>JAMPIV010021483.1:609970-874328 GCA_024509875.1 Oreohelix idahoensis
TTGTATTAGACCTAAGAGACTTCGCACTTGCTTTTTAGTCTTAGGAATAGAAATGTTAAGTATCTTACTTGTATTATGGTCTTCTGTTTTTAGGAACCCATGACCAACACGGTGTCCTAAGAAAGATATTTCGCTAAAACCAATACATGCTTTCGATGGTTTCGCTGTCAGGTTATGCTCGCGTAAGATAGACAATAGTTCATTTATCCCATTATAGTGATCGTTCCAAGTATCACTGAAAAGACAGATGTCATCAAGATACGCAATGACATCTGAGCGATGAGATAGGATTCGACGCATCATGCGTACGAATGTTGCAGGGGCGTTCATAAGACCGAAAGGCATGAAATTCCATTGGAATAGACCCCTAGGCGTCGAAAAAGCAGTAAACGGTTTGGCGTGTTCGGATAATGGAACTTGCCAATATCCCTTAGACAAATCGAGTTTAGTAAAGAAATGAGAATTCGATAGTCTCGTAAGTAGCTCTTCTAGTAAAGGCATAGGTTCAGCATCAAATTTCGTCACTTGGTTCAATTTGCGATAATCCACGCAAAGACGTATGTTATTGTCTTTTTTTCGTACAATAACCATCGGCGAAGAATATGCTGATGTGGATGGTTCAAAAATTTTTAACTCTATCATCTCATCCAACTCTTTCTCTACCTGTGCTTGAAAATGTATCGGGATAGGATACGGTCTGACTCTTATAGGACTATGGTCAGTAAGAATAATGTCATGTTGAATGACATCAGTTTGACCAGGAATGTCAGTAAGGACATCCTGAAATTGTTCTAACATAGTAGAAACTTGTTTCTGCTCTCCTGGAGATAATTCGGGAGAAAATGCAACATCTTTCCATGATTCATTAGAGTGAAGAGGAATCATTGGAAAAGGTAGATTTACATCCGAGAAACTCGTTTCCTCATCCTGTATTACTGACAGAGATGAGTACTGTCCATGTTGGACTGGAAAATCGTCCGTTGCCTGGAAAACAGGTTGTAAATAATCCGGACGTTCATGGAATTCCGTGAGCATGTTGATGTGGAAGGTTTTACGCTTCCCGTCAATATCGACGATATAGTCAACATCGGAAACTTTTGATATTATATCGTACGGACCTTTCCAAGAAATAAGAAGTCTATTTTCCCTACAAGGTAGCAAGACAAATGCTTTGTCACCTGGACAAAGTTGTCGCAAGCATCTCTTTTTATTGGCAAATTCCCTTGCCTTCTGTTTCGCAAATTCAGAAGAAGCAGTTGCCAATTTGCAAGCTTCAATAATCTTGTGTCTAAGTGCGATGACATATTCATAAGAGGATTTTGTGTCATCGACAATATTATCAGCAGTTATAAGATCATGAAGTAAGGACATAGGACCTCGCGGTTTCGCGCCAAAGACAAGTTCAAAGGGAGAAAATCCTGTATGTTCGTTGGCGACCTCTCTATATGCAAAGAGAGCCGCGGGTAAAACCCTATCCCAATCCTGAGGATGATCTTCTGTTATCTTACCTAGTAGGTTTTTCAGAGTTCTATTAAGACGTTCCACCATCCCATTGGACATAGGATGATAAATACTACTCAGCGATCTCTCTATCTTAAGAGTCGACATTACTTGAGACATGGTATCCGATATGAGTTGGGTACCATGGTCGGATAATATTTCTGCTGGAAATCCCAGACGAGAAAATATTAACCAAAGAGCATCTGCGACATCAGCAGTAGTTATGCTCTTTAGAGGAACAGCCTCCGGCCAACGTGTGCACATATCAACACACGTCAAAATAAATTGGTGTCCTCTAGCAGACTTTATCTTAAATGGACCAATGATGTCTATCGCCATTTTTTGAAATGGTCAAATGGGAATGTCTGCAGCCTGAATAGGTGCATCATGGCGTGGACCTCTGGATTTAATCTCTTGACATACTTTACAAGATCGACAATAGATTCGTATGTCCTTATTCACAGCAGGCCAAAAGAAAGATTCAAGAACTCTAGCTTTAGTACGGGAAAAACCCATATGTCCAGCACACTGCGAATCATGAGCGTGCTGTAAGATTTTAACTCTCATATTTTTAGGCACAAGGATTTGAGAATGAATGGACTTAGCGGAGTCTTGTACCATACGTACAAGTACGCCATTCTTCATCGTAATCCAAGATTTACGATTTGTATCCTTATTCGGATCACCTTTTGTTGCCAGAGTAAAGAATTTCTTTAGAGTAGGATCATCTTCCTGCTGTTTTATAAAGGAATCATGGGAAAATCTTCAAGGGATCATCTTGGATCTGCGCATCATTATCTTCAGAATGTGAAGATTGCGGCATATTAAGAGCTTGAGCCCTAGCGATTACTGCATTAGCAGATTGCATATTAACATTTTCCCAATTAGAAATTTGCTGTGGAGTGCATTCTTTCACTCCATGAATGCGACCGATGATAAGATCAGCGATCGGATTCGGCAAGAGACATGCTTGCATCTCTCCTGTAAAGAAAGGCGTAGCAATATTGATAATGGCAGTGGAGTACTTCTCCAATGTGCCACCAAATGTTACACATTTGACTACATTGCCTGTAGCTCGAGAAGGATTTACGAGTGATTGCCTCACTCCGATAGTAGTGCACCCCGAATCGAAAAGAATTGATACCGGAGTACCATCTATTAGGCCCCTATTGAAGACAAGAGCACCCCTTCCATTATGCGCGATTGACGCATGGAGAGCGGGAAGCGGGTGACCGCAGCTTAAAGTAGAAACTGTGGTTGGATCGAATAATGTTTTGCATTGCGAACACTGAGATGCTCTAGCAAAATCGAAAGCGGAATTTGCTACACTATTGGAGTCTTTTTTTTTCATTATTCTGATTATCGGCGTCGTGGAACTCCTGTTGTGCAGAGTTAGCCTGGTAATAAGATTTACCATGTCTTTTGTGTTGTGATCTACCTCGGTTATAATTGTCTCTATAATTATTATTTCCTCTGTTATAACCCCTATTTGGGTTTGAATCATAATATTCATGATCATAATCATCACGCTCATTATACTGAGTATCCCTGTAATATTGGTTCTTTTGTCTCCATGAAGCACTTGGGTAGTTCCTATAGCTACTCCCCTTTCGAGAATGTCTAAAATTATGGGTACCCCTCGCGTGTCGAGGACTATCAGCCCGATTCCGGTTCTTCGAAGAAAAACCCTCATATTGAGCAACAGCCCATTGTTCTAAGTCTTTCCCAGTCTTATCAAGGGACTTTCCTTGTGCAATAAAGTAATCTAATGTAGACATCTTGTCTTCTTAAATCAGAAACCTGAAAAAGTAAATAAATTACCCTATTTCACTTTAATGGGAGACAAGTCTATACCATAGACTTAGTCTTAGTGAAAAAACTTGTATGGTTTTTTTTGTTGTTTATAATATAACCAATGATAACTTGAGTACCTGTGGAAAACAATAACTGTATATCTCAAATACTGTGGGAGACAAGCCTTACAAAGGTCTTGTATACCTTAATGTAATCAATGATCACTTGAGTACCTGTGGAAAATAATATTTCCTATACCAATCACTTTGGGAGACAAGCCTTACAAAGGTCTTGTACACTTTGTTTTATAACACTAAAAATCATAAAGTACTGATCTGTACTATAATATAAGTGTATTCAACTATACCTCCTATGTCATATGTCAACTAAAGACATTACAAAGGACAAACAAGAAAAGACAATCTGAAAACATTTGCAGAGATCAAATTAAATTAAATAGAAGAAATGAAAAAAATGATCACAGAATCTGTGATGATAACTGCAATAAGATAACAAGACAAATAACGCCACAGTGTATAAACATAAGGGTGTAAAAAACTGAAATGAAAGGAAAGATGAGACCTACAATTATACAAACAAATCAAACAAAAAAAAAGAACAGAAAAATGTTACAAATACAAATATGAAACAGTCGTCACAGCTAACCAAATATTTGCAAACTATGTTGCATGCAAATTTCAATTAAGAAATTGCTCCCTATAGAACGCCAGAACAAGACCAATATCACTTGGTATTTCCTGTTCTAGTCACCTCCCATCCAGGCCCGCAAACACATAACAATCACACATATAAACAAATAATATATAAACATAAATACATATAAATCATAAATGTGTACATAATATAATGAAATGTGTTGCAGTTGTAATCTATTGTACTGTATGCTCAGTTTTAACAAATTAGACTACCACTTTATTGAGTAATAGATTTGCTTTCTAACTATTACACTGTCCAATTTTTCTTGAGCACATTAGAAGATCCACCGATGAAATTTGCACTTTATGTTCAACATTGCTCTTCTATCACAGCAGGATAAACAATCACTAGATTAGAACACTGACTGTACTGTGCCAAATGTCAACAAGTGCTGACCCAGATATTGCTACACTTGTCAGAACAGGTCAAGCTGACATTGATTGTATAGCTGTCCTACTGGTGTTGATGTGGTCAAACAAATGTTCTTGCAACTGTAAAATGTGATTCTCAACATAACAAGACTGCGTAGGCTGGACCCAGGAATCTGGCCCACCACTGTAAAGTGTCTGTAAAAGTCCATACTGTAATGTAAAGTCTGTGGTGTATGGTGTGTTCTCTTTCTTCTGTAAAGCTCCACTATCAATCACTGTAGCATGTTGTTTGTGGTGCCACTACTGTATATGTCCATTGTAGTGTACAGAGTTGTTGAGATCAGGCATGCTCCAGTCTACCCAGCTGTAAATGGGTAACTCACCCTAGTCCTGAGTTAGGGAAGGCAAAGGCAGCTGTAAACAGTAGTTTCCCTCTAAGGCTCCAGGGGAAGCAGGCCCTAAACTTGGTCAATTCAACCGACGCAGGATGGTGTATAAATGGAGTAGAAGTGTAGAGTGTGCTTAACGCGAATGGTGTACTGTTCGTGTTCTGACCAATCTAAACACTCATTCACTTGTGTCTACAAGGCACCAATGCAGACTGCTGGAATCTTTGTTTACACAGTTTATTTAGACGCACACACTGGGACATAACGAGTAAATCATGGGTACAGGTTGACACATCAATTTGCAGGCATACATAGTAGATCCCATGTCATGACACATTCATAAATAATAGGTAGTACATCAATAGCTTCCAATGTCATGATACATAATGGCCGCATCTCCTATCTGACTAAGCGCGTCAGTGAAGGCGGATCGGTAAGTAACTAAAGTTGCATTATGTTCATAGTTTATAGCATATTATGAAACCACGATAAGGGGTTTCTATCAAAATTGAGATCTCCTTGCCACTGTCCGAATAATAAGATACATGCCCCGTTCTTTGGACAGTGATTCAAAAATATGATGACAGGAATGTAACATGGCCGCCTTCCTGAGTTGTCGCTCGCTCACTCACCAGGAGGGTATAGATAAGCCAAAGTTAATTCGAAATGCATATGAAATAATTTCTTAAAGTTCCTCCATACAGTTCTACAGTAATCCAGTTACTTCACGTAGACATAATTACTGTATGGAAGCCTGTCATCTTCGTCGATACAAACATGACCCTAGCGTTGCGAAGCACAAAATTCCAGCTAGGTCTAACCGACCTGAGATCATCAAAAATAGGGACTGGCATTACCTGGAGTCCGAATCATACATGGTACCGTACATTAGGAGAGTCTCTAACACAAACTCTAGTAGAGACACAATCTCCTACAGAAGAAAAACCACTTCATAAATCATTTTTACTGAAGAATGTCCCAGCCCTGGACAATGCGTAACCGCCATTGTAAAACGGTACCCCGGAACTCATCACGACTTGTCAAGACAACTCCTACTTCCGCTAGAGCGGCATAACAAGAATATAGTCCTGCCTACCCATCCAAAATATACAATATAGGACTGATTCTACTTGTACTAATAATATGTAATACATATGAATTCAGGCCATAAACATAATAAGCAAATTAATCTATTTTCTGGCCCTAACAAATAAGTACGGACATGAGAGCAATATCCATGCGCCGGATCAATATCAAGAACGATTACTCCTATAATCAAAAGTGTGAATCAATCATGAATTATCCAGCTTTAACATAGACAGCATTTTCATACACAAATGAATGAATGTCTATATCTTTTCCATATTAAATAGCCATATCGATTTTTGTAATATGTGCGTCAAAATATGCACGCAACACAGACATTAATGGAATAAAAAAACTGAAGACAGACATTAATGGAATAAAGAAAACTGGAGACAGACATTAATGGAATAAAGAAAACAAAGGAAAGATCTTGTGCAAACGGCACAGGACAAGAAGATTTGACATAAACTTGTTGAAAGTCTATGTTCCTTGGGAGCTAAAGGGTAATGATAGTGGTGTTTGTAACATTTCCCTTGTCAACTACACCACTATTGTCCTCTTGATCGTCTGCTTGCAAGCTTTTTGTAACTGTCTTTTTCTCTTGTTGAGGTGATCACTGGCCCAAGACAGTATACATGTTGTTAGGTGTGTAGTGCTGGCGTATGATAAACTGAGTGTGGGTGCGAATGAAGGCGCGAATGTGTTTAGGCTCGTATCTGTGGTGTAATGCAACCCATACACTCACATGCAGTAGTCAAGGATGCTTGAACACTGCTGGCACGTTTCAAAACATTTATTGACGATAACACACATAGCATCAACAGGAACAGTCAGTGTAAACAAGGTCATGCTGACCGGAAATCGTTAGGTATACATCAGGCATTCAAAGAGGCTGGTAAACATTTGAATATTCGTGCATGGTCAATAGCAATGTTCTTCAATAATGACAGTTCATAATGCCGCTTTGGTATCCTGACTAACCACGTCAGATACCTTCATAACTTTGACATACTGGTACAACTTGGCATTCCCCGCCAATTGCACTTTATCAGGCTGTAATATATTAGCCTTAACACAGGCCTCGTTATGGCGTCATCTGTGTACTTCTTCTAAGCAGGTTAACATCAACCCTGCAGTAATGCTTATGTAGACATAAATACCACCAATCTGCGGTTCCCACAATATAACTTCGTCACTGGACTTCTGGATGATATAAAGACTAATAGTCTTGGATGGCTACCTTGAGCGCAAAAATATCAGTTCTGAAATGTAGGACCGGTGAGCTGTAGTTCACAGACTAGGTAATCTTCTAACATGTTCTGCCACCGAAAGCGTAATAATGGAAAAAGTCAGTATTACCTGGACCCGAATCCTCAGAACACAATAAGGAACTCTGTCGTCATTCCGACGCACAGAGATTCACTGGGGAGACCTGCCAACGCAGTCACTTCGAAGATTTTCCCCCGAAAACACAATGGACATCCGTCCCTCAGAAGCCAGGACACCTCACGGCCTGACGGAAGTCTTCACTTGCCGCTTAAAAAACCTGCGCATGGGCACACGCCCGAACTGTTTACCTTTGACCCTATCTTCATACAGGTCAAACCCCAAAGGATGAACGAACAGGGAAGACAACCCCTAATCAACCTGACATCGCAAGGTAAAGACACAATTATTCACCTTTGACTAGGGTGAAAAAACATAAGCAAATAACTTGACATATGACTCCGTCGAAAATGACAGCAACACTTTTCCTTTATGAATTTTTCTCCAACGAAATGTCATCTCCATTTCTGTGCCCAAAGTATTTTACAAGTATTGCCACAACTTGTCCAACAATTTTATTTTGGTCCGATGTTTGCTTAGGAGCGTGTACAAGCAGTATCGAGTCAGTTACTATATGTGAATCTTCTACTGTTATTTTGTGTGTATCAGATAGGTTAACCTTTTGAACCCGAGGTCCCGAAATTTCGGTCCGCGTGTAAATAATCAATTCCCCGAGAGACCGCAATCTCGGTCTGACACACCTAGCTTAGCAAAGCGGGGTGGGAATGGAAATGTGTGAAAAATAATGACGTCAGGAAGTACACATGTCTTGGGGAATGTTTTCCCAAAATGGCGGCGCCCACGAAGTGATAATATTTTGCAATTTTTTAGTTGTTTTCTTAATGAAAAGGCGTGTTGAAAATCCAGGAAACAGCCGTTCTAAAAGGCTAACTACGGAACAAGCTGTTGAACTTGTGCTCAGTGATTCGGAGGAGGATGAATTAGATGTAGATGTTGATTATTCTGAAAGTGACATCGAAATTGAAACGAGTGACGGAACTTGTGAATCAGATTATGATCAAGCTAGTTCTAACCCTGTTCCTGGCCCCTCAGGGGATCGGGCTATGGTACAGGGGCACAACATTTGTGGAACAGATAGGCCCCAAGAATATTCCAGAATCAATTTCTCCTGAGAGTAAAGCCATTGAATTTTTGGAACTTTTCCTCGACAGTAATTTCTGGCACAATTTGTGTGAGCAGACAAACAGACGTGCTGAGCAAGTAAAAAGCAAAAAGCCAACCAGCTACTATGCTAAAAATTATAAAGATGTAACAGTGCCAGAGGTAAAAGCATTCTTTGGACTGCGTCTTCAAATGGAGTACAGTGTGAGTAAACCACGTTACGAAGATTACTGGTCCAGCTCATCTTTGAACTTCATTTCCCAAACTCCTGGATTTCGCACTGTTATGGAATGCGATCGCTTTCTTGCTGTATGGACGTTTCTTCATCTTGTAGATGAAGAGTGTGGCGTTAGAAGTTTATGTTCTTCAGTTGATTGTTTATGCTCGTTTTCACACTGTGTCTAGGTTTATATATCATAGTCCCACAAGGTTCAGGACAGCCACAATAGTTCATTAACGATAACTTCTATAACTCGAAGATTCCACACAACGATCAATATAACAGCTGAATACTTTAGTAACATTCCATTATTTATTCACATAGACGGTACATCATTACACGGCATTCATAATAAGGTAGATTCAGCAACTTCTATAATCCGTAGGTCCATATAAACATTACCTCATTTCTCTTTCTACCTTTAGTTGTATTTAATACACATTAATATGTTTCAAGACACTTCTCTTTTACCATTTCCCATATTTCTACCACTGGGTAGAACACACACACAAGCCGCCCATTCAGGGTCAAAACACGCTCTGTCCATTTTTCCTCCACACTGCTCACGTCATGTGCGCAATACACATATCGACACATCACTGTCGTGCAGCGCTCATCAGCACCAAAATCCTATTTATTTTCTGGCGTGTGGCGTGCAATAGCCAGCGCCACAAAGAGGACCATGCTCTGGATAAAGCACATAAACTACAAAGTAAGGCTCATGCTGAATTTGTTGCTTCCAAGATTTCAGTATTATTATTCACCCTCACAACACTTGAGTTTAGACGAGGGTATGATCCCTACTAAAAACAGACTTGCCTTCAAACAATACATAAAATCAAAGCCCATAAAGTGGGGAATAAAGGCTTACATGGCATGTGAAGCGAGCTCAGGCTATATTCTGAATATGGAAATTTACACTGGAAAAACAGGATGTTATTCCAGAACTCGGTGTTGTTGGTAGTGTCGTCATCAGGATGTTGACTTCAGGTGATTTTGGCAAACAAAAGCCATATTCTTGTCATGGACAGATTTTATGTGACAGGGGCTAGGTGTAGTGGAGGTGAACTTATGTCTATGTAGCTACCTGACACCCAAGACCCACGCACTAAGAAAATTTATTAATGATCGTTTGACAGGGGTTGCAATTATTGGTTGCTTGCAACCCTCTCAGCAGCAGACTTAGCAATTCAAGCAACACAAAGCCTTATACAGATCAACATTTAATACTACCGAACACCCAGACAGTGTTGGTAGACTTTCTGAAAAACAATATATAAAAACAATGTCTAAGTGAAAATCAATAGCATAAATAATAACACTTATGTGACGAAAGTACTGAGATTCTGTCTTTAAAATGGCCCATGTCTTTTTCTCCCTGCATTTTGTTCACTATTTCTAGGAGGGATTACAGAAAAATCCTTCCCCATATTTCTTCTCCTTCTATTTATTTACGTTTTTCAGAGAGATTACGGGGGAGTTTCATCTCATCTACATCTATGTTCCTTCTCTATGACTAGTAGTCTTGTTTAGTGTTGGTGTGTAGGGAACTGTTGCAGTATTTTTCTAGAAGAAAGATTATAGACGCTAGATCAGGATTTGCACCAGTGTCCCTTTTTTAAAGATATTGCGTGGCCATAGACGCATTTTTCGGGAGTTATATTATTTTCGGCCATTTTTGCTTCAATTGTCAGTAGAGGGCTGAGTACGATATCCCGGTTCTTTGTGCAGAATCTGGTTGCATCAGAATTGTTTACAATCTCTGGTTGGCTGAGATTTAAACTGCTTTGAATGGCAGCGTGCGCTGATGACGTCATGGGGTCAGCGTGCTGGGCTTAGATGATAAATATGGCCGCAAGTTAATTCTCGTTCTCTAAAAATTAATTGCCAAGCCAGGTGCCAGAGTCAAGTCGATTGCCTTCAGTAAGACATTCGAGATTTGGTAAGCATCATTTTTGCGTGGGGACTTTATTTAATTTTTCTAGTCTAGGCGTAGCAGTAAGTTTCTTGGGAAGGGAGTTTAATTAAATTCGTAACTTCAGAGCCATCAAATACGATCTGAGTGATAGACATGAAAAAACTTAAGAGGTCCATTTACTTCCTTATTGCAGGGATAACGGTATTTAAGATGGTTTGAAAGTTGAGTTGCCGCGGGCGTGCTTGTATTATTGCAAAGCAGGCCTGTAGAGAAACCCGCATCGGCGAATTTTATTAATTTACAGAATGACGAGAGCGTGTGTATTTGTGATTTTAGTGAGAATGTATTGCTGCAAGTTATTTATATTATAGTACACATCTATCTGTGGACGGGAGTGAAAGAGGTGGAATTTGTAAAGCACGTGGGCGCGTTGGTTACGGTATATTTATTGATACGATGTTCAGAGGGACGAGGGGGAGAGAAGCACGTGGTCATAAAATTGTAACCACGTGTTTGTAACTACTGAGATTTAATTGATAACCATTATGTATAACTTTTGACGGCATGTAGATGCTAACGTAAACAGGGTTATATGTTTTTGATTGTGCATTGTTATTCTGTGTATTCAGAAGATGGAGATGAAATTTATTTCTGTTAAGGGAATAATACTTTATTTAAATTTTGAGGTGATTAATCATACTGACGGGAATTTTAGGAATTCCTAGAGAGGGCTAGTTTTATTTTGTATTCATCATTACGGCATTAGTGTCAGCGTAAGAAGTAGGCCACAGTACGTCTGCCCAGACGGGCCAGTGAAAATATTGTTGTTGCTCGTAGTTAGTCAGGCAGAACCTGGGTCAGACGGTCTGCGGTGTTGTATTACCGGGGGATGTTTATTTTGACTCGGAGAGAGAGAGAAGAGAGGGGAGTTACGTGTTGAAGAGTAAGGAAGTTAATTGTTATTTGTACTAGAGTATTAACGTTTTGTTTAGCTGTTGTTTTTGCTTTTGTCTGAACAGCAGGTACCGGCTTTTGTGGGGAAGAGCAGAATTTTTGATACCTCAAAATTTCTCCCACGGCACAGTGGTGGCATTCGCAGACACCCAAAGTCTCGCGTTAATTGCCAGAGGTGGAAGGAGAGAGAAAAGACGTTTTCCCAGGCAGGGGAAGACATTTTTCCAGCGAATAGGATTTTTGTGGATAAATCCTGAGCTCTGACGCTCGTTACACACGCAGATTTGGCATGCTGCCAGCGTTGTGGTAATTTTATGTTCGGCCATAATAAAGCCGACAGCCCCATCGCCCAGTCATAGGTAATCGGGCAGGTAACCTCAGAGGTGTTAGGAGAAGCCAGCTACAGTTCCAGGCCAGAATCCAGTGGGGTTCTGTTAAACCTAGTCGTCAATTTCAGAATGGTGGAGGGAAATAGGGTCACAATTCCCTCTACAGATTTTAGAGCAGAGAACAGCTGCTGAAAGTGTAGTCTACAGGTAGTAGACCAGATAGGCAGAACTGATAGTTTTGGTGAATCATAGCAGAGGACTGCTGCGGAAGTTTAGAGGTGCAGTTAGTTGTGTTCAGGAGATTTCATGATAGGCTGTGTAGAACCGAAGTCTGTGCAGAGATTGTGTAGACAATTCGTAGTCGTTCCAGCTATCAGTGGACTTAGAGTTAGAGTTAGAATTTAGAACAGCTAGTTTGGAGTATAGGCGACATCAAGTGCAGTGTATTTCATTTCAGTTAACCTTACCTTCTTTCTCCATACAGGTGAAACTTGTGGATGAAGGGTAGGGTTCGGTTTTTTTTTGATGATACATCATTTCGTCATTTTTTTCTTCCTGAATTTGGTTGTTTTCAGGAGCGCTTACACTGCAATTGTATGTATTTTGACATGTATATGAGTTTGTTTATAGGTGTATAATAAACTTGTATAAATTGTAGCTGGCATCAGTCATTTCATTTAAGTACAGTAGCTATATGTTGTCTGTATCTTGGTGTTTGTGAAGCTTGATATAACCTTATCCCCTTAGGGTAGCTAGAGGTCGTTGACAACTATAGCACATAATACGTCCGAAGTGGCGAGGAAAGAATCAACCTCGGTTCTTAACCTGGGAGCCAATAGTGTCAACTGTTCACATTTCACTATCGTTTTCTTCTAGATCTATCTTTCCAGTCTTCCTTCTCACTAGTGTCTTGTCACTATAGGTAGACAGTCTCTAGTCCTAAATCTATTTCGTGACAACTTACCATTCAGAAAACATGCGCCCACCACAGTCAGCCATGATCAATCAGCTACATGCCCCCATTCATACCACGCGCTCTATGGCTACGCCATCTTGTGAGAACTGCATACAGCCACGCTAACACCCAGCTAAGCTGCGTGGTTGTACATTCTATAGTAACATTACATTATAACACTAATATTACTGAAGAAGCACAGGACTTATTCTAGTAAGCTGTAACATATTAACTTGCAGCTCTCGCTTCACTAAAATAAACTATTTTGGCATCAGCACTGTAATTAATAAATATAACAATCTAGATCGCGCCACAATTAAATATTATTCAAACCAACTACGAGTCGGATTTACATAAGCTCATGGAAGGTTTCCTGAACCCCAAACAACATGGAAATACTTAACCATTAAATTTCATTTACACAAATGTAATAACTGAATATGCCAGTTCTAGTACCGGCCACGCGTTATATTTCCTGAAAATAGACCCACGCCATTTTCGCATAGATTTGGATAACATCAAACGTACGCGAAATAAACACCACATAATTAAATATATACTCATTCCAAATAATACGGCACAAAGATGGTAAACCTAATATCCTTTCTAACACTGTAAAGACTTTAGAATGTTGCAGAATAATACTATATCTACTTACAAGTCTTAGGCATGTTCTTGCTTGAACTAGACTTCAGATCAATAGCTTGTTCTCTCTCCGCGACCGCGATTGGAATGATAAAGAATTTTTCAAATGTCGCTGGCGCCTGGACGCTTCTCTTCTCTGATTGGCTGTTATACGTAAGCGGCTATACTAAGGTAGCTATTTTTAGATGTAAACAAAGATGGCTATCACATAACGACAGAATGGCGGTGGAAAAGCAGGTGAGATGACTATGGCACTGTCACATTTATAAAAGTGTAACTCTCTTTGACAAGTTATACAGTGATTATGGAACACTTGCAGTAGAGACAGCAATGACAAATAGGAAATATTATCCAAAAGAACTAGCAGGAAAGAAGAAAATATGCAGGGGCAATCAGAATTTGTCTGATTAAATAACATTGTTTGTCTTGTATGGATGGACCAAAGACCCATCAATTTTATATCTAATTATCATAACCCAACAGAAATGGGAACTGTTAGAAGGAGAAACAAGGATGGAACAACTGTGGATGTTCAAACTCCACAACTTTGTATTGACTACAATACTTTCATGGGTGGCTGCGATGTCAACGACCAAGTTTGTCGTCTCAACAAAACGCGCCGGCATTATCGCTGGCTTCGACGGCTCATAGTGAAATTTTTCATGTGGGCATGCAATAATGCCTATATACTAATGAATAAATACAATCCCCACAATATAACTGGAAGAATCTACAGAACATTTGGTATGTTCATGAATGAAATCTGTTTATCACTCATTGGTGATTACAGAACAGCGGCAATGAAGCTTCACATCCGTGTTGATGCACATACCCATTGCCCGTTCCTTTCGAAAAGTGGGTGAAATGTGTTCACCATAGTCACGACTTGCACGTGAAAAGCAAATTTCAGCAATGTTATCAACAGGCTTTGCCATAGGAAGCATTTTCAAACATGCATTATTTCCCTTTCCACCACGTACATTTGATTGACCTTGGAGGTACACACACGTAACACAGATTTGATTTATTGTCAGATTAACAAACATTGTTTAAGCATGCAACAAAATCCAGCAAAACGTTTTTGACTGAGTGTTCAGGTTTTTAAATCAGAGGCACATCTTCAATCCAACCTGCAAGTCTGGAAGGAAGAGCTGGAGAAGAGAGGGATGGTCATAAGCAGCTCTAAAACAAAATCCATGGTGATATCACGAGAAGAAAGAAAACAACAGATTAAGCTGGGAGAACAGGTCCTGGAGCAGGTCGACCACTTTAAATACCTCGGAGCTATTATAGACCGAAAGGGAGGCATCAAAGAAGAGTTGGCCACTCGAAAAGCAGCAGCTGGGAGACATTTTCAGGCCATAAATCGAGGATTCCTCAGCAAGAGAGAGGTTGGTAAGAAAACGAAGATGGCTGTATACCGCTCCACCTATGTCCCAGTCTTGACATATGGATGCGAGTCATGGGCAATGACTACAACCCACAAAAGCCAGATTCAAACCTCAGAAATGAGGTATCTGAGGAAGGTGGTTGAAGTAACAAGAAGAGACATGGTCCGCAACCAGACGATACGTCAAGGCCTAAAATCCCACCCGCTGCAGACCCAAATAGAACAGTCCCAACTAAGATGGTTTGGCCATGTCTGCAGAATGGGAGAAGATCGGCTACCACGACAAGCATGGGAAACAAAGAGCCAGGGATCCAGACCTCCAGGACGACCCAGAGTCCGCTGGGAGGACAATATTAGACAATCTTTGAAGGACCGAGGACTAGAATGGAACCAGGCCAGGAAAAAGACAGCCGATAGGATAGTCTGGCGCTCTCTCTTCCAAACCTCTACACCTCACGGTAGAAGAGGAACGACTAAGTAAGTAAGTAAGTAAGAGAGAGGTTGGTAAGAAAACGAAGATGGCTGTATACCGCTCCACCTATGTCCCAGTCTTGACATACGGATGCGAGTCATGGGCAATGACTACAACCCATAAAAGCCAGATCCAAACCCCAGAAATGAGGTATCTGAGGAAGGTGGTTGAAGTAACAAGAAGAGACATGGTACGCAACCAGACGATACGTCAAGGCCTTAAATCCTACCCCCTGCAGACCCAAGTAGAACAGTCCCAATTAAGATGGTTTGGCCATGTCTGCAGAATGGGAGAAGATCGGATACCACGACAAGCATGGGAAACAAAGAGCCAAGGATCCAGACCCCGAGGACAACCCAGAGTCCGCTGGGAGGACAACATTAGACAATCTTTGAAGGATCGAGGACTAGAATGGAACCAGGCCAAGAGGAAGACAGCCGATAGGATAGTCTGGCGCTCTCTCTTCCAAACCTCTACACCTCACGGTAGAAGGGGAACGACTAAGTAAGTAAGTAAGTTCAGGTTTTTAAAAAAAACAGCATAGTTGAAATGACCTAAAAATGGAAAGTGGCCTTTAACTTTTTTTGAGCAGTATATATTCTTACTGTATGATATAGAAACATAGACAATGAATAAGCAATTGGAAGAAAAAATTTAGGCTCTCGAAATGTGGACATTAGAAGAATGGGGCGCATCTCATGGAAAGAGAAGAAAACAAATAGGGAGAAACTAGAAAACCTAGGTATGAAAAGAGAACTAATGAAGGAGATCAAAATTTAGCAGCTAAAATATTTGGCCACATAAAAAGACATAACACCTTGCAGAAGACCATAAAAGAAGGGATAGTTGAAGGCAGACGTGCAAGGGGAAGTCAGCGCTATAAGTGGGGAGATAACATCAAGGTATGGACAGGAAAGAGTCTATCAGAGTGCACCATCAAGACAAGACGGAGATCCATTATAGCTGACCTTCGTTGTAGAGATGGCAGCTAATTATGATGAATCTGCTGTTGAGTTAATGAAGACAAAAGGCAGGTTTCGAACTCGCAACCCGGTAATTTTGCCGCGAGATGCAAGCATAACTACAAATAATGTGATTGGTGGCTGATTCATATCTAAAGCTTTTATTGAATGCACAGGGAGCATGTGAATGACAGGTACATTGTACAACATAACGCTTGCTTAATATGGCTTGCGCATCATCCTTTTTGTTTTTGCCCCATCAATGTATTGAGTTGTCCGTTGAAAATCCGATGCAGGCATTGCACTGGAGGATTCTTCCGTTCCAAAATTATGTTTATGTCTTTTGCCAGTGCCAAAGCTTTCCATTTACTTACATCTGAGAAACCAAGTATGTTTGTTTGTGGTTCAGCTGTTTCTTGTTGAAGCAACGTATAGCTGCAAGAAATGTTGCTACTCCTACGTCTGCCCATTCGTTAATCAGCAGGAGAAAAACAAATTCCGATTTCAGAACAGAAACAAGTTCTGAAACCTCAATGGCAACTAAGTCATGTATTGTCACGTTAGAAGCTTTTTTTTTCGCTTTTCATCTCCCATTGATACTTGGGCTCAAACCAGTTGGCAAGGAGAAAGGGCGTCACTAGGGGAGATCTCCTAGTGATGGACGGAAAATGATGTCACAGGTTCTCAGTAGGAGACAAATATTTTATTGCTGATATTTTCATGGCTGAGCATCCGTGAAAAATTTACGATGCTAATCGCAGTAATTATCCTGATTGCAAATACTTCACTATTAGACCGGATCTATTCCTTCAAGAGGAAAAATCATGTAACAGTGTTCTCGGAAAATAAAAAAAAACGAACCAGATCCGTAAGCATGATAGGAAGATGACACACATTAGTCATAAAAGGCATAGTCAACAACTCAAGACTGTGGTAAAGTGGGATGATATAAATATTTATAGGGGACTTAGTGTACTGACTGAGATCAGCTGTGAAGGTATCTGTATCTAATAGGTGTAGTGTTTTGCAGATAACCTTACTTGCTACCACATTATACCTCAGTCAGAATTATTATGGAATATAGTGATGACTACGTTAAATGTCTAGGGTTATGTAAATGATGCAGTGTAAGTCACAACAACAACAGACAGATAAACAATTTAATTTATTCCACCACACTTGACAACACTGTGACACTCACACACATTTAACATTCTATAAAACTATATTAAATGAGTCACTGGTAAATTTTCAAATATTTATGTATTAATTACTTTCATTAATATATATCCTGATTCAACTACAAAGTGAACCAGGAATCACAATCAATTGTAATCACAATTTATATATACATAATTTATAGATATGAACCTTGTAGTGACATATTTTAATAATATATCCTATGTGTGTCAGTTGTGTAGTGGTACTATGAGGTAATACTGGTTTTGTTTTTCAAGCTATATTGTTATTTGTCATCATGACTTCAAGTGTTTGTTTATCTGGGACATAGTATGGGGAAAAGTTCACAGTTCCTATCAATTTAAACACTGTATTTTCCCTCTGTTTTATTATAAAGTCAGATTTTGAGGGGGGGGGGGGCATAATGTTGAGCTCCTCTGGCCACAGACACTTATCTTTCGTGATGGCGGCAGGAAAAGACTCCTCTGCTCGGTAGCCTCCCTGTGTTCTGGAGACCCCTCACTGGTCACTATCTGGGCCCAGGAGTATGCTGTCAGCCTCTAGGTTCAGCAAAGCTCAGACCAGGTGCTGCTCAATAACGTTAGGACCACGGTCCCTGAAACAAGAAGGTTGTACCTCCTACTTCATAACTAATTTATAATCTATGTCCAGACTGACCACAATACATAACAAACACTGAGTTCAGAGCGGTAGGCCAACTGCTATCTTCATCTGAAACAATTTTCACCAGTATACTCCTCCCTAATGGTTACTACGCCTCTGCAATTCCAGCATGATTTCTTTCTAGTCAATAAGATAGGTACCAACGGGCTGATCACCCGTTTGCCAGTCACTTCGATTACGGAAACAACAGCAGATGGATTGATTTGCCGTTGCCCTAAAGACGCCAATAGGCGTGATGGGAAACAATGGCAAAGAAAACCTATCTGCTGTTGCCCTAAGACGCCACTAGGCGTAATGGCCACTGACTGCTTTGACGGTCGGTGGCTAAGGACGGAAGAAGAAGAAGAAGAATAAGATAGGTGTCAGTGTACTGTTTGGCAATTCCATGTATTTTTACTTTCCTCCGACACCTTCTGTTCAGGTTGGAGCACTATATAGGCTTTGCCTCATGTTCGCTACTGAACCACACACATATACAGACATAAATTATCAATTTACATTCAATTTTCATTAAAAAGATATCAAATATTTCAAGCTTACCACAATTCATGGAAATAATACAGAATTACGTTGACTGGCAATGAATAGGCACAAAATCCGATCTGCCGATGTCCCAGGCTTTTATTTAGAAAAATATGCACTGGCGCTCAACGCACTGGTTCTTTAGTAAGTTTATTTGAAAATGTGGTCCTGACCTGACGCTCCTAATTGCCTATATTGGCGGGTCTAACCAATCGAGCCATGTTTACACAAGCGTTTGAAAAAAAGTACCCTACTACTGTTTCCCCTAGCAACAAAGAAGTAGTATTTATAGTCCGACTAATCGTGTTTAGCCTTACATTTACTTTCCGCCAATCAAATAGGAGGTAACATGGGGACCTATTTCCCGTACAATGGTGGTGTCAAAATCTGCCACTGAGCGATTCTGATTTTGGTGTTGTCTGACACCCTCACTATTTCTTTTGGCTATAATTTGTTAATTCCTAGACTGTTTGCGTAACACTCAACATATTATTTGTCAGCAAGTCCTAAGGAACCCAAATATATATATATTTAATGGAGCCAATATGCATTTTCTTCTAGGATAGTCGTGCTGTTACCACCTCCTCACTTCCAAACTTTAGGGTGTCTGGGTACTGTCATGTTTTCAAACGTAAACCAGTATAATGTCATGTTTCCTAATAAGCGTTTTTCAGGATTTTAAAACCTAACTCTGGTATGGGTAGTGTTTTTTATCACTGTCGATTTGAAAAAAGCTAGTGCTTGTGGCCTTACACGCGTGATGGTAGTAATTGTATAGCGAGATGCGTGTTTAGTGTTGCATGCGTCCCTGCTTTCTGCCCTCCCTTCTCTCTATCCTAATTTCCTCTGTCTTTCGTTTATGGTAACTTAGTGTATGAAATGACATGAATGGAATATTAAATATAGGTCAGCTTGCGTATCTCAAGGTTTTTCTTAGAAAGGGAGTACACGTTTTATTGTGTTGTGGAAACGCGTGTATGCTGCAGAAGGCTTTTACTATCAACGTGAAACGTTATAATTTGCAGAAGGAGAAAACAAGGGGGATTTCGAGTACAGTCATTGTGACCGCACTGTTCTTTACCATTCTTCTTTCCTTTTATTGAAGTTATTTGTTAGGCTTTACATTTACGTTTTAATTTATATATGTGGATTAGAATTTCTCACGACAAATCCTCCCCACTTAAAACAGACGTTATATGTCAGTCTATAATTCTATATACACATAGAGAAATTTAGTATTATTCCTAGGGCTTAGGGTGATTCTCATCACACGGATGGCGGCTTAAAAAATCCGCTCCCAGATTTGTTTTTCCACTTATATACTCTATGCTAAACTCAAATGGCTGCATCAGTAATGACCAACGGAGTAATCTAGAATTTTCATGTCTAGCCTGTGCTAGAAACGACAAAGGTTTGTGATCCGTTTGCAACTTAAATGCCTTCCCATACAGATAAATATTGAATTTCTTTATCGCCCATATTACTGCAAGACATTCTTTTTCGCTAGTTGAGTAGTTGGTTTCAGCTTTATTCAATTTTCTGCTAGCATATGCCACTGGGCTTAATTCCCCATCCAATGCATCTGATTTCTGTAGCAGAGTCGCACCTAACCCAATATTACTGGCATCCGTCCTTACTATGAATTCTTGACTTAAGTCAGGTAATTTCAAAATAGGTTTACTTGTGAGTTTTTCCTTCAATTCCTGGTAAGCCATTTCACATTGGGGTGTCCATGTAATTCGATCTGGATTTCCCTTACGTGTCAAATCAGTTAACGGTGCACATATGGAATTAAAGTTTTTGATATACTTTTGGTAGAAACCACATAATGAGACAAAGGATCTCACGTCTTTCTTGGTTTGTGGTTTGGGGGCTTTCTTTAGTTTCTCTAAATTCTTTGGGTCAGGGGTCATGTTTCCCTGATAAACTGTGTGTCCCAAGAATTCCAATTCTTTACATCCAACGCAACATTTGGTTGGTCGGGCTGTTAAATTCGCTTCCCTAAGTCGATTAAACAGCATGTTCAGAGAGTCAATGTGTTCCTCAAATGTTTCTGTTGCTATAAGGATATCATCCATGAAATTTGTGATGCATGGGTTTTTCAGAGGGTCCAATAATTTTCTCATCATTCTAGAGAAGACACTAGGCGCATTCTTTAATCCAAATGGCAATCTGTTAAACTCATAGTGCCCTTCTGAGGTACTAAAAGCTAGGTATGGTCTAACCTCAGGCTTTACTGGAATCTGATAGTATCCTTTACTCAGATCCACTTTTGAGAAATATTTAGCTTTATTTAGTCGGGCAAACAGCTGATTTGTATCCGGCAATGGATCCACCTGTCCTTCTGTAATAGCATTCAGTCTCCTGTAATCTATACAGAGTCTATGTTCTCCAGAGGGTTTCCTTAAAAGTACAACACTGGAACTATACGAAGATTCACTGTGTGAAATAATTCCTTCCTTCAGCAAATAGTCTATCTCTTCCTTCAAAGCTTTCTCCTTAGCAAAAGGAATCGAATAGGGTTTCATACATACAGGTGTGGGGTCTATCAGCTTCATATCATATTCCAATAGGTTTGTATGCCCTGGTCGGTCTGTTAACACCTCTGCATGATTATCTAGAACCTGTTGCACTCTCTCTTTCTGAGTTTTCGTTAAATGTGTACTGATTTTCACCTGTGCCGCTGTCTCACTGGGGTATAATGGATATTCAAATGATGAAAGTGGTTCCTTTTTCATCTCCATGGCAATGGACAAGGTCAACAAGTGTGTCTCTTCCTGATGTTCTCTTTCCAAATATTTCTTCAGGAGATTCACATGATAGATTTTTTCTTTCCCCTTCTTATCTATCTTATAATTGGTTCTAGACACCTTCTCTAAAACTGTATTAGCCCTTGCCATCCAATTTGTAACTTATTCTGACTACCGGGGAGAAGAAGCAGTACCTTCTCTCCCACAGCCAAATCTCTGTCTTTAGCTTTCCTGTTATAATAGGCAGCATGTTTCTTCCTGGCTTGTTTCAAATTTTCATTGGCAAGTTTCCAGCCAGTTTTTAAACGAGTGGTCAGCTCATTCACATATTGGTATGAGGATGTAATATTTTCCTCTGCCTTTTCATCAGTCCACGTTCTTAACAGCGCTTCACATGGACCTTTAATTGTGTGGACCTATTTGTCCAGGCACCGGTATGGTCTCTTCCACTGGAAGCGCTATAGTGATGATTTTTCTTCCTAGAATTATCATGCACAAAACGACCGCTACCAATTTTTCTCTTGGGGCTGTCTCCCCACTTAGAATTCTTGATGAGAGATTTCCTCTCTACATCTTCTTCCTCCAGTTTGTTTAAGTCCGATTGAGGGATTTTCGGCTTATCCTGGGGTAAGACATCTTTTTGCACTCTCCGCATAGTGGCCATTGTAAAACAGTTAAGTGAAGCTTGTCCGTGAAAAGGGGCTTCCCATTCCCTTTGGTCCACTTTATCAAATTTATATTTCTTTTTATTATCAGGCCTAATTTTGCCCCGTGGCATGTCCAGGTCCTGATCAATGTTCCCACTTGTGGGTGTTCCCTCATGTGCTATGCTACACCTTTCTACAAAATTCTCAATGTCCCACCTTGCCTTGGGCCAATAATAATTGTGAGCCACCTTTTGGATGATGGTACCTATTTTCTCATGGTCCCCATCTGGTTTCACATGTAGGCTCCTTATTAATTCTGCCCTATATCTTTTAGGAAGTACCAGCTGTCCCTGACCTTTGGATCTAGCTCCAGTCTTCCTATACATCAACTTGTTTTTCATGTAAAAATCTCCCTTGTCTGGAGTAGTATGACAAGTTGACAATTTCCTGAAACAAGGCTTGAGGGTCTTATCCCCAGCTTGTGCCTTCCTCATCTCTTCTGGAGTGGTATCTAACAGAATATCTTCCTCCTTTCTTGAGGTCGACCTGACCTGAAGGGTGGCCATAACTATAGGGTTCCTTCTGCAACGGTCAGTGTCATGATTGTTCATCTTACGATTTTTACACCACCTTTTCCCTTGGTTGAAAGATTTTCTTTCATCATATTTCCTTTCATCGAATTGTGGGGTTTTATTTTTATTGTCATACCGTGGCCTATCAAATTGGTGCTTACCTTTGTTTTGATCTCTAGGATCAAATTTATTAAAGTTCTGTGGTGCCCTAAAATTTTCTACCTGTTTCTTTTTATTACCTGATACCTCTGCCTGAGCTGCTTGATACCTTTCAGCAACATTTAGCAACTCACCCAGCCTCTCTGCACCTTGTTCCATAAGAAACTTTCTCAGGTCTGGAGCCATGGACTCTCTTAATTGCTCTATAAGGACCATTTCCTTAAGATCTTGGGTTTTCCCCAGAGAAGTCCATTTCTCCAAGTATGTCTCTAACCGTGCAGAGAACTGGTGATAGGTTTCACCTGACAGTAGTTTAGCATTCCTAAATTTTTCCTATAAAATTCTGCGTTCTTTTCATATCTTAACAAAAGAGCCTGCTTTAGCATGTCATAATTTTCCTGATCACCTCTGCTCATTTTGGCAAAAACTTCATAAGCTGCCCCACGAAGCCCTTGAGATAACTTTAAGCTCCACCTTTCTCTCTCTAACCCATATGTGATAGCTAATAGTTCATATCTATTTAGATAGCTCTCAATATCATCGTCTTTCTCAACAAAATGATCTAAATGAAAGTTCATAGCTGAGGTTGAGGCTCCCTGGCTAGCAGTGGCATCAGAGGCAAAGGGACTGGCACCGTTTTCAGGAGCATGGCCTTGAAACTCAAACTCCCTTAGTCGTAACTCATGTTCCCTTTGTAATCTTTTATCTTCTGCTTCCCTTTCTGCCACTAATCTCTTGTCTTCCCTTTCTGCAGCTAATTTCTTCTCTTCCCTTTCTGCAGCCTGTCTTCTTTCCTCGGCTTCCAATGCTTTAGCCTCTTTGACAGCCTCAATCTGCAACCTCTTAATTTCCTTTTCAGCCTCTAACCTCTTATCTTCGGCCAATCTTTCAGATTCTAGTTTTCTTTCGGCCTCTTTTTCTAATCTTCTTTCTTCCCGTTCAATATATTTGTCACATTCAGCAGTGACATAAGCAATCATAATTTGCCCGTCCATTCCTAACTCTTTCGCAGTCTGTACAGCAGCAGATCGAAATTTGGCCAGGTCCGCCATTTTCTAGCAGGTAAATGTAGGTAATGTCTAACTAAACAATACACTCTGATATTACTTATCCAAAGACACCACAGGCACTGAGAGCTCAACGTTATTTATTTTCACCCAAGGATACCTTTTTAATTTCTATTATTCCCTGAAGTGAATTACCCCCAATATTTTTAATAGGGAAAGATTCAAAATCCCGAGAGCGAGACCCCAATATATGTGGTAAAGTGGGATGATATAAATATTTATAGGGGACTTAGTGTACTGACTGAGATCAGCTGTGAAGGTATCTGTATCTAATAGGTGTAGTGTTTTGCAGATAACCTTACTTGCTACCACATTATACCTCAGTCAAAATTATTATGGAATATAGTGATGACTACGTTAAATGTCTAGGGTTATGTAAATGATGCAGTGTAAGTCACAACAACAACAGACAGATAAACAATTTAATTTATTCCACCACACTTGACAACACTGTGACACTCACACACATTTAACATTCTATAAAACTATATTAAATGAGTCACTGGTAAATTTTCAAATATTTATGTATTAATTACTTTCATTAATATATATCCTGATTCAACTACAAAGTGAACCAGGAATCACAATCAATTGTAATCACAATTTATATATACATAATTTATAGATATGAACCTTGTAGTGACATATTTTAATAATATATCCTATAAAATTCTCGGGCAACATCCTAGTGCAAGGGCAACCAACTGCTTGTAGTCAGTTTTCTCTCGGTGTCTCTCTCGCGTTAGTATCGAATGCAGTAAACTTTTGAGCTGTGGTCATTTTTGCGCTGGACTGCGCATGACTTGTCTTGTTGTTTGGTCGATCGGTTTCCGCCCACCAGAGCGATTTGGGAATGGCGAAAGAGATGCCTCGTTGAAGAGGGATTTGTTCTGTCATGGGATGTGTAAATGTTTTGTCGAAAAATTACCTCAATGTTTTCCCACATGTGGTTGCGTGACATATTTTCTGTGTATTTCCATGAAAGCAAGGTAAAATTAACATTTGCAGTCATTAACTCTATTGATTTGGGTCAGTGAATTTGATATAGCCTCACAACGAGATGTTTTTTTCACATGTCGCTGCATTGTGTATGCAGGGGACCATTACACTGAACAGGTTTAGAAAACCTTTATGGGGAGGACAATTTTAGTTCGGCAGACGTGTCCCCCTGTCTTGCTGAAGTCAAACTAAGTTTTCTGGTTATTTGTGCCTGTTTATAAAAAGGATGTTGGAGTTGTTCACTGACTTACATTTTACAGTTTGATTAACATGCATCATGACTCATCATTGTTGTGCTGTCTACCGTTTATTTGTATTGAATGTATTGTGGATAATCACTGTTTGATGTGCCTAACACATTTGCGTAACCAACACTTTTGTCCACTGTGGCGGTCCACAATAAATTGAAGAAAAACGTCAACGGCTGTTTTCAAGACTCTTGACAGAGTTCCCTCTGTGATTGCCCTGATTGTTGCATGAACAATGTAAACACATCTACACCACTATTTGCCATCCATCATCCTGTGTATGGTACTATGAGGTAATACTGGTTTTGTTTTTCAAGCTATGTTGTTATTTGTCATCATGACTTCAAGTGTTTGTTTATCTGGGACATAGTATGGGGAAAAGTTCACAGTTCCTATCAATTTAAACACTGTATTTTCCCTCTGTTTTATTATAAAGTCAGATTTTGAGGGGGGGGGGGCGTAATGTTGAGCTCCTCTGGCCACAGACGCTTATCTTTCGTGATGGCGGCAGGAAAAGACTCCTCTGCTCGATAGCCTCCCTGTGTTCTGGAGACCCCTCACTGGTCACTATCTGGGCCCAGGAGTATGCTGTCAGCCTGTAGGTTCAGCAAAGCTCAGACCAGGTGCTGCTCAATAACGTTAGGACCACGGTCCCTGAAACAAGAAGGTTGTACCTCCTACTTCATAACTAATTTATAATCTATGTCCAGACTGACCACAATACATAACAAACACTGAGTTCAGAGCGGTAGGCCAACTGCTATCTTCATCTGAAACAATTTTCACCAGTATACTCCTCCCTAATGGTTACTACGCCTCTGCAATTCCAGCATGATTTCTTTCTAGTCAATAAGATAGGTGTCAGTGTACTGTTTGGCAATTCCATGTATTTTTACTTTCCTCCGACACCTTCTGTTCAGGTTGGAGCACTATATAGGCTTTGCCTCATGTTCGCTACTGAACCACACACATATACAGACATAAATTATCAATTTACATTCAATTTTCATTAAAAAGATGTCAAATATTTCAAGCTTACCACAATTCATGGAAATAATACAGAATTACGTTGACTGGCAATGAATAGGCACAAAATCCGATCTGCCGATGTCCCAGGCTTTTATTTAGAAAAATATGCACTGGCGCTCAACGCACTGGTTCTTTAGTAAGTTTATTTGAAAATGTGGTCCTGACCTGACGCTCCTAATTGCCTATATTGGCGGGTCTAACCAATCGAGCCATGTTTACACAAGCGTTTGAAAAAAGTACCCTACCACTGTTTCCCCTAGCAACAAAGAAGTAGTATTTATAGTCCGACTAATCGTGTTTAGCCTTACATTTACTTTCCGCCAATCAAATAGGAGGTAACATGGGGACCTATTTCCCGTACAATGGTGGTGTCAAAATCTGCCACTGAGCGATTCTGATTTTGGTGTTGTCTGACACCCTCACTATTTCTTTTGGCTATAATTTGTTAATTCCTAGACTGTTTGCGTAACACTCAACATATTATTTGTCAGCAAGTCCTAAGGAACCCAAATATATATATTTAATGGAGCCAATATGCATTTTCTTCTAGGATAGTCGTGCTGTTACCACCTCCTCACTTCCAAACTTTAGGGTGTCTAGGTACTGTCATGTTTTCAAACGTAAACCAGTATAATGTCATGTTTCCTAATAAGCGTTTTTCAGGATTTTAAAACCTAACTCTGGTATGGGTAGTGTTTTTTATCACTGTCGATTTGAAAAAAAGCTAGTGCTTGTGGCCTTACACGCGTGATGGTAGTAATTGTATAGCGAGACGCGTGTTTAGTGTTGCATGCGTCCCTGCTTTCAGCCCTCCCTTCTCTCTATCCTAATTTCCTCTGTCTTTCGTTTATGGTAACTTAGTGTATGAAATGACATGAATGGAATATTAAATATAGGTCAGCTTGCGTATCTCAAGGTTTTTCTTAGAAAGGGAGTACACGTTTTATTGTGTTGTGGAAACGCGTGTATGCTGCAGAAGGCTTTTACTATCAACGTGAAACGTTATAATTTGCAGACGAAGGAAAAAACAAGGGGATTTAGAGTACAGTCATTGTGACCGCACTGTTATTTACCATTCTTCTTTCCTTTTATTGAAGTTATTTGTTAGGCTTTACATTTACGTTTTAATTTATATATGTGGATTAGAATTTCTCACGACAAGGACCAATTAAGTAATTATAAGCATTGGCAGCAACGCTTAACATCGCAATAAACAGAATGGCGTGGCGTTCAAAAGACATTCGAATAAACCAAAATACGAAGAAATCGAAGTTTACCCTAGGAAATAGGTTGAAAGAAAACACCAGTCACATGTCTTTTGGAAGGTATTTGCAAAATGTCACGTGTAAATAAACCGAGTGAATAACAAAACAATACTGATGACAAGAACCAAACAGGTACCAGTGGAATAAGAGATGAGAAGATGACGGTGGTGTTGCATAGGACAACTATTGAGGCAACCTGCTGATAGCAGTACAGGGCAGTCCTTGGCATGGAATCTCAGGGGTAAATGAGGTAGAGGGAACCGAACATCTTGTGGAGAAGATAACTGGAGACAGTAAGTTAAAGGGATAAAGAAGATATGGAAACGCAGCCAAAGTGTTGGTGTTGGGAAAATTGGCTGCAGCCAAAGTGTTGGTGTTTGGGAAATTGGCTGCAGCCAAAGTATTGGTGCTGGGGAAATTGGCTGCAGCCAAAGTGTTGGTGTTGGGGAAATTGGCTGCAGCCAAAGTGTTGGTGTTGGGGAAATTGGCTGCAGCCAAAGTGTTGGTGTTGGGGAAATTGGCTGCAGCCAAAGTGTTGGTGTTGGGGAAATTGGCTGCAGGTTTTAGCCTATCATCATCGTCGTCATACCTCTACGCTCTCTACGGAGCGTCTAGCCACCACTGTAGCTGATTTCGTTGCAGGAAGCCTGCTCCCAGCTTTCACATGCTCCTACTGCCGTGGTGTATGGCGCAATTTGTTTTACATGATGAGGTTGCCGGCCGCATGCACTACTTCATATTAGTTGCATTGAACGACATGCCCGAGGGTACAGTCGCCTTATTATTTCTTTGTTTTCTAAGAGACCTCCGGGTACTACACAAGTTTTAGTCACAAGTTTTAGTCACAAGTTTTAGTCACAAGTTTTAGTCACAAGTTTTAGTCACAAGTTGAAGAAATGAACGAACATTTCAGATAAATTCAACTGCTGTAAAAAAAAAAAAAAAATGGAAAAAAGATACAGTGAAACAAAACCTACAAACCCCAATAAATGCAGCAGGGTAAAGAGAAAGAACGAACGAACTTTATTTTCAAATGGTTAAGAATTGGGCACGCATTCTGCCCTTCCTTTCTCTCATCTTTTATACTTAATTCATTAGATTCTCACATGCGTTTTACATATCAATTTAAAAGAATTCAACGTTGAGAGATACACGGAATGGGACACACCATAAACATTATAGACAACTAGGCAAAGCCAGAACAAACGGCAGAGAAATTACAGCCTGGAAACTCAGAAAAATTATATAAAATAGCTTTCTCGCTTCACTGCTCATCTTCTTACAGTAGTTAGAAAGTATTAAATAAATCAGAAAGAACGGATAAGCGCATTGCTTTATTCAATGCAGAAAATATCGCCCTTTAAGCAAAACGTAATTAAATGGTTTGTTCATCATCATCATCATGTGACATATTCTTTCCAGAACGTTGTCTCCATTAAGCTGCTCTGAACGCATCACGATTCTGGGCAAGTCGACCTGCATCAGCCAAAGACAAGTTCAGACTCTCTGTGATGTCCTGGGTCCACCGTCATCTAGGTCGACCCCTTCCCCTTTTTCCAGGGACCATGCCTTCCATCACTATTTTTTCCAGACTATTATGTCTTTTTATATGACCGAAAAATTTCAGCTTCCTTATTGCGATGGTATTTAGGAGCCAATGTTCTTGTATGTTTAGTGAGTGCAGTACTTCTCTGTTGGTCTTTTTTTCTGTCCAGGGTATTCTCAACATCCTTCTGTAGCATTTCATTTCGAATGATGTAACCTTTTTTGCAACTGTTTTATTGAGTGTCCAAGTCTCGCAGCCGTATGTTGCTACTGGGAATATACATGCTCTGATCAGTTGTAACTTTGTTTCTTTGCTTGTGCCTTGCCATAGGTTTTTCATCTGTATTAGTTTCTGTGAAGCAATAGCAAGTCTTCTTTTAATTTCTACTGCACAGTCGCCAGAGCTGTTGATGATTGATTCTAAGTATTCGAATTCATTAACACTTTCCAGTTCTTCGTTATCAATTTCAATTTCTGGTTTGGTCTTTACTTTGTCTGTTGTCAATACTTTGGTCTTCTTGGTGTTTAGGTATAGATTCTGGGCCTCGCTTTGTTTTTTGGTGGACAGAATTAATTGTTCAAGTCCTTCTGGGTTGGTCGATAGGAGGACTGTGTCGTCAGCATATCTGATTTCCGGGATCTGGTACCCGCCGATGTTAAATGAGTCAAACTCTGTGTGTTCTTGGTCATCTCTTTCGTTTCTCATGATATTCTCGGCTTAAATGTTAAACAGGTAAGGGGAAAGGGTACAGCCTTGTCTTACTCCTTTCTGTACTTCAAACCATTCTGATGTTTCCCCCTCTATTCTTACGGCTGCCTGTTGTTCTTGGTACAGCAGTGCGATGAGTTGTATAAGGTGGTTTGGAAATCCCATATTTTCCATTATAGCCCATAACTGCTGATGTTGTACACAGTCGAAAGCTTTGGTGTAATCAATGAATCAAGTATGTAGGTCAATGTTGAATTCTCTACACTTTTCTATGATGATCCTCATGTTGAATATATGATCTCTAGTGCCTCTACCTGGTCGAAAACCCGCCTGTACTTCGTTTATTATTGTTTCTAGCTTTTGTTGCATCCTTTTCATTATGATTTGTAATAGTATTTTGCTGGCATGGCTTATATAAGAGCTATAGTTCTGTAGTTTGTGCACAGTTTCAGGTTGCTCTTTTTTGGCAAGGGTATGTAAATTGATCTTTTCCATTCCTTGGGCCAAATTCCGCTTTGCCAGATCTTGCAGCATAATGCATGGTATGTACGAGCGCTGCCTTCTCCTCCTGCCTGTATCATTTCAGCTGTTATTTCATCACAACCAGGAGATTTTCCACTTTTCAAGTGTTTGATTGCGTTCCGGACTTCCTCTATGCTAGGTTCTGGTTCACGTTCCGCTTCATTCATGACGTTGTTATCTGCCGCTTTGTTTATTTCCGTATACATTTCTTGACAGTACTCCTTCCATCTGTTCAGAATATCTTTACGTTCTGTTACAGTGTCGCCTTTCTTGTCGTTTATTGTTCGAGGTGATGATTTAAAGTTGCTATTCTTCAATGTCCTTACTTCAGAAAACATATTCTTGCTCAATCCCTGTTCGCGCATTTCCTCTATTTTCCTGCAGGTGTCGTTTATGTATTGTTGTTTGTCTTGTCTGACTCGTTTTTTAATCTGTTTTGTGTATTCCTTGTACAACTCCTGATTTTCTGTATCTTTTTTGGACTTCATTTTTCTTCTCCCTACCACCAACTTCAGTGTTTCGTCTGAGATGTATTCTCGTCTCTTTATACGTCTTTTAGGAATTAACCTCTGTGCATTTGTAATATAAACATCTCTGATGTTATTGGCAAGTTCATCTGGTGTCATTTCCTCCTGTACTGCCATAAGAACGTCAAATTTGTTCTGAATATCGACACTGTACTCTTCTGGTATGGCGCTTGTGTCATAACGTATTACTTTGTCGCTTGTAACGACTTTTTTCAATTTGATCTTGAAGTTTGCAGCAAGAAGTTCATGGTCGGAGTCACAGTCTGCTCCTGGGAGCGTCTTGATGGATGAGATACAAGATCGCCACCTTTGTTGTATTAAGATGTAATCTATCTGGTTCTTGCTTTTTCCGTCCGGTGACGTCCATGTATATAGTCGTCTAGGGTGTTGCATGAAAAGAGTATTTGTGATGACTAGGTTGTTTTCTAAGCAGAATGTTGTCAAGCGTTCTCCTCTCTCATTTCTCTGACCCAATCCATAACTTCCTTTCATTCTTTTTTCATGTTCTAATCTTTCGTTTCCAACTTTAGCATTAAAATCTCCCATTATTATCCTAATATCTTGCTTATTTGCTTTCTCTAATGCGTGTTGCAGTTCATTGTAAAAATCTTCAATTTCATGTTCTTCAGCAGCTGCTGTTGGCGCATATGTTTGTATAATTGTGATGTTCTTTCTTTTTCCTTTCAGTCTGATTGTGACAATGCGGTTATTTATGGGGTTATATCCTAATAGGGAGGCAGCTGTCCTTTTAGACAGGTAGAAGCCGACGCCGCTCTGACCTCCTCTCTCTTTGCCTGAGTATATGAATGTTCCTCCTGATGGAATCGAAAAGTGTCCCTGGCCCGACCATCTGTGCTCTGAGATGCCCAGGATATCGATGTTTAGTCTTTCCATCTCGTTCTTCACTATGTAATGTTTTCCTTGGTATAAGCTTCTGACGTTCCATGTTCCTATTTTGATTATTTTTCTAAGACCGATGACATGGTTTTCCGTGGTAACACAGTCAGGCTTTTGGCCGTCATCACGATTACCTGTACTGACGCTGCCAACGATCTCTTCCCCAGTTAAATATGATCTGCCTGGCCTGGGGGACTCACCACCAGATCTTTGCGTAATATTCAGATTAGCCATTACGGATTTCTTAGCATTGTACATCCAGTAGTTTGCCATTGCTTTCTGGATGGTTCTGGCCGCTTACTATTACAGTCCATGGTGCGCCCTCAGCCTGATAACAGGCCTTTCCAACTCCTGCCCTAGAAGCCGTTGTCAATGTATTATTGATCATTCGCCCGTTCGGCCAGCAGTTGTGTGTACTATTTAAGGGGGACCTCCCTTTTTCAATTTACTCACGTAGTTCTGCCAGCCAGTCAAAGCCGTTGCCCAGGGGGTGGCGCTGCCGTACACAAGCAGACTCGAGGAGCCATACGTGAGCTGAACTGGAGTGGGGGAACCAAATAGGATCCAGGCCTTCCTCAAAAAGAGGAAGTGACTGCCTCTCGCCGTGAGGTACTATCCCTTACACACTCCAGTCCTACTGGTTTGTTCGTGTATAAATAATGTTTAAAAAAAAAAAAAAAAAACATAGTATGTGAAAATCCAATGAGGCGATCATGAAAAATATAGGAAACATAGTTTAAGACTCAGCCATGTATTTCTGGGTCTGAAATGGGAGCAACGAATTCCAGTTACACGATAACTTGCCGACAATTCGTAAAAGGCCACCAAGGAAGGTTAGGTATGGGCCCGGCAAAGCCACCCTGTAGAAACTGTAAAACACAATAACCTCAGCAAAAATATTGACAAGTCATCTAAAGAATATAATTGAGCTCAGCCATCCAAGACAGAAGTAAGTCTTTTGGTAAGGAGGCGAATGATACAGCTCATAGAAAGCGAAACAAAGTCTGGAGCTGCGGACTCACATTTTTTTGCCCCCAGAAGACAGAATGATAAGGATACAGAAAACATGGAAATGGCTTGAATGGATGACACAGGACAGATAGGCGTGGCATCTTTTTGTTGCGGACATGTGTTCGGGAGAATATATTATAAGGATGATGATGATGATGAGGAAAATGATGATAACTTAAGATTACGCCTACGAAAAGAGACAAGTGGAGATACATCATGAAAACTAGAATGGAGTGCACAAAGACTGTTTCAGCCAGTTTCGTCATATGAATATAAAGGAAGATTAAAAAGTCACTCCTGATTTTTTTTTTTTTTTAACATGTTTATATCCTTAATTGTTTCTATAAGATTTACACGAAACAAATATCAAAACAAGGAACAATGAAGTCCATTTGACTAATAAATATATGAGTTTTAGTACACTGACGTTACAAGATAGATAGATAGATAGTTAGATAGATAGATAGATAGATAGATAGATAGATAGATAGATAGATAGATAGATAGACAGACAGACAGACAGACAGACAGACAGACAGACAGACATATATATAGATAGTTAGACAGACAGACAGACATATAGACAGATAGATAGACAGACAGACAGACATATAGACAGACAGACAGACAGACAGACAGACAGACAGATAGATAGATAGATAGATAGATAGATAGATAGATAGATAGATAGATAGATAGATAGATAGATAGATAGATAGATAGATAGATAGATAGATAGAGTGAGAGGGAGTGAGAGGGCGAGAGAGCAAAAATTGCAGCTCCCTATGAGTTCATGCGTAGAACGGGCCGGATCTCACGTTAAGCTGTAATGCTATTGTGATATAGCATTTTCTGTAATTAAAGAACAGTTAACTGTCTTTATCTTGGTGGTATTTTCTTATAAATTAGTTGAAGAGAAGTGAAGAAATAAAAAAATTTAAAAGTAGGAAGTGACTTTTCAATCACAATTAGTACAGTACAGGACAGTACATTACAGTACAGTATAGTATAATATAGTACAGTACATTACAGTACAGTACAGTATAGTATAACATAGTACAGTACATTACAGTACAGTATAGTATAATATAGTACAGTACAGTACAGTATAACATAATATAGAACAGTACATTACAGTACAGTATAGTATAATATGGTACAGTACAGTATAGTATAATATAGTACAGTACAGTATAGTATAATATAGTACAGTCCAGTATAGTATAATACAGTACAGTACAGTATAGTATAATATAGATCAGTACAGTATAGTATAATATAGTACAGTACAGTATAGTAAAGTACAAGTACAGTTCAGTTATCACCCGTGTGTTACCGGGGCCCGAAAGGGGAGCAAAGAATAGTAACACTGCACCCTACCACGCATGTCGTAAAAGGCGACTAAGGAGGGTATGGGCATGGGGCTGTTTACCCCATCCCGTAAAAACTTCGCACAGTGGGCTGATCACCTGCTTGCCAACCAATCTGATTACGGAAACAATGATAGATTGTTTGGTCTGTTTTTGTTCCACAAAGACGCCACTAGGCGTGGTGGAAACAGCGATAGATTGATCAATTTGTTGTTGCCCTAAGACGCCACTAGGCGTACTGGCCACATACTGCTTTGCCGGTTGATGGCTAAGGATGGAAGAAGAAGAAGACAGTTCAGTTATAGTAAAGTACAAGTACAGTACAGTACTGTATAGTATAGTACAGTGCAGTATAGTAATGTACAAGTACAGTACAGTTTAGTAAAGTAAGTACAATACAGTACAGTACAGTGTAGAACAGTACAGTACAGTACAATATAGTGTAGTGTGGTGTGGTGTGGTATAGTATAGTATAATATAGTATAGTATAGTACAATGTAGTATAGTATAGTATAGTATAGTACAGTATAGTATAGTATAGTATGGTATAGTATAGTATAGTAGAAGTTGTTATTTTTGCTTCTGCCTTTGATGTTTTTTTAATTTTTAGACAACAGAAGAGAAAAAGTAGAAGAGGAAGAAAAATGAAGATGATTAAGACAATTAGTATTTATATCATTCCGGCGTGTGTCATGAAATATTCTAATCCACATATATAAATTATTAGGTAAATATGAAGCCTAACAAATAAAATTAATAAAGAGAAGAGCAATGGTAAAATAACAGTGCTGTCACAAAGAATGTACTCGAAATCCCCCCTTGTTTTCTGCTTCGTCTACAAATTGTAACGCTTTCACGTTGATAGTAAAGCTTACTGTATTATTACCCGCCTTCTTCAATGAAACGTGTGCTGTATTTCTTGGAAAAAACATTGAGACGTACTGCGTAATGACCTAAATTTATCCTAACATTAATTATATTACGTTACCAAAACGAACGAACAGATGGACAAAAGGATAGCGAGAGGGGAGGGCTGAAAATCAGGAACGCATGCAACACGCGACGCGCGATATACAAATGCTGGCATCACGCGTGTAAGTCTACAAGCACTAACTTTTTCAGACGGACAGTGATAAAATACACTACCCTTTCCCAGAGTTAGGTTTATAAATCATAACAGACTCTTATTAGAAAAGATAACAATAGATGGGTTTACGTTTGAACACATAACAGTACCCAGACAGCACATCTTCGAAACAGGAGGTAGAAGAAATTGCATATTTTGAACGCAACCACGTAGCTCCTTTAAATTAGTATTTTTGGGTTCCTTAGGGCTTGCTGACAAATAATATGTAAAACGTTACGCAAATAGTCCAGGAATTAATAAATTATACCCAAAATAAAATATTGGGGGTGCCTGACAGCATAAAATCATTTCTGCTCATAAGATTTTTTTTTTAACGTGTTTGAAAAAAATTTACGTTACAGAAATAGCCTACCATGTAAACTCCAAATTGATTGGAGCGCAACAAATGAAAGCCTAACCACGATTGGTCGGGCTATAAATACTATCTTGGTTGTTAGGGGAGACGGGAAAAGATAACATTTTTTCAAACACTTGTCGAAACGTGGCTCATTGGCCAGTCTCGCTGATATACACACTTGGGAGCGTTAGTTCGAGACCACTTGTTTAAAGAAGCTTGATAAAGCATCAGTGCGTTGAAGCCAGCTCATATTTGTGTAAAATAAAAGCCTGGAACATAAGCAGATAGGAATTTGTGCCAGTTTGTGCCAGAATTCATTGCTAATCAACGTATCTGTGTTATTCGTATGAATTGTGGTAAGCTTGAACCATTTAATATCTTTTAATGAAAATTGAATGTGAATTGTTGATTTATGCCTGTATATATATATGTGTAGTTCAGTGGCAAACGTGAGGTAAAGCCTAAAATGCTCCAGCCTGAACAGAGGGTGTCGGAGAGAAGTAAAACGGCATGGAATGGCCAAACAGTACACTGACACCTGGATGATTGACTAGAAAGAAATAATGCTGGAAGTGCAGAGGCGTAGTAACCATTAAGAAGGGTAATACTGGAATAAAGTATTTCAGATGAAGCTGACTGTTGGCCTAACGCTCTGAACGCAATGTTTGTGATGTATTGTGATCAGTGTAAAAAGAAAATATAAATTAGTTATGAAGTAGAAGGTACATCCTTCTTGATTTCAGGGACAGTGGTCTTGATGGTACTGAGCAGCATCTGGTCAGAGATTTGCTGAATCCAGTGTCGGACAGCATACTCCTTGGTCCTTTTAGCTATCAGTGAGGTGTCTCCAGAGCCCAGAAGAGAATTCGAGCAGAGGAGTCCTCTCCTGCCGCCATCACTCAAGATAAGCAGAGTTGGCCAGCTGAGCTCAACATTATGTCCCCTCATCTTGAAATAACTTTATAAAAATACCATTCAGAGGGGAATTTACTTGTCTTAAAATCAGGAACTGTGAACATCTCCAATAATAGTCCCTAAAGACAAACTATTGAAGTCATGATGACCAATACCAACAGAGCTTGAACAAAACAAAACCAGTATTACCTCATTTTACTACTACACAACTGACACACATAGAACATTTGTACTAATATATGTCACTACAATATTCATATTAAATACATTCTGTACATAACTTGTAATTTAAATTGATTGTGATTCCTGGTTCCCTTGTAGTTGAATCAGGACACATATTCATTCATGCCAGTAATGAATACATATTGTTATTTGAAAGTTTATCAGTGACTCTTTTAAGATATCTTTGTAGAGTGTTATATGTATGTGAGTGTCACAGTGTTGTCAAGAGTAGTGGATTAAATTAAATTGTTTATCTGTCTGTTGTTGTGACTTACACTTCACCATACTCATACCCTAGACACCTAACGTAGCATCACACTATTCCAGAATAATTCTGACTGAGATATATAGATATGTGGTAGCAAGTAAGGTTATCTATAATACACTACTCTTAATAGATATAGATACCTTCACAGCTGATCTCAGTCAGTACACTAAGTTCCCTATAAATATTTATAACATCCCACTTCACCACATATATTGGGGTCTCGCTCTTGGGATTTTGAATCTTTCCCTATTAAAAATATTGGGGGTAATTCACTTCAGGGAATATAAGAATTAAAAGGTATCCTTGGGTGGAATTAAATAAGGTTGAGCTCACGGTGCCTGTGTTGTCCATTAGATATATAGTTAGAAATTGAATTGTTGGGTAGACATTATAAAAATTTACCTGATAGACAATGGCGGACCTGGCCAAATTTCGATCTGCTGCGGTTCAGACTGCAAAAGAGTTAGGATTAGATGGGCAAGTTATGGTTGCCTATGTCACAACGGAATGTGACAAATTTATTGAACGCGAAGAAAGAAGATTAGAAAAAGAAGCCGAAAGAAGGTTTGAGGCTGAGACTAAGAGGTTGCAAGCTGAGGCTGAGACTAAGAGGTTGCAGATTGAGGCTGACAAAGAGGCTAAGAAATTGGAAGCAGAAGAGAAGAAATTAGCTGCAGAAAGGGAAGCCGAGGAAAGAAGACAGGCTGCAGAAAGGGAAGAGAGGAAATTAGCTGCAGAAAGGGAAGCAGAAGATAAAAGATTACAAAGGGAACATGAATTACGACTAAGGGAGTTTGAGTTTCAAGGCCATGCTCCTGAAAATGGTGCCAGTCCCTTTGCCTCTGATGCTACGGTTACTCAAGGAGCCTCAATCTCAGCTATGAACTTTCATTTAGATCATTTTGTTGAGAAAGACGATGATATTGAGAGCTATATAAATAGGTACGAACTATTAGCTACCACGTATGGGTTAGAGAGAGAAAGGTGGAGCTTAAAGTTATCTCAGGGACTTCGTGGGGCAGCTTATGAAGTTTTTGCAAAAATGAGCAGAGGTGATCAGGAAAATTATGACATGCTAAAGCAGGCTCTTTTGTTAAGGTATGAAAAGAATGCAGAGTTTTACAGGAAAAAATTTAGGAATGCTAAACTACTGTCAGGTGAAACCTATCACCAGTTCTCTGCACGAATCGAGACATACTTGGAGAAATGGACTTCTCTGGGGAAAACCCAAGATCTTAAGGAAATGGTCCTTATAGAGCAACTAAGAGAGTCCATGGCTCCAGACCTGAGAAAGTTTCTCATGGAACAAGGTGCAGAGAGGCTGGGTGAGTTGCTAAATGTTGCTGAAAGGTATCAAGCAGCTCAAGCAGAGGTAACAGGTAATAAAAAGAAACAGGTGGATAACTTTAGGGCACCACAGAACTTTAATAAATTTGATCCTAGGGATCAAAATAAAGGTAAGCACCAATTTGATAGGCCACGGTATGACAATAAAAATAAATTCCCACAATTCGATGAAAGGAAATATGATGAAAGAAAATCTTTCAACCAAGGAAAAAGGTGGTGTAAGAATTGTCAGATGGACAATCATGACACTGACCGTTGCAGAAGGAAACCTGTGTATATGGCAACCCTTCAGGTCAGGTCGACCTCAAGACAGGAGGAGGATATTATGTTGGATACCACTCCAGAAGAGATGAGGAAGGCACAGGCTGGAGATAAAACACTCAAGCCTTGTTTCAGAAAATTGTCAACTTGTCATACAACTCCAGGCAAGGGAGATTTTTACATGAAAAACAAGTTGATGTATAGGAAGACTGGAGCTAGATCCAATGGTCACGGACAGCTGGTTCTTCCAAAAAGATATAGGACAGACTTAATAAGGAGCCTACATGTGAAACCAGATGGGGACCATGAGAAGATAGGTACCATCATTCAAAAGGTGGCTCACAATTATTATTGGCCCAAAGCAAGATGGGACATTGAGAATTTTGTAGAAAGGTGTAGCATAGCACATGAGGGAACACCCACAAGTGGGAACATGGATCAGGACCTGGACACGCCATGGGGCAAAATCAGGCCTGACAATAAAAGGAAAAATAGATTTGATAAAGTGGACCAAATGGAATGGGAAGCCCCTTTTCACGGACAAGCTTCACTTAACTGTTTTACAATGGCCACTATGCGGAGAGTGCAAAAGGATGTCTTACCCCAGGATAAGCCGACAATCCCTCAATCGGACTTAAACAAACTGGAGGAAGAGGATGTAGAGAGAAAATCTCTCATCAAGAATTTTAAGAGGGGAGAAAGCCCCAAAAGAAAAATTGGTAGCGGTCGTTTTGTGAATGAAAATTCTGGGAGGAAAAATCATCACTATAAAGCTTCAAGTGGAAGAGACCATACCGGTGCATGGACAAATAGGTCCACACAATTAAAGGTCCATATGTAGCTTTGTTAAGAACGTGGACTGATGAAAAGGCAGAGGAAAACATTACATCTTCATACCAATATGTGAATGAGCTGACCACTCGGTTGAAAACTGGCTGGAAACTTGCCAATGAAAATTTGAAACAAGCCAGGAAGAAACATGCTGCCTATTATAACAGGAAGGCGAAAGACAGAAATTTGGCTGTGGGAGAGAAGGTACTGCTTCTTTTGCCCGGGAGTCAGAATAAGTTACAAATTGGATGGCAGGGTCCATATACAGTTCTAGAGAAGGTGTCTAGAACAAATTATAAGATAGATAAGAAGGGGAAAGAAAAAATCTATCATGTGAATCTCCTGAAGAAATATTTGGAAAGAGAACATCAGGAAGAGACACACTTGTTGACCTTGTCCATCGCCATGGAGATGAAAAAGGAACCACTTTCATCATTTGAATATCCATTACACCCCTGTGAGACAGCAGCACAGGTGAAAATCAGTACACATTTAACGAAAACTCAGAAAGAGAGAGTGCAACAGGTTCTAAATAATCATGCAGAGGTGTTAACAGACCGACCAGGGCATACAAACCTATTGGAATATGATATGAAACTCATAGACTCCACACCCTGTCTGTATGAAACCATATTCGATTCCGTTTGCTAAGGAAAAAGCTTTGAAGGAAGAGATAGACTATCTATTGAAGGAAGGAATTATTTCGCACAGTGAGTCTTCGTATAGTTCCGGGGTGGTACTCTTTAAGGAAGCCCTCTGGAGAACATAGACTCTGTATAGATTACAGGAGACTGAATGCTATTACAGAAGGACAGGTGGATCCATTGCCGGATACAAATCAGCTGTTTGCCAGACTAAATAAAGCTAAATATTTCTCAAAAGTGGATCTGAGTAAAGGATACTATCAGATTCCAGTAAAGCCTGAGGTTAGACCATACCTAGCTTTTAGTACCTCAGAAGGACACTATGAGTTTAATAGATTGCCATTTGGATTGAAGAATGCGCCTAGTGTCTTCTCTAGAATGATGAGAAAATTATTGGATCCTCTGAATAATCCCTGTATAACAAATTTTATGGATGATATCCTTATAGCAACAGAAACATTTGAGGAACACATTGACTCTCTGAACATGCTGTTTGATCGACTTAGGGAGGCAAATTTAACAGCCCGTCCAACCAAATGTTGCGTTGGATGTAAAGAATTGGAATTTTTGGGACACACAGTTTATCAGGGAAACATGACCCCTGACCCAAAGAACTTAGAGAAACTACAGAAAGCCCCGAGACCACAAACCAAGAAGGACGTGAGATCCTTTGTCTCATTATGTGGTTTCTACCAGAAGTATATCAAAAACTTTAATTCCATATGTGCACCTTTAACGGAATTGACACGTAAAGGACTTCCAGATCGCATTACATGGACACCACAATGTGAAATGACTTACCAAGAATTGAAGGAAAAGCTCACAAGTAAACCCATTTTGAAATTACCTGACTTAAGTCAAGAATTCATAATAAGGACGGATGCAAGTAATATTGGGTTAGGTGCAACTTTACTACAGAAATCAGATGCATTGGATGGGGAATTAAGCCCAGTGGCATATGCTAGCAGAAAGTTGAATAAAGCTGAAATCAACTACTCAACTAGCGAAAAAAAGAATGTCTTGCAGTAATATGGGCAATAAAGAAATTCAATATTTATCTATATGGGAAGGCATTTAAGTTGCAAACTGACCACAAACCTTTATCGTTTTTAGCACAGGCTAGGCATGAGAACTCTAGGTTACTCCGATGGTCTTTGCTTCTGGCTCCATATAATTTTAGCATTGAATATATATCTGGAAAAACCAATCTGGGAGCGGATTTTTTAAGCCGCCATCCGTGTGATGAGAATCACCGTAAACCCCAGAAATAATAATAAATTTCTCTATGTGTATATAGAATAAAGGACTGACATATAATGTCTGTTTTAAGAGGGGAGGTGTCATGAAATATTCTAATCCACATATATAAATTATTAGGTAAATATGAAGCCTAACAAATAAAATTAATAAAGAGAAGAGCAATGGTAAAATAACAGTGCTGTCACAAAGAATGTACTCGAAATCCCCCTTGTTTTCTGCTTCGTCTACAAATTGTAACGCTTTCACGTTGATAGTAAAGCTTACTGTATTATTACCCGCCTTCTTCAATGAAACGTGTGCTGTATTTCTTGAGAAAAACATTGAGACGTACTGCGTAATGACCTAAATTAATCCTAACATTAATTATATTACGTTACCAAAACGAACGAACAGATGGACAAAAGGATAGCGAGAGGGGAGGGCTGAAAATCAGGAACGCATGCAACACGCGACGCGCGATATACAAATGCTGGCATCACGCGTGTAAGTCTACAAGCACTAACTTTTTCAGACGGACAGTGATAAAATACACTACCCTTTCCCAGAGTTAGGTTTATAAATCATAACAGACTCTTATTAGAAAAGATAACAATAGATGGGTTTACGTTTGAACACATAACAGTACCCAGACAGCACATCTTCGAAACAGGAGGTAGAAGAAATTGCATATTTTGAACGCAACCACGTAGCTCCTTTAACTTAGTATTTTTGGGTTCCTTAGGGCTTGCTGACAAATAATATGTAAAACGTTACGCAAATAGTCCAGGAATTAATAAATTATACCCAAAATAAAATATTGGGGGTGCCTGACAGCATAAAATCATTTCTGCTCATAAGATTTTTTTTTAACGTGTTTGAAAAAAATTTACGTTACAGAAATAGCCTACCATGTAAACTCCAAATTGATTGGAGCGCAACAAATGAAAGCCTAACCACGATTGGTCGGGCTATAAATACTATCTTGGTTGTTAGGGGAGACGGGAAAAGATAACATTTTTTCAAACACTTGTCGAAACGTGGCTCATTGGCCAGTCTCGCTGATATACACACTTGGGAGCGTTAGTTCGAGACCACTTGTTTAAAGAAGCTCGATAAAGCATCAGTGCGTTGAAGCCAGCTCATATTTGTGTAAAATAAAAGCCTGGAACATAAGCAGATAGGAATTTGTGCCAGTTTGTGCCAGAATTCATTGCTAATCAACGTATCTGTGTTATTCGTATGAATTGTGGTAAGCTTGAACCATTTAATATCTTTTAATGAAAATTGAATGTGAATTGTTGATTTATGCCTGTATATATATGTGTAGTTCAGTGGCAAACGTGAGGTAAAGCCTAAAATGCTCCAGCCTGAACAGAGGGTGTCGGAGAGAAGTAAAACGGCATGGAATGGCCAAACAGTACACTGACACCTGGATGATTGACTAGAAAGAAATAATGCTGGAAGTGCAGAGGCGTAGTAACCATTAAGAAGGGTAATACTGGAATAAAGTATTTCAGATGAAGCTGACTGTTGGCCTAACGCTCTGAACGCAATGTTTGTGATGTATTGTGATCAGTGTAAAAAGAAAATATAAATTAGTTATGAAGTAGAAGGTACATCCTTCTTGATTTCAGGGACAGTGGTCTTGATGGTACTGAGCAGCATCTGGTCAGAGATTTGCTGAATCCAGTGTCGGACAGCATACTCCTTGGTCCTTTTAGCTATCAGTGAGGTGTCTCCAGAGCCCAGAAGAGAATTCGAGCAGAGGAGTCCTCTCCTGCCGCCATCACTCAAGATAAGCAGAGTTGGCCAGCTGAGCTCAACATTATGTCCCCTCATCTTGAAATAACTTTATAAAAATACCATTCAGAGGGGAATTTACTTGTCTTAAAATCAGGAACTGTGAACATCTCCAATAATAGTCCCTAAAGACAAACTATTGAAGTCATGATGACCAATACCAACAGAGCTTGAACAAAACAAAACCAGTATTACCTCATTTTACTACTACACAACTGACACACATAGAACATTTGTACTAATATATGTCACTACAATATTCATATTAAATACATTCTGTACATAACTTGTAATTTAAATTGATTGTGATTCCTGGTTCCCTTGTAGTTGAATCAGGACACATATTCATTCATGCCAGTAATGAATACATATTGTTATTTGAAAGTTTATCAGTGACTCTTTTAAGATATCTTTGTAGAGTGTTATATGTATGTGAGTGTCACAGTGTTGTCAAGAGTAGTGGATTACATTAAATTGTTTATCTGTCTGTTGTTGTGACTTACACTTCATCATACACATACCCTAGACACATAACGTAGCATCACACTATTCCAGAATAATTCTGACTGAGATATAGAGATATGTGGTAGCAAGTAAGGTTATCTATAATACACTACTCTTAATAGATATAGATACCTTCACAGCTGATCTCAGTCAGTACACTAAGTCCCCTATAGATATTTATAACATCCCACTTCACCACAGCGTGCATGTTAATTTTAAAACAGGACGTGTCGTCAGACTACAGGCAGGATCAGTTCACATCCCAACTTGCAAATCCCTGTTGCTCACGTCTAAAGATAAAAAAAGAGGACGTGTTTATTTATTAATAACCCCAGTGGTGTCATATGAGCATTCTGAGCGTGCAATCCTTTGTGTTATCAAAAGTGGAAGTGTCTAGGTTTAAAAATTTAAAAAAGTCTTGAATGTAAACGTCAGAGGCAATTTGGAGTATGCTGTTATGTATATTAAATATAAATAGTTTAAAATATATAATATTTAAAAAAACAGTGAAAAAACGTGAACCAAAATAAACATTTCACACGAGATTCAAAAATAAAGACCCTGTAACGTAATATTAATAAGGAAAATGACACTAAAAAAATGAACAGGTAACAATTAACAACGAAATCAAAATACTGTCAATATTAAAAAAATTGACATATGAGAAATCCTGCTTTAAAAAGCTAACACGAAATAAAAATCAGTTGTAAATAACAACCTATACAAATAAAACACATAATGGAAAAATGTAACCTGAATACCCTAATTATAACAGAACATTAGGTTGAACAGAGAGACTCTCTGCCAAGATGGCGGATGCACGGAGGCAACAGAAGCTCATCTGATGCTATTCAGCTCTTCTCCCATTTCTTGTGATAATAAATAATATCTGATCTACGTCTGCTACATTTTCAATGACGTCTGGCTTTTCTTCTCTTGTGCGTGCATCTGTCTGGGTTGTAGAGCTGTCTTTTCCACTTCCATCACAACATCTGTAGATGTATCTGTTGTTCTCTACGGATGGTTGTTTCTGGTTTTTGTAGACCCATGTTTGTTGTTCAGTGCTGCTTTTCATGGTGAAATTACATTGAGATGATACCTTCCGCCAGGGATGTGGAATCGGAGTTGTGGACTTGGTCATATTTAGTGGAGTCGGTAAAAATGTCCCGACTCCGAATTGTACGAGACTTAAGTCAAGGTAGATCAAGGTTTGATCCAATCCCGGGGAGGGGCTTTTAAAAAAATTTAAATTTGAAATAACATTTTAAAGTAATAGCATTCCTAAAACCACATTCTTGTTACAGTATATCCATGTTTACATAATGTCACAACGTACAACCTGGAGAGCTCTGGTTTCTGCCTTATGCGCCGTGTTTGGTGCTTAAAGAATTTATTATTATTATTATTATTAGCCTATTATAATGTAGGAAGAATTCAGTTGCTTCTGATAATAAATAAAGTTTTTATCACAACAGGAAATTTGTTGGCACACTTAGAAAAATCATACTAGAAATGAAAATAAATTATATATACTGTCAATTTTCCCGTCATTGTTAAAAATGACACTATTGTGCCTCATGGTGTTTGGCAAATCAGCCATTTGTGTGCAGGTGTGGATGATTTGTTACTTTGTATTACTGTATGAATGAATGAATAGTTTAAAATGTAGTCTACAAAAGCCACGTATTCATTTACACACACACACACACGCACGCACGCACGCACGCACGCACGCACGCACGCACGCACGCACACACTTATACATATAACTCCATATAAGTGCATAATTTTACGCCATATCACTACTTTAAAAAAAAAAAAGACTGTAGTCGGACTTCTAAAATTTCCGGTGTCGGAGTTGGAAAATTATTTGGCCGACTCCACAACCTTGCTTTCCACAGTGTAAATCACAGTGACAATGATTATTTACGGGCCAAATCACAGAGAGTTTTGGGGCAGTTTCTCTACAGGGTCTATAACGAAAGACGACAACCAAGGAGTTACAGACTTCCATAAATGGGTGCTGATTTAGAATAGAAATATCCATAAGGTCTGACAGGTCACCATTCTCGAACGGATGGGGAAAAAAACCAGTGAAATACCAGTGAAAACATCCGGGCGGACGGGCTTGCTAGCGTTTGATAGGTCACACTGAATAAACAGGCTGATGGCAATACAAACATCTTTTGCTCTGGTATCTGAAAGGTAAGAGACATGGAGGGCGACTGAGAAATACACGGAGAAGGGGACTAGAGATAGACATCTAGGGACTTTAGACATGTAGGGACTTTAGACATGTAGGGGCTTTGGACATGTAGGGACTTTAGACATGTAAAGATTTTGAACTGACGGCAAAGGACAAGAAATTTTGGCATCTAATTGTTGAAAGACATTTCTCCACATACAGCTAATGGATAATAATGATGATGATGACTTAAATACATACTGGCAATACACAGGGTGTGACGGTATTGCCTCCCCTGCTTTGCAGTAGTGGTCCAACTGTGGCCAAAAACTCAAGAGTATCTAACACGGGCCTTCAAAGGTGTCTACCTTTGCACAAGATTACTCTTGGCAGAGATGTAGATAGAAGGGTAATGACACTTCTTTCACAAGGGAGCATTCACAAGATATTCAGATAAGCGAAAACAATGCTGCTTTGGCTGAGCACGTTAATTCTAGAATCTGCCCACAACTTTTGTGAAGAATTAAGCAATAATTAATTTTAGCTTGTTCAAGCCACCACCTCTGATTTATTCAGTGGAATTCTTATTATTCTGGTATAGCTCAGTTTAGAGTGTGTGTATTAAATTGACTGAGACAAACATGCAGTACATTTAAAAAAATTAAATCGAAGTTAAATTTGTAACATTACAAATAACAAAATTTAATAATCATTTACGTTTTAACAGTTTGAAAATAATTGAATAGTTTAACAGAAATGATTCATCATTGATTGATGATAGAATTCGTATGAAGAAAGTTCACGTTATATATTGAACTTAGCTGCCAATGACGGTTCTGCTCCTTCTGATGGGTTGGTTCTTTTTACACTGCTCACGCTCGTTGCTTGTCAAGGTTATCGGATGTAGCTCGTTTTCCAGAAATGTCAGGGAGAGTCTAAAAAGTTGGTCCCTCGTCTTAAAGCTTAGGCCACTGCTCCCTTCTTGTTTCAGAGATAGTACTTTCTGCTGGTACCACCAATAACTATGATAAAGAATAGAAACGAAACGCTCTCCTGAGTATTGCGTTTTCCGACACATAGTTATGTGTCCCCTTTCTTATTCCACCATCCCAGTTACTCAGAATTTACCCTCGATGAGAATTAAATTGAATCCCTCGAGATAAAACTTTCTTTACTTTTAAATTGAATAGCTTTTACAGTCACTTTACATTTAAATGAAAAGGGTAATAGTACAGATAGAATATGTTTACATTTACATTTCCACTGATTGAAAAGTGTTCAAATTAAAAATTGAATATGTTTTCATTCATGTTTACACTGATTAGAAAAGTTTGAAACTTCCATTAATTTTAAAGTGAATATGTTTACATAGACATTTACACTGGTTTGAAAATAAGTTTTATAATTAGAATGTACATCATTTCTTTCATCTTTCCCTCCCTTCTCCATATGGAATCTGGGACTACTTTATGCTTTTAGTTCTCTTTAAGAAACTAGCAATGATGAAATCATCAGCCCTTCGCAGTGGTGCTTCATGAAATCCTCATTCTATACACTGAGGTTGCCAGCCTCAAATGACTTGGACATCCACTAGCTATTTTCAGATACTAATATTTACATGATTATATATATATATATATATATATATATATATATATATATATATATATATATATATATATATATATATATATATATATATATATATATATATATATATTAGTTCACATGTTAGTAATGAAATATAGAATGTAAAATCACAACTTACGCCAATCCTGGCTAACATTCATTTTAGCTCAGATGAATAAAAGAGACTTGAAACGGCCTCTTATACGCGTCGGGGTTGTCGCTAATTTAATAAGTTCCCTCTCTGACTCTGTATGTTTCCTTCAGTTTCCTCATACAGCGGCTTTCCTTATTAAAATGACATAGATTTCCTGAGCTGTTTTTGTAAGTCCGTCAAGATTCTTCAATAAAAGGTCCGGCCTGACAAAATGGAATTTCTGAATTCTAATTTCTTGCAAGTCTGATTTTAGTCTTCTTGGCAAACGATTTCACACAGTCTTTTAACACTGAAACGTGTCAGGTTGTATTCAATGTAATTTTGAACGTAATGTAAAGGTCACGTTTCCCAAATATGGCAAGCGTGACATTCGAATATTCTCGTCAATGATTACATATAAATTCTTACATCTACACGGAAATATTACAACATTTCCACCCAGGTGTGTCTGTCGTCCCGTCACGTCGATACTTGACCGGCGTTCCTTGTGTGAACACAAACTCCTGTTTGACCATCTGTGCTGTGTCTTATTACGACAATTATTAGTCTGTCACACGAGCCATATAAGTGCTAAGTAAACTCGCTTGGCCATTTACGTGCGAAAACAGTCGCACCCTTGTGGTACAATAGGATTTCTGTCGGTCAGCCTTGCATTCCCGTCTACTTTATCCGCATGGATAGACAGGTAAACACACAGACATGACGACTATCGCTGAGGGAAGTGTAAGAATATTTAAAAATGAGAAAATATCTGCTACACAGCAGAAAAAAAGGGTGCAACTATTGAAAAGCACACAATAAAAATCAGTACAAAAATGTAACTGATACTGCCGTAGTGAAACAGAGATCGAGAAGACAGGGTCGCTTCAATCCGTTCTGTGACACAGGGCCATAATAAAGATGCAGTGCCTGGTTATGTCTAACAGTAAGTTGTGTTTTCGCCAAGCTACTAACTTCAATTTTGCATTTTTTTTTAAACAATCGCCTTAGTTTGCTGCTAGTCAGTGGCGTGCTAAGGGAGGTGCGAGAGGGGGGGGGGGGGTTGGCGGTCTGCCTCGGGTGACAGCCAGGAAGGGAATGCCATCGGACACTATTAATATAGTATTTACAGTTAAGGTGTACCTTGCTAGTGTGTTTCTTTGCTGATAGGACGGGGTGTCAAAGGTTAAATCCGCCCCAGGTGCCAAGTACTTTAGGGTCACATCTGCTGCTAGTTTGACTCATGCTTAACATTTTTTAAATCAGTATCAGTGGTGCATGATCCCCTTTATATAGTACGATTATAGACTTTTATAAGGGGTGCTTGCTCAGAATAGATGGATTGAAAGATTAGATCTAATTAGATCACTAATTTGGGACTGATGGAAAAACCAGACAAGTACCAGTTGAACAGAGTGGCGAGAGCGCTTGCTTCTCGAGTCAAAGTTATCAGGTTCGTAACCTGATAGCGCCACGCTTCAATCTAGCCAGCTTTAAATGTACACCTTTCTCTACTCTTGAGTTAAGGAAGGAACGAACGAACGAACTTTATTTTTAAAAAAAGGTTGAGAATTGGGCACGCAGGCACGTCAAACATTCTGCCATTCCTTTCTCTCGTCTTTTACACTGAATTGGAAAGACGATATCGAGAGACCACCATCATTTCTTTTTGCTCTTTATGAAGCACGGGGTCACCACTGCAGCTGTTCCCATTTTCAGGAAGCCTGAACCAAAATATTCATATGCTCTTACAGAGGTGGTTTCTGTAGCAACCTGTTTTGTATGATGAGGTTGCCAGCCTCATGCACAACTTCCTGTTAGTCGCCTGTTACGGTATTCCCGAAGGAGCATTAATCCGACTCTTTCTTTGTCTCCTCAGAAACCCCCTGAGGGTAGGTTGGTAGCGAGGAAAGGAACCGGTCCCCCAACATCATGAAGCTCAGACATAGTATAATAAAGTCTCTAACACATCACTCCCATATTGCGGTATCTCATATAGGACTAACTTTACCCTTTTTTAGCGTGCCACATACATGTCCAGGAATTTGGAAGTTCGCCCTTCTGAACAATATCCCTTTTTCGTGAGCCATGTTACCGTCACGTGGAAGAATATATTCCTGAAAGGTAATTACGAATATACTTATATAATATCTCAGGCCTCTGATGTATTGCAATATGAGACTATAATAAACTATTGTATCGATGCGATATGTCAAGACAGTAGAGGACATTTTAATTGGATGTGGAAAGAGTGCAGACGATGTCATTGGGAAAATGTGCAGGGGCAAGAAAATGAGATAATATTAGAAGAATAATTTGAAGTGACAGGAATACGAGAAGAAAAAATTAGAAGAAACATTTTAAGTTGAACAATTTTAAGTGACAGGAATACGAGGGGAAACAAATTTAAGAAAAATTTTACGTGACAGGAATACAAAAAACAATAGAAGAATAACTTGAAGGGAAAGGAATATGAGACAAAAATTAGAAGGAAAATTTAAAGAACAGGAATACGAGATGACATTTGAGGAAAAACTCAAAGTAAGAAAAATACGAGAAATCATTGAGGGGGAAATATGAAATGACGATTACTAGAAGACGTGCGGGAAACTAAATGGGCATGAATTAGAACAGACTGAGGGAAACTCCAAAGTGGTTGGAGAAAGAAAAAAAAATATTAGAAGGAAAATTTGAAGTGACAGGAATACGAAGATACAGTATTTCCTTAATAATGACTATGTGCAGCATAATGACATAACGCTGCTGTAACTTGAGAATGCAGCTGATTACTTAATTTTGAAGGTATGGCCTACATACCATCCGAAAACTAGAAAAGATCAAATGCCGTCTCTGTATCAAACGTTGGCTGTAATGGATCCCAGCAATGTCTGCCTCTTGTTTTGATAGTTTAGTTCAGTGTTTCCCAAACTGTTTTGGGTCACCGACCCCTTGACTCCCAGAGAACATCCCCAGCGCCCTACCCCTATTTCCCATCTTTCATATCTCGTCCATGCCTCATTGATGTTATATCTCAAATCCACTACTAGACAATATTTGAATAGGATACTGTAATTAATTACCAAATATTGCCAGTACCACTTGAAAAGCTTCTCATACCCCTGGTACGCGTACCCTAGTTTGAGAACCTCTGCAACAGAGTTTATGAGAGGCTGGGACTAGCGACGTTAGGGGGGTGCAGTTGGTTTTGGTTTGTTCAGGCTACGTTATCTTTTTAAGCGCTCACGCCAGGGCCCTGTATAATCAAACCGCTTTTACTTGTAAGCGTTATATTAAGTAATATTGTTGAATTTAACTTGACAAATACCCAACCACCCCCTTACTACTGAACGCCCTCTGTCAACCCCGTTTCCCTTATAGCCTCTTAGGTTATCCCAACGCCCCTAATGAGGGTGGTACCGCCTACTTTGAGAACCACTGGTTTACTTGAACAATTGCGTCCTGTCCGTCTCTTGATGACCCCTGTAGATCCCAGGGGTCTCTGAGGAGATAAGACCAACGATCCCTCCGACTAATAGGCGACTAACATGAGGTTGGGTATGTAGCTAGCAACCTCATTATGTAAAACAAATTAAATTTCTACAGACACCAGCGCTTCGAAAGCAAAGGAATGCTTTAGTGCAGGTTTCCTGCAATGGAAACAGCACTAGTAGTGGCCCCATTGTGACGCGAAATTTTGAGGAGGTAGTGACAGAATTGATGGATGAATAAAAGATAATATTTAGGTGATAATAATTCAGACTGCAGGTTGAATAAACTGTCTCTCCTCGGGAATTAGTCCACTAGAAATCTCACTTAAAAGAGAAGTCTGGTGAAACTAAACAGGATATTCTCTAGGCGATAAATTCTTTATCCGAAATGCTACACAGGACTATTTATAGTACATATAGTTGGATAAGAGATTTGGTGCCCAGCCACATTAAATATATCCCGACCCAATAGTGTTTATTAAATTACGGCTCTGCCCCCCCCCCCCCCCCCCCCCCCGGGTGTAGATTTTAATTACTAAAACTATACAACCCAATTAAATATTACAAGAAAAATAACAACAGACTCTGCTATGTAAAGTTTACGAAAATGAAGGTAGATTATCACGTATATTTGGAATTTACAAAAAGATGATAGATTATATGTTCAAAAATTTACATCTATAAGTTCTTATGTGTAGAAAACAAAACTATCTATGGTTCTGAAACATGTCAGAATAAATTTAACATCATTTAGACTGAAATAGCTGTTCTGTGGTGGTTTTGCTGGCATTGTAAATTACTCATCTTCGATGTTGCTGAATTTATGTTGTCTAGTTGCCAGGGGGTTCAATCTGTCCCAGCACTCCTGGTCCAGTAAGGCAAGTACTTCTAGTAGGGTTTCAGAGGAGGGCAGGAGCTGCTTCCTCTCTTGACACAGGGCTCATCACTAACTGGAATGGATTATGTCGGCCCTCTTGAACACTTCATTTGGTTAGGTCTCCTGGTAGGACAACCTGGTAGTATTCGCTCAACTAGGCCAACCTGCAGTTTTAAAATGGACCGGGCTCCCTCTGTATTTCTTCGGAGCAATCTTTCAAGCCGGTCTGCCAGTCTAGGCTGATGCTTCGTGAATGCCGTAAATTCACTCCAAGGTTTGCCGGGTTTATTCCTGCTAAATTTAAATTGGGGGGGGGGGGAACCTGTTGTTACCCCTTGTCCCATCCCAAACACACACACACACTGGCATAGGTACTTGTGATTCTGATACCAGGCGATAAATGAACTCCGCGCTGGTTGCTGAGGTCAAAAGTCACATGACAATACGACTGCCTACAAGTTTGCTAAAATTTTAATTATTCCCAGGGGAAAACCCATGTTACTAAACAGCGGTCAAAAGTTCATGGCGAGGAGTCGAAAGACTTTTTACCAATAAAACCGTGAACAAAGAGAATGAGAGATTTTAGACAAGTGGAGAATTTTCTAGAAGGAGGAGAGGAATGAGGGAACTCGTACAATGAAAGATATAACAGAGAGAAAAGAAGGCGATTTCTTCGTCACACCCATGATCCTAAGGTGCAACAAATGGGGAAGTAATGATGGTATTCCCATCTTACTAAATACTCGCTGATGTCCTCTTGACATCTCTTTCACATTATATACTCACTGACGTTCTCTTGACCATGTCTTTCAACCTTTGCATCCATGATTTAAAAACAATAATAAAGTGGTAATTTTTCTTTTTAATAATAGCTGATACAGAAGTTGTTCCATGATCTTTTCGAAGCGAAAATATTTATTTGTATTTTATGTTTCTCATTCTTTTTTTAAATATCGAATTTTTCTTTATTTTTTGTTTTTGGTTTCCATGAAACACAATCCATTATTTGGTCTAGTGGTTGCTTCAGTGTATGATCTACTGAAACTATTTGGTTTGAAAGGACAGTCAAGAACAAAGACGCTTAAGAGGGTTAGTGAAACGCAACAGGCTGTGGAATTCAGGACTGGAGTTTATATACAACATAATGGTTACTTTAACACTTTCCTCCAGCTGGCAGCATGGATAAAAACAGGAGTGAAGTTGAAAGCTGTAATCAAGGTGGAGTGGGTTCAATTCCCAGCACAAGACAACAGGAGGCTGACACTTGAGAGTCAGAACCCGAATCCCCCCCTCTTCCCCCCCCTCCCCAGAGTGTACAGGAGATTAAAGGGCAGAAACATGTGATCGACCGGGGTGGGGTGGGGGGGCGCGACTTCTGATGGTCAGATTGTCTCTTGTTGTACCGGTCTGCATAGTTTCCTATCATTATGGTATATACCAGTGGTTCCCAAAGTGGGCGGTACCGCCCCCCTGGGGGCGTTGGGAGGATCCAAGGGGGCGATACGAAAAAAGGGGTCACCGGGGGGCGTTCAGTAGTAAACAAGGGGCGTTCAGAAATAAGGGACAATTGAGGATTCGACAGGCTAAATTCAGTATATATTTGATAAATAAATGCATTATCCTATTTGAAAAATAAAGCAGTAGTGATAGCGCAGGGAAAGCAGTTATAGATTTGAGAGACATCAATGAGACGGTGTCATGAAATATTCTAATCCACATATATAAATTATTAGGTAAATATGAAGCCTAACAAATAAAATTAATAAAGAGAAGAGCAATGGTAAAATAACAGTGCTGTCTCAAAGAATGTACTCGAAATCCTCCTTGTTTTCTGCTTCGTCTGCAAATTGTAACGCTTTCACGTTGATATAAAAGCTTACTGTATTATTACCCGCCTTCTTCAATGAAACGTGTGCTGCATTTCTAAGAAAAACATTGAGGCGTACTGCGTAATGACCTAAATTAATCCTAACATTAATTATATTACGTTACCAAAACGAACGAACAGATGGACAAAAGGATAGCGAGAGGGGAGGGCTGAAAATCAGGAACGCATGCAACACGCGACGCGCGATATACAAATGCTGGCATCACGCGTGTAAGTCTACAAGCACTAACTTTTTCAGACGGACAGTGATAAAATACACTACCCTTTCCCAGAGTTAGGTTTATAAATCATAACAAACTCTTATTAGAAAAGACAACATTAGATGGGTTTACGTTTGAACACATAACAGTACCCAGACAGCACATCTTCGAAACAGGAGGTAGAAGAAATTGCATATTTTGAACGCAGCCACGTAGCTCCTTTAAATTAGTATTTTTGGGTTCCTTAGGGCTTGCTGACAAATAATATGTAAAACGTTACGCAAATAGTCCAGGAATTAATAAATTATACCCAAAATAAAATATTGGGGGTGCCTGACAGCATAAAATCATTTCTGCTCATAAGATTTTTTTTTTTAACGTGTTTGAAAAAAATTTACGTTACAGAAATAGCCTACCATGTAAACTTCAAATTGATTGGAGCGCAACAAATGAAAGCCTAACCACGATTGGTCGGGCTATAAATACTATCTTGGTTGTTAGGGGAGACGGGAAAAGATAACATTTTTTCAAACACTTGTCGAAACGTGGCTCATTGGCCAGTCTCGCTGATATACACACTTGGGAGCGTTAGTTCGAAACCACTTGTTTAAATACACTTGATAAAGCATCAGTGCGTTGAAGCCAGCTTATATTTGGCTCAATAAAAGCCTGGAAGATAAGCAGATGGAAGTTTGTGCCAGTTTGTGCCAGAATTCATTGCTAATCAACGTATCTGTATTTATTCGTATGAATTGTGGGACAGTGGTCTTGATGGTACTGAGCAGCATCTGGTCAGAGATTTGCTGAATCCAGAGTCGGACAGCATACTCCTTGGTCTTTTTAGCTATCAGTGAGGTGTCTCCTGAGCCCAGAGGAGAATTCGAGCAGAGGAGTCCTTTCCTGCCGCCATCACTCAAGATAAGCAGAGTTGGCCAGCTGAGCTCAACATTATGTCCCCTCATCTTGAAATAACTTTATAAAAATACTATTCAGAGGGGAATTTACTTGTCTTAAAATCAGGAACTGTGAACATCTCCAATAATAGTCCCTAAAGACAAACTATTGAAGTCATGATGACAAATACCAACAGAGCTTGAACAAAACAAAACCAGTATTACCTCATTTCACTACTACACAACTGACACACATAGAACATTTGTACTAATATATGTCACTACAATATTCATATTAAATACATTCTGTACATAACTTGTAATTTAAATTGATTGTGATTCCTGGTTCCCTTGTAGTTGAATCAGGACACATATTCATTCATGCCAGTAATGAATACATATTGCTATTCGAAAGTTTATCAGTGACTCTTTTAAGATATCTTTGTAGAGTGTTATATGTATGTGAGTGTCACAGTGTTGTCAAGAGTAGTGGATTAAATTAAATTGTTTATCTGTCTGTTGTTGTGACTTACACTTCACCATACTCATACCCTAGACACATAACGTAGCATCACACTATTCCAGAATAATTCTGACTGAGATATATAGATATGTGGTAGCAAGTAAGGTTATCTATAATACACTACTCTTAATAGATATAGATACCTTCACAGCTGATCTCAGTCAGTACACTAAGTTCCCTATAAGTATTTATAACTTTCCACTTCACCACATATATTGGGGTCTCGCTCTTGGGATTTTGAATCTTTAACTATTAAAAATATTGGGGGTAATTCACTTCAGGGAATATAAGAATTAGAAGGTATCCTTGGGTGGAATTAAATAAGGTTGAGCTCACGGTGCCTGTGTTGTCCATTAGATATATAGTTAGAAATTGAATTGTTGGTTAGACATTGTATAAATTTACATAATAGACAATGGCGGACCTGGCCAAATTTCGATCTGCTGCGGTTCAGACTGCAAAAGAGTTAGGATTAGATGGGCAAGTTATGGTTGCCTATGTCACAACGGAATGTGACAAATTTATTGAACGCGAAGAAAGAAGATTAGAAAAAGAAGCCGAAAGAAGGTTAGAGGCTGAAAGGGAAATTAAGAAGTTACAATTTGAAGCTGAGGCTGAGACTAAGAGGTTGCAGATTGAGGCTGAGGCTAAGAAATTGGAGGCAGAAAGAGAAGACAAAAGATTAGCTGCAGAAAGGGAAGAGAGGAGATTAGCTGCAGAAGAGAAGAAATTAGCTGCAGAAAGGGAAGAGAGGAGATTAGCTGCAGAGAGGGAAGCAGAAAAGGAGGAGAAAAGATTACAAAGGGAACATGAATTACGACTAAGGGAGTTTGAGTTTCAAGGCCATGCTCCTGAAAATGGTGCCAGTCCCTTTGCCTCTGATGCTACGGTTACTCAAGGAGCCTCAACCTCAGCTATGAATTTTCATTTAGATCATTTTGTTGAGAAAGACGATGATATTGAGAGCTATATAAATAGGTACGAACTATTAGCTACCACGTATGGGTTAGAGAGAGAAAGGTGGAGCTTAAAGTTATCTCAGGGACTTCGTGGGGCAGCTTATGAAGTTTTTGCAAAAATGAGCAGAGGTGATCAGGAAAATTATGACATGCTAAAGCAGGCTCTTTTGTTAAGATATGAAAAGAATGCAGAGTTTTACAGGAAAAAATTTAGGAATGCTAAACTACTGTCAGGTGAAACCTATCACCAGTTCTCTGCACGCATAGAGACATACTTGGAGAAATGGACTTCTCTGGGGAAAACCCAAGATCTTAAGGAAATGGTCCTTATAGAGCAATTAAGAGAGTCCATGGCTCCAGACCTGAGAAAGTTTCTCATGGAACAAGGTGCAGAGAGGCTGGGTGAGTTGCTAAATGTTGCTGAAAGGTATCAAGCAGCTCAAGCAGAGGTAACAGGTAATAAAAAGAAACAGGTGGACAACTTTAGGGCACCACAGAACTTTAATAAATTTGATCCTAGGGATCAAAATAAAGGTAAGCACCAATTTGATAGGCCACGGTATGAAAATAAAAATAAAGTCCCACAATTCGATGAAAGGAAATATGATGAAAGAAAATCTTTCAACCAAGGAAAAAGGTGGTGTAAGAATTGTCAGATGGACAATCATGACACTGACCGTTGCAGAAGGAAACCTGTGTATATGGCAACCCTTCAGGTCAGGTCGACCTCAAGACAGGAGGAGGATATTATGTTGGATACCACTCCAGAAGAGATGAGGAAGGCACAGGCTGGGGATAAAACACTCAAGCCTTGTTTCAGAAAATTGTCAACTTGTCATACAACTCCAGGCAAGGGAGATTTTTACATGAAAAACAAGTTGATGTATAGGAAGACTGGAGCTAGATCCAATGGTCACGGACAGCTGGTTCTTCCAAAAAGATATAGGACAGAATTAATAAGGAGCCTACATGTGAAACCAGATGGGGACCATGAGAAGATAGGTACCATCATTCAAAAGGTGGCTCACAATTATTATTGGCCCAAAGCAAGATGGGACATTGAGAATTTTGTAGAAAGGTGTAGCATAGCACATGAGGGAACACCCACAAGTGGGAACATGGATCAGGACCTGGACACGCCATGGGGCAAAATCAGGCCTGACAATAAAAGGAAAAATAGATTTGATAAAGTGGACCAAATGGAATGGGAAGCCCCTTTTCACGGACAAGCTTCACTTAACTGTTTTACAATGGCCACTATGCGGAGAGTGCAAAAAGATGTCTTACCCCAGGATAAGCCGAAAATCCCTCAATCGGACTTAAACAAACTGGAGGAAGAAGATGTAGAGAGGAAATCTCTCATCAAGAATTTTAAGAGGGGAGACAGCCCCAAAAGAAAAATTGGTAGCGGTCGTTTTGTGAATGATAACCCTGGGAGGAAAAATCATCACTATAAAGCTTCGAGTGGAAGAGACCATACCGGTGCAAGGACAAATAGGTCCACACAATTAAAGGTCCATATGTAGCTTTGTTAAGAACGTGGACTGATGAAAAGGCAGAGGAAAACATTACATCTTCATACCAATATGTGAATGAGCTGACCACTCGGTTGAAAACTGGCTGGAAACTTGCCAATGAAAATTTGAAACAAGCCAGGAAGAAACATGCTGCCTATTATAACAGGAAGGCGAAAGACAGAAATTTGGCTGTGGGAGAGAAGGTACTGCTTCTTTTGCCCGGAAGTCAGAATAAGTTACAAATTGGATGGCAGGGTCCATATACAGTTCTAGAGAAGGTGTCTAGAACAAATTATAAGATAGATAAGAAGGGGAAAGAAAAAATCTATCATGTGAATCTCCTGAAGAAATATTTGGAAAGAGAACATCAGGAAGAGACACACTTGTTGACCTTGTCCATCGCCATGGAGATGAAAAAGGAACCACTTTCATCATTTGAATATCCATTACACCCCTGTGAGACAGCAGCACAGGTGAAAATCAGTACACATTTAACGAAAACTCAGAAAGAGAGAGTGCAACAGGTTCTAAATAATCATGCAGAGGTGTTAACAGACCGACCAGGGCATACAAACCTATTGGAATATGATATGAAACTCATAGACTCCACACCTGTCTGTATGAAACCATATTCGATTCCGTTTGCTAAGGAAAAAGCTTTGAAGGAAGAGATAGACTATCTATTGAAGGAAGGAATTATTTCGCACAGTGAGTCTTCGTATAGTTCCGGTGTTGTACTCTTAAGGAAGCCCTCTGGAGAACATAGACTCTGTATAGATTACAGGAGACTGAATGCTATTACAGAAGGACAGGTGGATCCATTGCCGGATACAAATCAGCTGTTTGCCAGACTAAATAAAGCTAAATATTTCTCAAAAGTGGATCTGAGTAAAGGATACTATCAGATTCCGGTGAAGCCTGAGGTTAGACCATACCTAGCTTTTAGTACCTCAGAAGGACACTATGAGTTTAATAGATTGCCATTTGGATTGAAGAATGCGCCTAGTGTCTTCTCTAGAATGATGAGAAAATTATTGGATCCTCTGAATAATCCCTGTATAACAAATTTTATGGATGATATCCTTATAGCAACAGAAACATTTGAGGAACACATTGACTCTCTGAACATGCTGTTTGATCGACTTAGGGAGGCAAATTTAACAGCCCGACCAACCAAATGTTGCGTTGGATGTAAAGAATTGGAATTTTTGGGACACACAGTTTATCAGGGAAACATGACCCCTGACCCAAAGAATTTAGAGAAACTACAGAAAGCCCCGAGACCACAAACCAAGAAGGACGTGAGATCCTTTGTCTCATTATGTGGTTTCTACCAGAAGTATATCAAAAACTTTAATTCCATATGTGCACCTTTAACGGAATTGACACGTAAAGGACTTCCAGATCGCATTACATGGACACCACAATGTGAAATGACTTACCAAGAATTGAAGGAAAAGCTCACAAGTAAACCCATTTTGAAATTACCTGACTTAAGTCAAGAATTCATAGTAAGGACGGATGCAAGTAATATTGGGTTAGGTGCAACTTTACTACAGAAATCAGATGCATTGGATGGGGAATTAAGCCCAGTGGCATATGCTAGCAGAAAGTTGAATAAAGCTGAAATCAACTACTCAACTAGCGAAAAAGAATGTCTTGCAGTAATATGGGCAATAAAGAAATTCAATATTTATCTATATGGGAAGGCATTTAAGTTGCAAACTGACCACAAACCTTTATCGTTCTTAGCACAGGCTAAGCATGAGAACTCTAGGTTACTCCGATGGTCTTTGCTTCTGGCTCCATATAATTTTAGCATTGAATATATATCTGGAAAAACCAATCTGGGAGCGGATTTTTTAAGCCGCCATCCGTGTGATGAGAATCACCGTAAACCCCAGAAATAATAATAAATTTCTCTATGTGTATATAGAATAAAGGACTGACATATAATGTCTGTTTTAAGAGGGGAGGTGTCATGAAATATTCTAATCCACATATATAAATTATTAGGTAAATATGAAGCCTAACAAATAAAATTAATAAAGAGAAGAGCAATGGTAAAATAACAGTGCTGTCTCAAAGAATGTACTCGAAATCCTCCTTGTTTTCTGCTTCGTCTGCAAATTGTAACGCTTTCACGTTGATATAAAAGCTTACTGTATTATTACCCGCCTTCTTCAATGAAACGTGTGCTGTATTTCTTGGAAAAAACATTGAGAGGCCCTGCGTAATGACCTAAATTAATTCTAACATTAATTATATTACGTTACCAAAACGAACGAACAGATGGACAAAAGGATAGCGAGAGGGGAGGGCTGAAAATCAGGAACGCATGCAACACGCGACGCGCGATATACAAATGCTGGCATCACGCGTGTAAGTCTACAAGCACTAACTTTTTCAGACGGACAGTGATAAAATACACTACCCTTTCCCAGAGTTAGGTTTATAAATCATAACAAACTCTTATTAGAAAAGACAACATTAGATGGGTTTACGTTTGAACACATAACAGTACCCAGACAGCACATCTTCGAAACAGGCGATAGAAGAAATTGCATATTTTGAACGCAGCCACGTAGCTCCTTTAAATTAGTATTTTTGGGTTCCTTAGGGCTTGCTGACAAATAATATGTAAAACGTTACGCAAATAGTCCAGGAATTAATAAATTATACCCAAAATAAAATATTGGGGGTGCCTGACAGCATAAAATCATTTCTGCTCATAAGATTTTTTTTTAACGTGTTTGAAAAAAAATTTACGTTACAGAAATAGCCTACCATGTAAACTTCAAATTGATTGGAGCGCAACAAATGAAAGCCTAACCACGATTGGTCGGGCTATAAATACTATCTTGGTTGTTAGGGGAGACGGGAAAAGATAACATTTTTTCAAACACTTGTCGAAACGTGGCTCATTGGCCAGTCTCGCTGATATACACACTTGGGAGCGTTAGTTCGAAACCACTTGTTTAAATACACTTGATAAAGCATCAGTGCGTTGAAGCCAGCTTATATTTGGCTCAATAAAAGCCTGGAAGATAAGCAGATGGAAGTTTGTGCCAGTTTGTGCCAGAATTCATTGCTATCAACGTATCTGTATTTATTCGTATGAATTGTGGGACAGTGGTCTTGATGGTACTGAGCAGCATCTGGTCAGAGATTTGCTGAATCCAGAGTCGGACAGCATACTCCTTGGTCTTTTTAGCTATCAGTGAGGTGTCTCCTGAACCCAGAGGAGAATTCGAGCAGAGGAGTCCTTTCCTGCCGCCATCACTCAAGATAAGCAGAGTTGGCCAGCTGAGCTCAACATTATGTCCCCTCATCTTGAAATAACTTTATAAAAATACTATTCAGAGGGGAATTTACTTGTCTTAAAATCAGGAACTGTGAACATCTCCAATAATAGTCCCTAAAGACAAACTATTGAAGTCATGATGACAAATACCAACAGAGCTTGAACAAAACAAAACCAGTATTACCTCATTTCACTACTACACAACTGACACACATAGAACATTTGTACTAATATATGTCACTACAATATTCATATTAAATACATTCTGTACATAACTTGTAATTTAAATTGATTGTGATTCCTGGTTCCCTTGTAGTTGAATCAGGACACATATTCATTCATGCCAGTAATGAATACATATTGCTATTCGAAAGTTTATCAGTGACTCTTTTAAGATATCTTTGTAGAGTGTTATATGTATGTGAGTGTCACAGTGTTGTCAAGAGTAGTGGATTAAATTAAATTGTTTATCTGTCTGTTGTTGTGACTTACACTTCACCATACTCATACCCTAGACACATAACGTAGCATCACACTATTCCAGAATAATTCTGACTGAGATATATAGATATGTGGTAGCAAGTAAGGTTATCTATAATACACTACTCTTAATAGATATAGATACCTTCACAGCTGATCTCAGTCAGTACACTAAGTTCCCTATAAGTATTTATAACTTTCCACTTCACCACAGACGGGAACGAGATAGGAAAGATGCGGATGAGTGTATTACTAGGATCATTAATCAAGGCATAGTTTTGTCTGTATGTGCCATCCTGAGCACAGGTAACCATCGGTGATCATAAATTGTAATCAGGAACTACCGCGAAATCGGGGTTAACAAAACACCTATTGTCCATTAGGTCATTCCCGAAACGAACAACGAGAAGTCTGTGATTGGCTCACTAAGATTAAAACAGAATCTTTGGAAGATGAAAACCAGTCCTAAGTAGCGTTTACTAGTTAAAATGAACTTTGGAATTTGCGAAGTGTGTCCGAGCGTATTTCATCCGACGAAATTAGAGACCTGTTAGTGTTTCAGAAAGGACCGACTTTGCTTTGTTGTTGATTTTAATGTCTCGGTATTTACGGGGGCTAGTGGTAACGTGATATTCGCGGTACGTTAATAAACAAGAGAAAAGGTTCAATAGAGCCAAGTGTTTCTTGGCAGTAGAAATCAGTCTTTGAACCTCTGAACTGCTCTCCTACATTGCATGCAGACTTTCATTAATCGACCGACGCGACGTACGTTTCCCATCTATTGCATCTTGGCGCTGCCTATGGTCAGAACTAACAAACTTTCTCGGCTCTTTTTGTGAACAGGGATTTCAAATAAGCTTGTACTGGGTATCAAACTTTTTCATCCTGTCGATTAGGTAAGTTTTCATATTTTTTTTCTTTTCTTGTACAGAGCTAGTATCAGTTTTACTAACACTAATTATTAAGTAAGCAGATACATTTTATTACAGATTTGCTGTATATTGAGTATTGTTGTTCAGTCCATTATATTATATCCTTTTAATCTGTGCCGGGCAGCTCAATGCAATATAGTTACGCCAATGGCTCCCAATCTTTAAATCTTTAAGGCCTATTTTCACAAGTGAATTATTTTATATTATTTAATATTAAATAACTATTAGTATACTGTAAGAAATCATTATTGGGTTACTTCAACCTTGTTGTGGCTGTTGCTGATTGTGTTTTTTTTTCTATTTGCTGGTTTTACATTTTCTAATTTATTTTTTTTTTTTTTTTTGTCTAATTTGTTGATGGCTGTGGTTACGAAACTTTATAAAACAGAAGAGTAAACTGGAAAGAACATTTGTGTGAAAATTTCTTTATAGCCACATTTAAATCAGTTTTTGTTGCATTCTTGATGCATATTTTTCTAGCTGCAAAATTGTAAAATCAATTCTTTGTTCCAGAATCCAGAACAAATATGGCAGACAAAGAAATGCAGATAATACAGCGTGGACTATCTGAAATATGGATTTATTCCAGTACTGGAATAACCAACAGCTGCAAATGTGTCTGTTTTGTGAGCGGTTCTTTTCAAATGAGTCAATGAAACTTTCAAGACTTCTTGAACATTTGAAGAAAAATGCACTCTGATAAAGCAGACAAAAGCTTGGCAAATTTTCAGTTACTTCGTGAAAACTTTCAGAAACGGAAAACCGTTCGCAACATGTTTGCCAACACTTCACAACAAAATTATGATGGCTTATGACCTTCATAAAACATTTCATTGCTGATAGCTAAAGCTGGAAAGCCTCACACAATTGGAGGTGTGAGTACAATTATGCATAGGTCACCTGAACAAATAACTAAGGTTATTCCGCTCAGAAATACCTCTGTTCAAAGAACAGAAGAAATGGCTGAGAATGGTGAAGACACATTGTGAAACATACTTCGTACAACAGAACTTGTATTGCAGTTAGAAAAGTCAACTTTGCCGGGCAACGAATCTTTACTTCTTGCGTATGTTCGCTTTGTAAAAGATGAAAGCTTGGCTGCTCAGGAGTTCTTATTTGCAAGGCAACTAGTTACAGATACGAAAAGGAAGTCAATCTTTCGTGTAGTTGAGAAATGTTTCAAAGAGAAGGACATTCCGCTTACTAACATTCTTGCGTGTGCAACAGATGTGGCACCATCACTGATAGGTTGTTACCGCGGGTTTATCGCTTTCTTAAAAGAAACTGTACCTGGTATATTTACAATACACTGTAATTCTCAGGCAACATCTTGTTGCAAACAATGTAAGTGATTGGCTTCACAAATCATTAAATACTGTTGTAACTACAGCGATTAATAGAATTAAATCCAATGCTCTCAATTACATACTATTTCGAGAGCTTTGTACTGAGAATGATGAACAATTTGAACGCTTGCTGGTGCACACAGAAGTCAGATGGCCCTCAAAAGAAAATTGTCTGAGACGCTTTTATGCTCTGCTTGAAACTGGTAGAATTCTTTAGACTCGCATGCTTTGCTCAGTGCAGAACTAATACACATCAGGCATGACATTGCATATTTGTCAGATTTATTCACAAAGTTTAACGACATAAATCTGCAACTGCAAGGAAATGATATTAATCTTATAAAAGTCAAATTTGTCGTCTCCCCGTTTCTGGCCAAATTAACGCTATTCAAACGCAGTATTGGCCGTCGCGAGCTAATCCAATTTCCCAGCCTCTTTGAGCTGGAAGAGAAAAACAAAATACCAGAGGATAATCTTCAACTATATTGTAGAGATGCTGCTTAAAGACATGTCTTAGAGGTTTCAGGATCTTCTTTTGATCACTATTCCAGATTGGATAATAAATCCATTTCTAGACATATGCAGTGAGGAACTAGGAAGGATCGAAGAGGAACTGATTTCGCTGCAAAATGACTTGAGCTTAATTAAACCAATGTTCAAAAAATCCTATCAAGACTTTTAGTTGCAGAAACAAGTCTCTGAACGCTATCCTGCAGTGTGGGGGAAGGTTCAGATGTTCTGTATTGCTTTTCCAACATCGTATTTAGTAGAGTGCGGTTTCAACGCGGTTGTCCAACTTCTTTCAAAGCAAAGAAACAGACTGCAAATTACTGAACGGATGATCTGAGGCTCCTTCTGATCAACTTTCAGCCTGATGTTGAGATGCTGATACTGCACCAGGAACATAAATCTCACTGAAGTTAAAAGAACAATGAAGAAGGTTTGTTACTAATATACTCTCGCAGACTTCTGTTTGTAATACTGGATTAGGTAATTAAGTTTTTCTTTTTAAATTAAATTAATAAATAAGCGTATCTGTAGCTTTATATTACATATAATAAATAAAGCAATTAGTTGTCACTGTTTTGAATTAGCAGTTGCTTTTATCTTTCACTCTATAGTTTTGTATGTACTATAGGGAAACATAGGGGGCGCTGGGGACATGCCTGGGAGCCAAGGAGGCGGTGACCCAAAAAAGTTTGGGAAACACTGGTATATACCAACATTTCATATTTTCATTTCTCATTTCCATACTGCATGCTCAGTTTCCACTTTTAATCACACCGCACGGTCTTTTATATTTGGTCATGCGTACTAATATAACCGACAGACCCTGTGTCTAGGTTGAAAGTGGTGCGCCTCGCTAAAACGAGGCAAAATATTATTTTTTAAAAAATGTTTCCGCTAAATATAACAGTGATATGTATAAATACGTCTTGATCATTCTCGGCCCCCGTGTAGTTCCCGGGGGCGGGAGAGGGGGGGGTGTTTCCTGGGGAGGTAAATAAAGAATAGTACTACTGCTTCATCCGGCATGTCGTAAAATACGACTAATTTGAGGTTGTACGTGTGGCTTCCTCCGGCATGTCATAAAATACGACTAATTTGAGGTTGTACATGAGGCTTCCTCCGGCATGTCGTAAAATACGACTAATTTGAGGTTGTATGTGTGGCTTCCTCCGGCATGTCATAAAATACGACTAATTTGAGGCTGTATGTGTGGCTTCCTCCGGCATGTCGTAAAATACGACTAATTTGAGGATGTATGTGGGGCTTCCTCCGGCATGTCGTAAAATACGACTAATTTGAGGTATGTGGGGGCTTCCTCCGGCATGTCGTAAAATACGACTAATTTGAGGCTGTATGTGTGGCTTCCTCCGGCATGTCATAAAATACGACTAATTTGAGGTTGTATGTGTGGCTTCCTCCGGCTTGTCATAAAATACGATTAATTTGAGGCTGTATGTGGGGCTTCCTCCGGCATGTCGTAAAATACAGCTAATTTGAGGTTGTATGTGGGGCTTCCACCGGCATTTCGTAAAATACGACTAATTTGAGGTTGTATGTGGGGCTTCCTCCGGCATTTCATAAAATACGGCTAATTTGAGGTTGTATGTGGGGCTTCCTCCGGCATGTCGTAAAATACGGCTAATTTGAGGTTGTGTATGGGGCTTCCTCCGGCATGTCGTAAAATACGGCTAATTTGAGGTTGTATGTGGGGCTGATAACCTCATCATGTAAAACAAATTGCTACGGAAACCACAGGAGTTGAAAGGAGTGGAGTTTGGGCTTTTAGCGTTGGCAGGAGCGTCATTATCATCATCAAGTACCATGCCTAGTGGCGTAGGACATCATGTCTCTATACAACGTCCTGTCTCCAGTACAATTTATCAGTTCTGTTGTTGACCTTCCATTCCACGATGTCAGACTGTCTGGTATTTGCTCTCATTGTCTTCCTCTATCAACTCCGCCTAGGCCGGTCCCAAGTACGGCTGAAAAAGAAGGAGGGCGGTCTGCATGGAGGCAGTTAGGAGGCAGCTCCTTCACCATGCAAAGGCACAACAGGCCAATCACCTGTTTGCTTTAAACTTTTGATTACGAGAACTACAAGAGAGAAAACCGGACTGATTCTAAAGGCGACGAACTGGTACGGACTACGGACTACGATTTATGGAACTTGGAACACAAGAAGTATTAATGGGAAAGAAGAAGAGCTGGTGGAAGAGATGAGGAAAGCAAAACTAGAAATCCTGGCTATAACGGAAACAAAGAAAAAAGGACAAGGAGTTATGGATCTCTGTGGAAACACGCTGCTCTACAGTGGTGTACCCACATCTGAAAGAGCTAAAGGGGGCGTGGGTTGCATTGTGGCCAAAAACCAAAAAGATAGGATCAAGGGATGGAACTTTGTCTCGGAGCACATTATGGTTGTAAAACTAAAAGAAGGAGAAACCATAGTCAACCTGGTCATAGTGTATGGGCCAAATGAGGATGAGAGAGCAGAGGTCAAGGAGGAATTCTTCGAGCTGCTTCAAAGGACAGTGGATGACTGCCTAGATGAAATTATCATGCTCGGAGATTTCAATGCCAGAGTTGGAAATGACCATGCTAGATGGGGTGGAGTTATCGGAAGATATGGAGAAAATACTCTCAATGACATTGGAAATCGACTCCTTAGATTCTGCAGTGAGCAGAATCTGATCATTACAAACACAAAGGTCCCCCATAAGCGCATACATGCATACACTAGATGTGAACCAACAAAGAATGAGAAGTCAGTGATCAACTATGCGATGTTAGGAGAAGCTCATTCAAATATGTCCGGGATGCTAGAGTCTGGAGGGGGCCAGAGATGGGAAGTGATCACTACCTGCTTACAATAAAAAAGAACAACTGAAAGAGTTGCTCAGCCTAAGAACTGCCCAACATCACGCAAGAAACTAAGTAAACGAACGGGAGAAATGAGCATTAAGACCTACAAGCTGAGAGAGCCAGAAATTAAGATATCAGGGGCTTATTGCTACAGCGGTGAGAAACACAGAACAACAACCTGATGACTTGGAAACCCTCTGGCTTAAATTCATGGACATCATAAAGACAGCTGCTGCAAAAGCATGTGGTGAAGTCCGACTTGGGAACAAGAGAAAGAGAAAAGCTAGAAAAAGATGTGCAAGAAAACCAGAAATTGTTCTATAAGACCCTAAAGAACATGAGGAAGGAAAAACAATGTCCTCTCAAATTTATAAAGGACAAGCAAGGCAAATTGCTTACTGCCCCGAAGGAAGTAATGGAAAGAATATTTCTCAAAACTCCTGGATGGTGAGCATAGTGAAGCATCAGAAATGATAACCACTAGCACAGAAGAGAAAACCAATGATGGTGAAGATGACATAAAGATTGAAGAACTGAAGGCAGCACTGGAGAAAATCAAGATGGGCACAGCAGCAGAGCATGATGGTATAACACCAGAAATGGTTAAGTACATGGGAGCATCAGGCGACTTATTACTCTTAAGGGTCCTACAGGCAGCGCGTGGTGCAACAAGACCATACCAAAGGATTGGGAGATTGCAATCATAACACCAATTTTCAAAAGGGCGACAATCGAGAGTGTGGAAACCATAGAGGCATATCCCTTCTCATTGTCCCTGGTAAAATCTACTCTAGAATCCTAGAGCAGAGACTCCGGCGCCTAGCTGAGCCACAATTGGATGAGGTCCAGTGTGGATTCCGAGCAAACCGAAGTACTCAAGACCTAATCTTCACACTCAGACAGCTGAGTGAAAAGGCCCTTGAGTATAAGAGTGAGATCCATCTTTGTTTCATAGATCTGGAAAAGGCGTTTGACAGGGTCCCCTGGAGCAAACTTTGGGACTGTTTGGCAAGGAAGAACATTCTCCAGCACCTTTGATTCATGCTATACAGAGCTTCTACAAGTCTTGCAGAAATTATGTGAGGACAGCAAACCATAAGTCAGAAAAGTTCAGGACCACCACTGGTGTAAGACAAGGTGATATCCTGTCACCTTATCTTTTCATACTCCTCATGGACGATTTTATCAAGGCATGTAAGGAGAGAACAAGAAAGTATTCAGTGGAGTACTGGAAGATGAGACAGGTATGTATTTCAGAGCTGGCATTTGCTGATGATGTTGCGTGGTTGCATTGTGGCCAAAACAAAATCCATGGTGATATCACGAGAAGAAAGAAGACATCAGATTAAGCTGGGAGAACAGGTCCTGGAGCAGGTCGACCACTTTAAATATCTCGGAGCTATTAAAGACCGAAAGGGAGGCATCAAAGAAGAGTTGGCCGCTCGAAAAGCAGCAGCTGGGAGACTTTTTCAGGCCATAAATCGAGGATCCCTCAGCAAGAGAGAGATTGGTAAGAAAACGAAGATGGCTGTATACCGCTCCACCTATGTACCAGTCTTGGCATATGGATGCGAGTCATGGGCAATGACTACAACCCACAAAAGCCAGATCCAAACCTCAGAAATGAGGTATCTGAGGAAGGTGGTTGAAGTAACAAGAAGAGACATGGTCATCAACCAGACGATACGCCAAGGCCTAAAATCCCACCCCCTGCAGACCCAAGTAGAACAGTCCCAACTAAGATGGTTTGGCCATGTCTGCAGAATGGGAGAAGATCGGCTACCACGACAAGCATTTGAAACAAAGAGCCAGGGATCCAGACCCACAGGACGACCCAGAGTCCGCTGGGAGAACAACATTAGACAATCTTTGAAGGACCGAGGACTAGAATGGAACCAGGCCAGGAGGAAGACAGCCGGTAGGATAGTCTGGCGCTCTCTCTTCCAAATCTGTACACCTCACGGTAGAAGGGGAACGACTAAGTAAGTAAGTAAGTAAGTAAGTAAGTAAGTAAGTAAGTAAGTAAGTAAGTAAGTAAGTCTTCCTCTATCTCTTTTTCCTTCAACCTTACTTGTTGTTACGATATATTCCAACTTTCCTCTTCTCATAACATGCCCCAAAAAAGAAGTGGATTGCCTCTTTCTAACTTGTGAAATACGTTTCCTTTGCGCATTGGCCTCTTTCAGAACATCCTCAGGGGTGTACTTCACCTAGGGCGGATCCTACCTTGGGCACCACCCCCTATAAATAAACACACAGAAAAATATATTAATTTCACGAGTAGATTTTAAACATAATAGTGTCAAATGGCACATCACTCCTGGCTTTCATCCAGGGCTGACCGCCCCAACTACCTCTTAGTACGCCACTGGGCGTAGGCTTCTGGAGAGGGGGGATTGCAGTGAAGGTATATGCTCTAAGGAGCAAAGAAGGAGGTGATAATAATGAAGACAATACAGAAGTAAAAGAAAAGTCACGTCCTACTTGTAAATTGTAACTTCTTCACTTCTGTCCAACTAATTTGTATGCAACAAACTTCAACATAAACAGACTGTCACTTTATTACATATAATGATGTGTTACATTAACATAATAACTCAGCATGAGATCCGGTCTGTTTTACATATGATTTCATAGCGAGCAGCAATTCTTGTTGTTTCTTGTAACGTCAGGTAAAGTGGTGCCTAGTTGGCAGTGAATATAGTGTGATTTGCTTCCGTAGCTAGGCGGTGGTGCCGTTCGGAAGGTTCTGGGTTCGATTCCCTGGTAAGCCACTCACTTTATGTTGTTTTTCAGTTGTCTAGTTTTCTACTTCTTTATTTCTCACGAGGGCCTGCAACTTACCTTTATGTGTGTACTATTTATTTATTTCTTGTTACATCAGTTCATTTGTCACTTTATATTTTATTTTATTTTGTTTCTGGAAATAAAATAATAAAAAATAAAACTTATTAGTCAAAAGGCAGTTACAGTATTACTTATTGTTTAGATATTTGTTTCATATATATTCAATGGACACGAGTGAAGATATATATACTACTCGTCAAAAGTCAAGGGCCACTTAGAAAAACCTTGGTTGAAACCATAAAACAAATCTGATATAAACGTAATTGGTATCAGTCAAAACGCATTTATTGAATACCAAATTGACATGTCACGTAAAGAAATGGAAACACATATTCAAACGTAATGAAGCTGTGAAGTGTGTCATCCACCTTTTCAAAAGTCACACAATAGGTATTGGAGAAATAGACATTTCAAAATCGGGTATGACCACCGTTTGCAGCAAGGCATTCAAGACAGCGTAGACGCATCGAGTCCACAAGGGTCAGAAGAGTATCCTGGGGAACAGCTTGCCATTCCTGAAGCAGAAATGCAGTCAGCTGTGCAACATCCATTGGCAGGGGATGATTTGTTGACAATCTTCGAACAAGGACATCCCAGAGGTGCTCAATCAGAGAAAGGTCAGGTGAATGAGCTGGTCACGCCATCCTGATGATCCCATGTTGCTGAATAAACTAATTCACCACACGAGCTCGATCGGGTCGAGCGTTATCATCTTGGAGGATGGCATTACCACCTATGGCCTCCAGAGCAGGCTGAACAATTGGTCTCAAGATTTCGTTCTGTCATCTTGGGCCGGTCAAGTTGCCTTGAATGATGTAGAGTGGGGTCCTGCCGTGTCTGTAGAAGCCTCCCCAGACCATGACAGAACCCCTACCATAACGATCCACCTCTCGAATTGTGTCATCAGTAAATCGCTCTCCTGGTCGTCTCCAAACTCGAATCCTGCCATCATTAAATGACACAGTGAAGCGAGATTCATCAGTGAAGAGAACTTGACTCCGTTGTTGCCTTGTCCATCGGATGTGCTCGCGACACCAAGCAACACGGGCTCTGCGATGAGCAGGAGTAAGAGGGATTCTGACTGCAGGACGTCGAGCAGCCAGTCCAAATTCATGTAAACGTCTGCAAATGGTGCTTTGACTGACATTAACGTTCACAGTTTGTCTCAGCTGACATCTTAGAGTGGAACAAGTCACTGTTCGATGGCGCAGGGCTGACAACAAGAGGTACCGGTCATCATGTCTATTGGTGCATCTAGGGCGACCTGGCCAGTGGCGATCCTCCACACTTCCTGTGGCCTGAAATCTCTCCAAAATTCTTTGGATAGTAGAGTGTGACACTGCAAGCCGTCTAGCTACCTCACGGACAGATAAACCACTTTCAACCCACGCTATAGCCCTCATTCTTAGTAAGGTGTCAAGACTTCTTCTCGGTGGCATGGTTTTTGCAAGTGATGAAACTACCCTAAGTCTGCTGATTGTAAAACAAATTAAGAGTGAACTCTGTTCACTAAAAGTCGCCATTGCACGAGGAATGTCAATCAGCACGATTACTTCACCTGTTTGGTTCTACGGAAGTTTGAAAAAACAGATTTAAAATGTGAATTTATGGTCAGCAAACCAAATTGCACGTGATCACCATGGTTGTCGGTGAGTTGTTTTTATGCTTAACGTGCACAGAGGACTGTCAGAGGAAGATATTGCACCCATTTTTACTAAAAACGTCCTTCATTTAATCATTCTATGCGCTTATTTAAAAGTGTATTGAAAATAATAGGGTGGCCCTTGACTTTTGACGAGTAGTATACATTTAAAAATAGCAACTGACTTTATAAGCGCACTGTATACAAAGTCCCTAAAAATATTAGTACGGGTTTTCCAACTGGATAAAACTTAACTTTATAAAATTTCTTCAGAAACAGAAACTAATATTATGACAAGCAAGGAAATATATGTTTTTCCCCCTAGAACATAATTTGATTTGAGAGATAGATATGAGTAACTCAAAAGTTCAAACACAAGGCCAGGCATTGTGTTTCTCCGCTGAGCTGCATATTTTGATAAAACCCTAGCGACAAAACTAAGGTATCCACGGCCTATTTACGTTCTTTAAAACATCCACACAGCCTTGCTTATAATGTAAAGCTTAGTGATGTGACAAGCACAAGGTCTGTTTGGAAAAACCGGAAATCTCTTAACCCACTTATATTTTTTTTCCGGTTATTGAATGATGTGACGTATGACAATTTCGCATCAACCGGAGCTTGTCAGCGAAATGTGAACTGGCTATGCTGCACAAGTGGAGAGCATCCCTGTACTAAAGATAGCAGCAAATCGAATTAAAGCTCACATTTGGTTTTCCAGTAAAGACGACTTCACCACGCGGTTTTCATCAAAGGGTATAAAAATGCTGCAATCTTCTTTGTTAGAGAATTCTTTACTTTCATCAGTCGAAGATATATCACAGAACAACACTAAAGCAAATATGACGCGAACTAAGGTAAGACTTTTACGTTTGTTTTGCTTTACACTTGGACATTTTCAGTAGAACTGTGATCTATGTTCGCAGTTAGTTGCAACGATAACTCATTCATGGATGTAAGAAGAATTGAATCTTGTGTGAGTAAGTTAGGGTTTAAACAGTTTATTTTGGTAATGGTATTATTGATGTGTTAGTTTTTGTTTTCCTTTTTTAAACGCAAATATACGTGAGCTAAGGTAAGACTTGTAAGTTTGTTTTACTATAAACTTGAACGTTTTAAGTAGAACGGGTTTATTTTAGCATTTAATTGCAACTAATACTTACAGCACGGATGTAACATGAATTGAATTGTGCGTGAGCTAGTTAGGGTTTTAATATCTTGTCTTGGTAATTGTATTATTAATGTTTTAGTTTGTTTTGTTTTTTAATAGCAAATATACGTAAGCTAAGGTAAGACTTTTAATGTTGTTTTACTGTACATTGGGGACCTTTTTATACAGTTGCAACAAATGCTTATTTTACGATGTAAGGATGATTGAATTGCGCGTGAGCTAGTTATGAGTTAGTTAGGGTTTAAATATTTTGTCTTGGTAGTGCTATTATGAATGGCTTTGTTATTTTAGCGCCAATATGAGCTCGGTAAAGACGTATGGGTTGGTTTTACTTTATATTTGGACGGTTTTAGTAGAACTGTGATCTGTTTTCACACTTAGTTGAAACGAATACTTAATTCACGAATGTAACGATGAATGAATCGCGCCTGATCTAGAGCTTAAATGTTTAAATATCTTATCTTAATAACATTATTATGAATGTCTTTGTTTTCTCTATATTGCTGTTTTGTTTTATTAAGAACACAACAAACAGATGAATTGAATTTAGGATATATCAGTTTCGTTACCCTTTTCACTCCCTATGGAGCTAGCACTACTGCAGCTAGCCTCCTTACAGGAAGCCTGCACACAATATTCCCATGCTTGCGTAGCAGTGCTTTCTGCAACAATTTGTTTTACATGATCTGGTAGTCAGTGCCATGCACACCCTCATATCAATCGCCCTATACGACATGCTTGAGCGAGCAGTAGTCCTATTATTTCGTTGTCTCATAAGAGACCCCCCCCCCCCCCCCCCCATCCCGGAACTACAGGGGGCTTTAGGATGTACAGTGTCGCCAATTCAAGATAATAATGTTGATTTCCAATCTCTGAATATGGCATAATTTCGCCTTTCCAATTAGTCCAGATAAAGTGTTTCCCTTGTCCCAAAATGTTAGTCTCTTATACCTGCCATAATGTTAATAAGGTGGAAGAGGGTGGGAAAGCCCGGGGGTGCCTGGGATGACACCCAATTCACTATTCATCTGTCATCATCAGCGTACATTACGAGAACCTCACTTTACCGCCATCCCCAGTTTAACTGTACTGCGTAGTACTCTGGGTCTGATATTCCCTTACACTACTACAAAAATATACCTCTTGCATCAACGTTTAGTTTTGATGCTGCAGATGTGTTAAATGCTGCAATTACCAAAGTGAAAACTATGGTGACATGCGAGCTGGCAGCTAGAATGGGGTGACCCAGTCTTGTTAAATGTCAGGCGATCAGAAAAGAATAGGAGAAGGCTTGGCACTAACCCAGACCTAGAACCTTTCGTGTTGTGTGGGGAATGACATACACTAGCTTTCATTCAAATAATTCAGGAGCGATTAGACTCTAGACGTTTAATACTTAAGCAGTTTTAAAAGGTCTACACTGACATTATTTGTTTTATGTTGTTGTTGTTGTTTTTTTTAAAGCATTGTTCCGCTGCAAGGTTGCCAGATTCAAATTTTGAGAAAAGGTAGAACTGTTAGGATATGTCAGTTTCGTTACCCTTTATAATTAAAAAAAATAAATATATAAATAAAAACCAGGGGGAAAAAAGCCAAAACAATTTAAAGTAAAGGTTTCTTACTCATATCACAAAAAGCGCCACAACTAGCTCAGCAATGTTATCCCCACTTGAATTTCATCATAAACTTTGCCAGATGTAAAGTCCTTAAAATTTTTTTGACAATGCAGTGAAGTCTTTACAATATTTATTCTAAAGCAACACATCTGCTGTCATTCTCATAACAGCACCAAGAAGGTGCAGTTTAATTCTGTTTATTGCTTTAGTATTAACTGAGGACACACTAGATAATTTCTTCTTTATTAATGGAGCGTTTCTTCAGTCGACACATGTTATTTGTTTGTATTGCTCTTCTGTCATGTTGATGGTTTGTAAGACTCTATACAAATCTTGTAATTTCTTTCTACATCAAAGTGAACGTTTTTTTTTCTTCTAGCCTGTCGCCCCCGAATTAAATCAAGAAATCCAGTTAAATTATATTTGTCCTATCACTTAAAGAAATGAACCAGGAATCGTGCAAGTCCTTTTTGTGTTGAAATGTCAATAGATTCATCTATAATGATAATTTTTTTCTTGCCTTTATTGTCAGTAGTGTGAACACATACAGGCAATTTTGACTTGCAAAGATAAAAAAAAAGCCAAACGATCTCCAAAAAAGCAAAATTTCTGGAATTGGACGTCAAAAAGCTAAATTGGCAACCCTGTTCGGCTGTCCCACTTCAGTTTATGTCCCTTCCCAATACAAATAATTTATGCTGCGTAGCGTAACATTTCAGCGACACGTTTTTTTAGAACAGTTAGGAGGGGGTGGAGATGGTGGGAAGTAAAATATAATTCAATCCCCACACCTCTCCCGTTTCCCTCCATTACCTTTCCATCCGTCTACTGCCAAATTCTTTTTTTCTCTTTACTAACTAACACTTAACAAAATTGCCTATAACCTTGACCTCGCTTTATAAATTCCTGGGCTCTATGCTGCCGAGTGAGCCCGAGTGCTCTATTAAGTAGTAGTTTATCTTTCATAAACCGACACACTTTGGCCGTGCGAATTCATCACGCCCTGAGTGTTCGTGAAGGGCAAGTTATGTCCCAAATATTTACTACTTCGCCATGTTACAGTAGCCGATAAGATACTAGACACACGTTATATGGGTTTGACTAGATCTCAAAGTAGTGCTCGGTTATTAAGAGATACACGTTTATTTAATGAATATAGAAACATAATTCCGTATTTCGTTGCCAGTGGTCTTCAGTATTCACCAATTCCTCTAGTTGTTGAGCATTCGTTACTTATTGGGTATTGTAACAGAATATATTTCTTTTATTTCTTAATTTCAGATATGTAACGCGTCAAAATGTATGTAGCTTTGTGTTGCTGTATATCTTTTAAGTTAAATATATTTTTGCTAATAGAAGATGGTGATCCGATACCACGTCTGCTTCTCTACACGCCGTGTAATGGTGATCTAAACTTCTTGAGGATGCGTATATAACCAGTCTGATGTTCTGTTCTGTTGTCTAGTGATATATGTGTTGCTTTAAGTACTTTTTTTTTTTAATGTGGAGACAGGATTCCTCTTATAGCCAGTTATCTGAAGTGCAGAAATTTATTAGTATCTCTCCATTCATGTTCATTGTTCCAAATCCATGCTTTCCCATGATCTTTTCAAAACATCTTTATACTTTATCTGTTCCTATCGTGGCATTTAGGAACTCCATCAAATTTGTAATATTTGTTTTTCTCTTTTCATTCATAATATTTTGTAGTTAGGTGTAAAATACTTCCTTCACTGATTTTTCTTTGTCAGTAGTTGGTGCATAACACGTTATCTTTCTTTACTTTTCTTTTGGCAATTTTTGAGTGTTGCGGATATACCGATAATTCTGGGTCCCGTTGCTGATTATTCAGTGAGTGATTTCTGAGCCTCTGTCGATAACTTTAGAGTCACATCTGCATGAGGGTGTCCGTTTTCTTCCCCATGTTATGAGCACAGCACCATTCCTCCTGTAATTAGTTTCCTTTATTGCATTCCTTCACCTTCTTGTTGCGTACATTCCCAGTGTGTATATTTTTAAAAAATAGAATACCATTTCTGCTGCCAACTTAGCAGACTTCTTTTGTTTAATGTGCGAACATTCCAGACGCCAAATCTAGGGATTTTCAGAGAAGAAAACAGTTGTCAGCAACTCAATAGTCCTTTCGTCTTGAGTTGCGTCATACGCTTCGTTACTATATAATCTTGTTCAGGCTTAGATGGCTGAGTTGAGTAATGTTCTTTAGTTGACCTGTCCATACGTTGTTGAGGGTTTTCTGGGTTAAAGTTTCTACAAGATGGGGATGGCCGCCTCCAGCCCAACTCTCCTTGGTCACCTTTGACTACATGCATAGTAAAGGTAGTCTCATAGCAGATGCTGCGTTAGGAAAGTAAAGTGTTAGAGACTTCACCATACTAGGTCCAGCATCGAGAGGTCAGGTGACCAGTTCCCTTCCTCTCTGCAATTTCCTTCCCTAACTCAAAGTCAGGTACCCATTTACAGCTGGGTAGACTGGAGCGTGTCGAACCCGGCACGTTTGCCCCGAGTTACATGTATTTAGTTACGATATTACCCAGAGATAAAGAAATAAAGAAGTAGAACACTAGACAACAGAAAAACAACAGACATGAGTGGTTTACCCAGGATTCGAACCCTGGACCTTCCGTGCGACAACCCCGCCTAGCTATGCAAGCGAATCACACTATCCTCCCTGCCATCTACGCATTACCAAAAATGATGCTTCGATGACAGGTCATTAGTGCGAACCGAAAGACATAACACCGGAAGTTTACCATGGGCAGTACAGCCTATTAATGACGCCTACTATCATTTACTAGACACAGTATTAAGGTCTCTTTGTCTTGTGTGGACTGGCCTATACTGTTTGATAGGGAAACAACAGAAGTGATTGCGTCATTAATAGGCTGTAGTAGATGGCAGGGAGGATAGTGTGATTCGCTTGCATAGCTAGGCGGGGGTTGTCGCACGGAAGGTCCAGGGTTCGAATCCTGGGTAAGCCACTCATGTCTGTTGTTTTTCTGTTGTCTAGTGTTCTACTTCTTTATTTCTTACGAGTGCCTGAAAACATACCTTTATGTTTGTTTCATATTAATTTAGCTCTCGGCTAGCACGGACGCCATGTTACCGTGAAGACAACTCATTTGGGCCATAAGATGCAAGGGAATATAATGCTGTATTTTTTTTTTTAAATTATGAGGTGCGTTTTATGGTTCTCAGTGGAAAAACAAAATTGTATCAACATGATTAAAAAGGCGTATATAGTTTGTGTAACATAACGAAAGGTAAATATAATTTTTTTTTTTTTTTTTTTTTTTAAGATAATGAGGAAACTAAGATGGAAAGCAATAGGATATAGAGAACACGAGCAAGGCGGGACAAATAAGTCGAAGATGGATTTTGAGGGGCGAGGGAGACAATACTTTCCTGAAATCCGGTAAATCTGACATCCGTCTTCTGTAGAACTCATGCAGCGATATATCCGCGAGTGTTTACATGGCGTGAATTGCTTTTATAGATATAAGGTGAGAGCGATCATGTTGAGGATAACCAATCAAATGACTTGTACGATGTCGTAGGATAATTCTGCAAAGATCTAATTTATGCGCTATCTGTTCTTGCGGCAGATGGTCTAGTTTAGCTAGCGCCAGTCAGTGTTTCGTTAGAAAAATTCACTTTAGTGATCGATAAGCCAAGATGATCTGGTCACGTGAAAAGGAATAGAAAATAGTCCAGGAAAACAAAATAGATATAAAATAGCAGAAAGATGGCCAAAGGAAAAAAAAAATCTGTCATGAAGACAATGTGGCATATTGCATTAAACCGGACATGAACATTCGGGAAGAAGGAATTGCAGTCAACTATCATCATAATATCTCCTTTTCACTTCATACAAAGCTTGGAACCACCACCGCATCTGACCTCCCTCCGTGTAGGAAGTCCGCATCAAAGCACATGCTTCTGCAGTGGTGTTTTCTTTTTTTCTAGCAATTTGTTTTACATCATGAAGTTAACATCTCCATGGCGCACGAATGAAAACAGAACTGTTTATTCTCGAGATCTAAAATAAGGCTTACGTTTCCTGGTCATTGCCTTTTGCTCCATATTCTTCTTCATACAATTTCAGATGTCAACTTGAATATGTTAAAAGAAAACGTTGTGGTCAACCCGAGGTTGTTGGTATATTCATAGAGATGGTCTAGGAATGGTACAGGTGATGGCTATATATGCCTTCTCTGTTCCTCGTATGTTGGGCACGTTTGGGGCAGATGTAAAGCTGTCATTTTATCGGTGGCACAGTTACACTCATCAGTCGTTTATATCTTTCTATTTGATTTCTCAATCTGTTGTGCGGTGACTGAATATTACCACTTATTCACTTCTACTGAGGTGGTAATAAGCATAATTTTTTTCCAGTGGCCCGGATACTCTGCTTCCCATTTGTTCCTGAGCTTTTGACCTTTCCATTTCAACCTTTTTGTTATACTAATCAGTCATCAGCGGTGTTTATCTAGCGTGCATTCATAAATAAATATCCGTCCAACCCGTCATTATCACCCCTCCCTTTTTGTGTCTTCTTCTCATTATAAAACATCTGTGCCTGCCCTCGTGATATAAAATGATTGCCGCCCTTGGACAACATTTTTTTTCTTGATTGCACGCGTTAGCTCTTACAGGACGATAGACAAAGGAACTTTGCCTAAGAACCTGATTTGCCCATGTTGCGTAAGGTATGAAATTTATTTATTTATTTTGTTTTGTTTTAGAGGTGAGTTCAAATTAAAAGGATAGTAATAATCTTCAGACTCCGCACGGGCCACAACAGATTGGGATACTACCATATATTCAACAAGCTAAAGATAGGAACTACCGATGAGTGTAACTGTGGCACCGATAAAATTACTGCTGAACATCTGCTTGAAAGAGGTTCAATATATGAGGAACAGCGAAAGCACACTAGACCGTCACCAGTGCCATTCCTGGAAAAAACAGTTAGTCTCAAGCTGACCACTGCTTTTTTAAAAAAAAGAATTCAAGTAGATGTCTGAGAGTGTTCGAAGAAGAAGAAATAGAAACGGACAGTAAACTGTGCTGGAATAAACAAAGCTAATTTATTATTTAAGTTTCTTTGTTTGATTTAGATGTTACTTTTATCTTTTTTTACCTCGACTAGAGTCTTACAATGTTTTATACCACAGTTTACCAACGGCCCTGTAGGCCAGTGTATCAAATTAACATTATATTAAGTGCTTTTAACCAGAACTACACGTGCAGGACAGACAATATTGTACCCTTTTTATAAGACATGAAAGAAAATATAATTCTTTTACGGCAGAGAAAAATACCAGCAAAAATAAGAGACCCAGTGGGAGAGAACGATTCAAGACATGGGCATAATAAAAGGCTTGCAGGGAAATACGCGTCCTAATACAGAGAGACGCTATCAACGCGAATGACACAACAAATAAAGAAGAACACCAAAGACATATGAATAGTAAATAATAAACATAAATAGGCACTTAAGTGCTAGCGATGTGCATAACGAAAAACACTAATAATCTACATTTTTGCATGATAGCGTGTTTGACAAGTCTGTATAGGCCTATTTATTTTTGTATTTCTCCTAAATATTTTCCTTATTAGCTAGCCTTAACAGTGATATTCATTTCTGATAACCACACAACACAATGCCTCTATTTTTATAAAGCCATTTTTATAATATCTGCCATTTTCATGTTTATTTTGACCTGAAGTCTTCGTGGCAAACATGCTGGCTCTTTGTTCTTGTATCTTCTATAGCTGCTGTTAACATTCAGTGTAAATTAACAATTCTGGGAACCATTACCTGCTGTTTATTTAGATATTTTATACGGAGCTCCACTGTGTGCTTAGATCTTGTGCAGAGCCCCACTGCGTACTTAAATCAGGGGTTCTTAACGCGTACCCCCGTTTGTTCGTTCATTTGCGTCCATTATATTGCTTTTATACACTGTTCGGTTATATTTGAAATTGTGTCTTAAATTCTCCTTCGGTGCAAGCCTGTTGCTAGTCCTGTTCTTAAAAAGGACCGCTAGATAACTGTTTGGATTCCTCTCGTCGTTTGTTTGTTATCTTCAACATTGCATTTTACATCTCTTGTTATTTCGCTGGCAGCCCTGGGTTGGCCTAGTCCTAACAAGGACTACTGACTCGATTGTGGAGCTTTGTGTTTTGGCTGCCTCGTTTCTGTGGTTTGTGTCGTCTTTTTCAACTGTATTTGGTTTATTACTTTCTCAATGATTGATGGAATCATCCGTTCTAGCACTTTTTCTGTGGAGTGGTCGTTGTTTTTATTTTCTTGTGCGTTTTTAGCCGTGATCTCAATGGCCATTCTTTCAGTTTCTGTTCTTTTGAGGACTTCTTCGTTTTCCTATTTCAGCACCGATAGCTTCACGATGTCTGATTCTATTTTCTGTTAGATTTTATTCATGTCCTCCATCATACTTCTGACGCTCTGCAGATCTGTCATATTATCACATCTTTCAGTTTGCCTGTTTCTACTCTCGACGTGTATGTTTTGCTTGATGGCTTTCACTTCTGCTGTCAGCTGTTGACTTCGTTGTTTTGGTCCTGTTTGACCGTAGCATCTGCAGTCAATATTTGTCTTGCCTCTCCGAAGATGTTTTTGCACACAGATTCCTTCAGTATTTTCTTGCTTTCCTGAAACACGGGACATCCTCGGTACCCAGCCTCGTGGTTTCCGAGACAGTTTATGCAGGTTCTGTTGGAGTTTCTTGCGTTATAGTTATTATCCTCTTTCGCCTTAGGACAGACACAATACGGGTGACTTCCCGCACAAAACCGGTAATCTGCCTCTTTCCTTCACGTTTTCTTTTAGAGGGAACAACCTTGGCAGTTAGAACATTGCATGACCGGAGGGATATAGGCTTCAGTCGTTGTCGATTTATCTTTCAGCGTCAATTTCTCAGGTCGCGTCATTCCTTCGATCGTTAGCAAAACAGATTGGTCTATTTTTTATCCCAGATTTTAACCTTTCGACATGAGTGATTCTGACACCTGCGTTTTCTGTTTGTAGCCGACTGTGAACTTCTTGTGTAGACCATTTGGTTTCGACGCCTCTTAAAATGAACTTCTTTGTTTTCTTGTAGGTTTCCATGGCTACATTTATCTGGTGGGGCAGCTGGAATTCTTTCGGCCCGGATTCCAGTTCGGTCATCAGCGAGTTTGCTGTTTCAGTGCCGTTGAGAGCTAGCACAACTTCCTTTTCGTGTCTTCCTACTCTAATGATGCCTCTCCTGCTCACTTCTGTCTGGAGGATACCAATCATTTTATCGTCGGGTAGGGCCCAGATGGTGGCCTCACCTACCGACAACTGAGTGATCTTGACATTCCTCTCCTGCTGCATCTCCTGAGAAACGGCTTTGCTTGGCTTGTGGCATGCCCTCTTTCTCTCCATCTCCGTTAGAGTGTGTAGTCTTCTGGACGGGCTCATTTTTTGGGTCGTTGCCCACTTCTGGTCACATTTTGAATAAGTTATCTGGTCACTGCGTGATGGGGTCTCGCCTCCAGCAACTTGCTGTGGCAATGATTCTGCTTATTTTAGGCTTCTGAGCTTGGTCCGGCGACGTCGGAATTTGACGCTGCTCCCTTACAGGAGAACTTAATGAAACTTTCGGTGCGGCTACGTGAGGCGGTGGTGATATCGCTCTCATATTAACTCTTGCTTCACGAATCCGTCTTAGCGAATTCGTGATGTTTTCTTCAATGTCTTCAACCGAGGGCAACTCCTGTTCTATCTGATCGTAACAACCTTCTGTCACCTTCGCAGTAGCATCTAGAGTAGAGCAGTCATTTTCTGGGTGGCTGATACCGGTTTTTGGCGATGACGGTCTGTTGTTAGGAGCTGGCGAGCTTGTGTCTGTAGGGCAGTTCGGTTTTTCTGGTAGTATATTTTCCGGGTTTGAGGACGTCAGTCTGTTGCTAAGAGTAAGCGGGCTTGTGTTGACGACTTTCCTTCTCTTAGAATGTGGCTTCGGACGAACCATTTTAATATATTGCTATATTCGTGCGTACCATGAAACGTACCCCCAGGGGGAAAGAGGAACTTATCAAGGTGGAACATGGAATACTTTAGAACCTGCCCTGACAGTTAACAGTTATTTGTATTTTCGGAAACCTGCGGCCATTATTATTATAATTTTGTCTGCAGCTAAAATTCTTTCATTATTTTCTTCCTATGTGCAGAAAAACAGCATGGAGCATTCGTCAGACAGCACAGAGTCATCTTCCGGTGCTATCCTACCTCCAGGACCGAGTGGACTCCCTTGTGTGGGATCTCTGTTTGATTGGAAAGGTCCAAAGACAAATTTAACTTGGACAAAGCAGTTCGGTCCTATCTACCGTGTGAAAATGGGCAGTAAAAACCTGGTCTACCTAAACACTTTAGATTTGGTGGAGAAGCACATGGAAGGAAGGAACGGGGAACGGTTTCTTGATCGACCAATGGGGCCTGGAGCAATAGCTGAAGGTGAGAATAATAATGTGACTGCCAAAAGAATAACTTGTGTTACAAAAGGTGATTTCCGTGATCCAGCATCATGAACTCTGGGAAGGTTAAGGTGGCCAGTGTGATGCTGACTACATCACCCATAGTGCCGATGGTCAAGAAAACATTGGCCTAACACCATATTCCCAATCTGCCTCAATGGGCGTGTAATCGGGACCCTTTACAAAAGGTGATCTCCTATGTCGACAGATATGTAAAAGTCATTTCTCTCCCTACCTAGAATGATTCTTTAGCAACGCCCCCACCCCCCAAAACAAATAGCAACTGTAATTACATTGATGTCAATTAATAATATACAATATGGTTTTGAAAATGCTTGTACAGTGACAACGATATTCCTAGCTCTAGGACAACTTATTTCTAAAATGTTTTTTTCAACACCATGACAAATATGAAGTCTACTATTTTAGGGCAAAGGATAAAAACACATAAGCATTCCCACATAATTTGAAATTTACTTGGGATTTCCAATAATTGGACAGGAGGAATAATGCCATGATCAGGTGTTGACAATTGAACGTTACTTTTATCTGGAATTAGAGACACTTTACATCCTAGTTATGATTCATCAGAGGTTGAACATCATGTTTTTCTTCATAAGATAATTAAAAAGAGAATTTCTTATACAAATTTAAACTGCACAGTTCAAACATAAATACTTTTAATTCTTCCTTTAATCCAGCCAAATCTGGAGTAATGAAGTCAGTAATGATACAGTTGTGGAGGTATTTAATAATATAAATTGTGACTGTTGTAAGTCTTTGAATTTGACTGTTTGGCACAATTCCAAAAGAAGTACTTTCTTTAATTATCTGCACAAATCAATCTAAAATTAAATATTTAACAAATCCACAGGTCTTCTGTTTGGCAGCGGGGAGAGCTGGAAGAAAAACAAGCAGGCTTTTATGAAAGCACTTCATACTAGAACATTTATGGAAAACATGGAGGGTGCTATCCAGTCAGAGCTGCGGATAGCATTAGAAACCCTGCACTTACAGTGTGACAAACCAATGAAAATAGGAGACATTATGTTAAAAGCATGCGCCAATGCAATTGCAGGACTCCTGCTTGGCGGTTCTTTGCCAGCTGATTCTGCTGAAAGAAAGGAGCTCGAAAAGATAGCCAGAAATCTTGAGGGCACTGACCTGTCTTCTATTCTTACACAAGTTTCATTAAAACACCCCAAGTAAGTGTGACTTAGCTAAGTTTTAAAAAGTATTGTGAAAGTTTAACATTTAGCCTAAGTTTAATTTGGAAAACTATTGTGAAAGTTGTCATATTTAGCCTAAGTTTAGTTTTGAAAAATAATTGTGAAAGTTGTCACCCTAAGTTTAGTTTTGAAAAGTATTATGAAAGTTTTCATATTTAGGTTTAATTTTGAAAAGTATTGTGACAATTGTCATATTTAGCTTAAGATTAATTTTGAAAAATATTATGAAAGTTGTCACATTTAGCCTAAGATTAATTTTGAAAAACATTGAAAGTTGTCACATTTAGCCTAGCCCTAGATCAGGGTTTCTTAACCTTTTTTGTGTCATTGACCCCTTTGATTATATCTGATGCAGGTTATGAACACCTCCTTGGGAAAAAAAATGTACATAAAAGCATAATTAAAGATTTAAATTTTAGGGTTGCTTTGGTTTTAAGGACTATCTTCATTGCACACGGACAACTCCATCAATGCTCCAATCTCCTCCCTTAGATCACACAAGGAGGATCTCAGCTCAGTGCACAAACTCTGTAGCACTGGTGAGAATCCAAATGTGTGTATATAGAAATCACACATTATATAAATATTTTTGGTGGGTAGTTTCTAATTTTTAAATTTTGCCAGGGCAGCGGCCTGATAGGCCTACTCTTTACGATTTCCAACTGCCGTGGGATTTTTAATGTGTGCAACTTGCACACAGGACCTCCTATTTTTTCACCCTTGTCCAAGAAGGCTAGGCATCCAATCTCACTACCCAGGAGACCAGGATGGAGCATGACATCAACAGAACCATGGTTGTGAATAGAAATTTCCATAAATTATACCCATCAACTGGGAATCGAACCTGGTACCTCTAGAATTTGAGGCGGATGCCATACCTCTTAGCCACTCCAACCCAGAGTTGAGAAATACCAATAAGACAGGTTGTGAGCTCTGCAGAGAAAGGACCATCTACACAAATCAGTAATAGTACTGTCCATACTAAGACACTGATACAATTCCATCATGCAAAGTACTAGAATGACTGCTCCATAAGACAGATAAGTCAAAATATACCAAATGAGGGCTCTGTATTTTAAATCTTAAAGTTGAAGGATCATGTTGTATGTCATTTAAATTGAAGCCCAATTCATCAGGTGCTGCTAAAATAAAAAATACTTTAAAAAAAAAAAATTAATGACAAGGTTATGTACGTGGACTGTCTAGAATCTATTCACGGACCCCCATGGGTTCCCTGGACTACAGGTTAAGAAACCCTACCCTAGATCATACGATTTACACATAATTGTCCAATATTGTCTGTGGTGCTTCATTCATTTCGTGAATGTGGCAGTTTTAATGGTGTGTACTTCTCACTTATGCATAGGGGCTGACAACCTCTTCATGTCAAACAAAATGCTGCAGAAACCAATACTGCAAGAGCACATCAGTGCTTTGGTGGTGCAGATATTTATATAAAGGGCATATCTTGCAATGATCTATATATATATATATATATACACACACACACACACATACATACATACATACACGTACATACATACATACACACGTGTATCAAGAAAGATGAACATGACTATAAATATTGAAAGTGCTGTTCTGTATTCTCGACAGGCTTCGACAGCCACTGTCAAAACTCTTCTTCAAAGACATTGTGGATATACATGGCACATCTCGACACTTACAGAGGCTCCTTCGTCAGTGGATACATCAAGCCCGAAGTGGTACCCACTCTCCAATGACTACATGTCCACATGCTAAGATTTCTGAAAGGAAGGAATTGAGACTGATTATGCCAAATCAGGGCCAATGCATTCACGCAGCAGAATCACAGGACATTGAAAATGCAAACAAGAAAGAGGAGAAAAGTCTTGTGTCATCAAAGCAGTTTGTGTCTCAGGAGTCCCTTTTGTCTCCACCAAAGAATGACTCGGTCATTGAAGAGTCCTTGCGTTGGGCCACACAACTTGCAGTGTTTGGCTTTGGGGAAACAACCAACAATGAAGTGCCATATGAAGAAGCAGAAGTTCCACAGGTGACTTATCCTCAAACACCTCTAACAGAATATCAGTGGACTTTCACCTCACAAATGTCAATCAATGAACGCCAGGAATCCATCCTTCAGAGAATTCTGAAGCAGCCAGAGTTTGCTTCAGTCACTGAAGAGAATGGTAAGTGAAACACATCTATTTTGTATCACTCCTTATGTTTATTAAGAGCAGCTAAGTCAATCAGTAGCTTCTAGCCATTGGATCTTCTTCTTCTTCAGTTCCATACTGACTGGCTGTTCCATACTGACTGGCTGAAGCAATTGACTTTCCACAACTTTCTTTCTTTAGCTCTCTTTATCAAATTTTTACTCTTTTTTTTTCCTCATGTCCAAGCGTTACTAGAGCCCATAAGGGGAGCAAAGAATAGTATCCTACCAGGTATGTCGTGCATTATGTCTAAGGATGGTTGGGCATGATGCTGGCTATCCCATCCTGTACAAACATAAAGCAACAACAAACAACAAAAAAGTCATCTTATGAACAAGTCATCCAAAACAAATAACTCAGATAAAGAATGAAGAAGACATGGAATGACCTTGAATGGATGACACAAGACTGGAAGACTTGACGTGAATAAGATGAAGACCTGTGCTCCACAGGGAGCTGAAGGGTAGTGAATTAATGATATTAAACTGTCCATGATCTTCTCTGTTTATCATCATCTGCATCTTTATCCATCAGTGTATTCTAGTCTTCATCTTGTCATAAATGGTCTAACGAACGTCGACAGCTTTCTTCAAATGCTGGGGTTCTCAGCCTGGGGTATGCATACCCCCATGGTGTACAAGAAGCTTGCCAGGAGGGTATGGGGAATATTTGGTAAATTACTATATTATCCTTTTGATATTTTCTAAAAGTAGTATTGTTAGTAAAAAAATGTGGCGGGGTGCAGAGAGAACAGAGAGTCCTGTTCTCAGTCAAATCAAAAGCAAGAAACAAGCTAGAGGGTGAATATGATATGGAGGGTATATCTTTAAAAAACTGTAACAAGAATAAAATGTTGACAAGAAACAGAATCAAGTGTGTAACTAATTTATTTGACTGTTCTGATAAACATGGGACAACTTTATGATACTAAAAATGTTCTCATGTACATAATTAAATTTCATTATGATTGTTTATTTTCTTAGGTGCATATGCATGGTAAATTCTATCATTTATTTCCACTTATATGGAATAGGGGGCACAGAAAGGTTTACTAAAAGTCAAGGACGTATGGGAACCTAAACAGGTTGGGATCCCAATTCCGATGTGTGTAATAAGGTTCATTTGTAACTTGCCTGCAGTTGTGTGTTACTGGGGCCTGACAGGGCAGCAAAGTATACGAATACTGTAAATTGCCATTCCTTTCATAAAAGGCATCTAAGGAGGGTTGGGCATAAGGCTGGCTACCCAGCCTGTAGAAATGATAAGGCACAAAAACTTCCTGGAATTTAGATAAGACATTACTTCATTTAAATGAATCTTCTCCTTTTATGGACTTGTTTATTATTATTGTATGTATCAAGATAAAGAAAAGGGCTTTCAAGGTGACTTACACGTATTTTTCTTCTTCTTCAGATGAAGAGCTGTTGCAGTCCCTGATTGACTTGTTCTTTGGTGGAGTTACAAGCACACTATCTGCTTTGGAGTTTATCCTTATGTACTTGTCAAAGAATCCCACAATGCAGCAGTGGGCTCAGCAACAGATAGACAGGGCAGTGGAAGCCAATGAAGGAATCATATCTTGGTCTCTGAGGGATCAAATGCCTTATGTTCAAGCATGTATTACTGAAGGTTTAAGATTAGGGGCTGTTACACCATCATCTCTGCCTCATGTTGCTAAAGAAGATACAGAGGTAGGTTTAGATGGGTGTCTTTTTTTTTTTTTACAATATTAACAGTGTTATTGTTAAAACACGGTTTAGTGCAGTAACTTAACTGTTTTCATAGAATTTGTCAAGTTAGTTATAGCTCTGAGATGGAATGTGACAAGAACAAATTTGGGAAAGCTAAGCTTTAGGAAAGAACCGTGGATAAGGAGCAAACAGGAGTGGGAATGATTTTACATAAACAACAATCCAAGCAGATAAATGTATCAGTACACTGCACTCTAAAAGAAGTTAGAATTAATGACAGATGCCAAGTAAATTGAACCTATAATCAGACAAGTTATTAAGAAGAACTAATGTCATAAAGTGTATTTTGATGTAGAAGTAAATGGTGAACAATCAACAATACCATTGCAATACACTAAACTTCTCTCAGACCAAATGAATTCTCTTATCAAATACTATATGAAATGACATCTTATTGGAGGATCTATAAAATACACTGATTGATAGAAGGCAGTGACCAGGGTGAGTTTCATAGATACTATATGCATAAATAGCAATGAAGTGGAAGTCATGGGGCAAAAAGAAATGGGTGGAAGTAGTTAGCCATGTGCATGAAAAACTTGCAAAAGCATCATATTATGTGTGCACTCAAAACCGTAATGAATGAATAGTGGACCTAACTCCGGTAAATATTCATCTTAAATGTGTAAGTAACAATTTTCTTCAAGGACAAACATTCATAATAATTTCTTTTTTTGGTTTTTTTCTTACAGATTGAAGGCTTCGCCATCCCTAAAGGTACCTTTGTCTTGGCAAGCACTTACAGTTTACACCATGACCCTAAATTTTATCTAGATGCAGAGGAATTCAGACCTCAGCGCCATCTAGATGGGGATGGAAAATTTTCAGCTCCTAAAAGCTACAGACCATTTGGTGTTGGTGAGTAGAGCCATGAATTTTTTTTGTAATAACAGAACTCAATAACAATCTCTACAGTACGGTACTTTATTATATTATAATATAATATATTATATTATAATATAATATATGTGGTCTATTTCATTACATTATAATTTATGTTATATTATCTGATACTGCTGCTATACGACAAGGTTTTTTATTGAGAACATGAATAAGTAAGAAATAAGAGTATTAATTGAACTATCTATAATTGTTTCTGCTGCTTCTGATCTTGATAATTTTTTATTTGTAACTTCAAGATCTGAGTCATTGTAGATTCCTGAGTTGACTGCTTGATTGCAAGTTCAGTGATGTATTTAGCAACAATCATCGACATCAGTCGATGAGATATAATCATTATTCGTTTGAGGTGTTCCATGATACAGACATTCGGATCGAGCTCAAATCCAAATGTCAGTAAGCATGAAACAATCATCGACATCAGTCGCGGAGATATAATCATTTGAGGAATGCGCCATGCTGCAGACATGAAGCAATCCTCAACATCATCCTATTACACAAAACAGTAATGAGTGTAATCTGCTTAGTCATTAAACAAAGTAACAAGGGTAACTGCTTTAGCAATGAAGAAGCAGCAGAAGTAGGCTCATCATCAAAATGAAATGACATGGATAAGCTGACAGTGAAATGTTAACTCCCCACATGTCACCAAAATGAAGATATTTTCGCCTAAATCTAAGGACTATAACTCACAAAAATCAGTAGTCCAAACAGGAACTAAAAAGAAGGCCAGATGGAAAAAAAAAATAAAGGAACAACGCTGTCCCACTCGAAAATAAAAAAAATATCCAATTCATTCAAGACTTAGTGAACAAATGATACATAACATATTTTACAGTCATAGAATTGTATTGTAAATATATTTTTTATTTGCCAGGTGCTCGTCGCTGTGTTGGAGATAAAATAGCCGAGATGCAGCTCTTCTTGTACACTGTAACCATTCTTCATCGCTTTACACTTCAACCGGCTGGTGATAAAAAGGCATCTGCAATGGAAACTCACATGCGTATTATTCACAGGCTTAAAGATTTCAAATGTGTGCTGCAAAACAGACATTAGAATTTGAAAGGGTAAAAAACTTGATGAAATCAATGAACCCCATATGTGGTCATAATACTGAACCACAGTGACTGTGTGCTTCTTGCCTTTTTTGTTTGCTTAATAAACGTGACACAGTATCATGTGAGGCATAAAGTTAAGTGTGTCCTTCTTTTTCAAGTTTGAATGAACTAAGAAAAGCAAAGACACTGAAAAACATGGCTAACTGCATGGCTCACTACTTTATGAACAGCCTGTTTCTACAAATCTGGCTAGCTGGTATTTTGTTGATCACTCTAAGGTATAACAATGGTAATATATTATCTGCGACCAGTGAAGATCAGTATAAGCAGATTACCACTGCTTAGCTAGATCATAAATTGTTTTTACAGTAAATATTAAAAAAAAAAAAAAAAACAAACAAACATACACCCACCGACAGTCCTATTCAACATACACAAAAATTTGTTTCAACAAATGGGAAAAAAACCAAGCATATTAACTATTTTAAATTTTGTTGGTAAGAGTTCGTTATTTAATGTACGGCTTATTTTTTTGTTACTTTGGGTAACAGATTTGAGCCATTTATTATACTGTTAAGGATATTTATGATAATTTTATATGTAATTGCTGTGAAAATAAATTTATATTACCTTAAACAACACTAGCATTTATGTTAGTACCCTTCAGCTCCTAATGTAGCTTAGGCCTTCAACAAATTTACGACCTACCTTCTTAAAAGTTGGCTTCTTAACTCTTACTGTACGTGAGCTAAAATCGCGTTTTTACGCGCTAGTTTTGCTATCGTTACCGTCGCGCGCCACTTGAACTGGCGAGCCGTAAAATTGGTACTAAACCCGCGCCACTTCACGGGGCTTGCCGGATAGTAAGAGTTAAAGGCCTTCTTAAAAGCTAATCACACAACTAAAATAGTGCTGTGACAGTAATTAATCGGTTAAAATCTTTTTAATCGATTAATTAATTAAACAAATTTTAATCGATTATTACATTTTTTATCAATGATTATGTTTTTTTGCTTAAATGCGTGAGCATTCTTCTCTGAAGAAAAATGTTGACAGTGGCTGTCAAAGCCTGTAGAGATTACAGAACAGCACTTTTAATATTTCTAGTCATATTTCTTGCTATGTCAGAGGCTTGTGATATGGAATTTGGCAAGTATGGTCAATAATAATAAATTGTTTGGTTGTAACTTTTCAGTATTTTTATTATATTTTCATGATGATGTTGCTTATAATAAGTAAAATAAATAAAGTTTTAGTGATTTAAAAAAATGTTATAAATGATTTGTTATAAATTATCAAATTGTTCTAAATTAATCGATTAATCTTCAATTAAAGAAATACATGAGAGTCCTTGTATTTCATATTTACTAAATGTCTTAATTTCACATCGTTTCTGTGTTCTAACAAGAATTTTAACTCAGAACTTACTGTGTTTTATCTGTTAAACACTTTGTTTAAAACAGTGTCCAGACTTATTCCCATGGAAGAATCTTTAACTATTTCTGTTTCACATGGTTTTAAGTGTTACCTAGGCACCAAAAATGAATGCCAAATTTGTCCACAAGCAATGTGGTTAAAAGCAAGCAGTAAACAAAAAATATAGATCTGGAATATGCAGATGACATTGCACTGCTGGCACATTCACATCAACACATCCAGGAAAAAACGGATAGACTTAATAAATTTAGCCAGCAGGTGGGCCTGAACATCAATTTAAAGAAGTCTGAGGTCATGACGCTCAATGTGAGCAACTCTGAGCCCATATCAGTAAGGAATCAGCAACTGGTACAGACAGATACCTTCACATACCTAGGAAGCATAGTAACACCAGACGGTGGGGCAGGCAAAGACATCAACATCAGAATGAATAAGGCAAGAACAGCCTTCTTTAGCCTGAATAACATCTGGAAGTCCTCCCAATACAGCACAAGCACAAAATTAAGATTATACCAGAGTTGCGTGCTTTCTGTGCTTCTCTATGGTGCGGAATGCTGGAGAGTCACAGAGAAGGAAATGTCAAAATTGTCCTCTTTTCACACAACATGCCTAAGAAAAATTCACCGAATCTTTTGGCCGAATACGATCACCAACCAAGATCTGCTTACTCGTAGCAAGCAAGAGGACATGCACACCATCATAGCTGGCAGACGCTGGGTTGGTCATGTCCTCAGAAGAGACCCCGATGCCATCACAAGAACAGCTATGCTTTGGACCCCTGAAGGAAAGCGAAAGAGAGGCCGACCAAAGACAACTTGGCGGAGGACTGTGGAGGCTGAGATGCAAAGAATGAACCAGTTGGGGCACTGTACGAAGGATGGCCACCGACCGTGCAAAGTGGAATCAATTTGTTGTTGCCCTACAAGACGTCACTAGGCGTGATGGCCACTGACTGCTTTGACGGTCGGTGGTTAAGGATCGAAGAAGAAGAGAATGAGATCATAATATGTATAAAACTGTTGTAAATATTGGTGAACAAATTGCTGAAGCTTTGCAAGACTTATGCAACAAATATGTTGGTTTTATATCCTCTAAATGCAGACATGATGAAATCTACTGTACTCTGGCCCCTGAAAATACTTGCATGCTAGAAAAAGTTTACAGCTGGTAGCACAGTTCTGTGGCTGCTAAATTACTGAAACTTCTTCTTCTGCGTTCGTCCTGAAAAGGACGTTTGTTACGTTGTGAGCCATTTACAACAAAGCTATGATATTTGCGCTTTCCGGCCCGACACATCCGGTTTCAGCATTTCATTTTTGGGACTGGGTTAGCCTTCCCTCTTCGATCCCTACATTCTCAGCCAGACTGCAGTGATGCAGCCTGTTTCCAGGACCATCACTTGGAGGTGGAGTAGGGTCTTGGTCAGCTCTGGTTCGCTGACCCTGACACAAGCAGTTAAGCTATGGGTCGCTGACTGCATTTATCACTTGCTGCGTCTTCGGTCCCAAATTACTGAAATGAAACGTGTGTGTGTGCATGCGTGTATGTGTAAATTATTTTAAAGGTCTGCCTCAGAACAGTTTATAAAAGTGTTTGGATTTTTTTATATTAAATTGTATGTTGCCATGTTGTTTAATATATAGTTTTAAAAATATTGTTTATCTTTTCTATTATATTTTAAATAACATTTTCCTACAAGCTTAACTGGCATATTTTGCTGGCGATCTTCTTCGAGTTGACTGTTATTTTTGATTGCTTTATTTCCATTGTAAATATATAACATTTCATCTCAACTTTGTGTCAGTTTTAATAAATAAAATTTGGATACATCTGTGTAAAGTAGTCCAGTTTGATTTAATGTTACTTCTGAGTGTAGAATTAAAAATAAACAAAAACACAAATAGTAATACGTCTTACTGGGAGAAAGGACAAGAAAAAACCTACGTTGCAGCCACAAGACCTTTGTTGGGGACACAAACGAAAAACAAGGGAAAGAAAGTGAGAATTAAGTAGAGAACATAAAACTATAAAAATAAGAGAAAACACTCCCTGATGTGTGTCACTGAACTGGAAACCCGAAGTGGATACTAAATTCAAAGCATAAATAAGAAATAATGAAAACAAAGACTGGAAAACTGAGTGAGGAAAAAGTAATATAAATAAATTAATTTAAAAAAAACGGAGATGAATAAATAAGGAGAGAGAAGATGAAGAAAAAGTAATATTAATTAAAGAACCGAAATTTTTTTTTTTTCAAGGGTGATCGCAATCATGATACAAATAGGACTAGATAGAAAAGGACGCCTCAGACAAAATAATGCTGGGTGTTCAAACCATGGGGTTTTAGGCAGCCCATAGGATGGATGAGGTCCTGTTCATGGCGGAGCCGACTGTTGGCGCCCGAGGGACAGGATCTGATTGCTGTCTCCTGGATGTCAGAGACACCGTCGTGGCCAGGGCCATTGAAGTGGATGGCTACAGGTGTGGATCCCAACCGAGAAATGTCGTAGAGGTGTATACATAATCTATCCCCAAGTCGTGTGCCCGTTTGGGCGATGTAAGTAATATTGCAACGTTTGCCCAGGTAACACACGGGTGGTGTCACGGAAGAGCTAGCACAAATACTAAGCTGTTTCTCGCCTCTAACAAGAAAATGAGACTTACCATTATCTCTCGGCTAGCACGGACGCCATGTTACCGTGAAGACAAAGCATTTTTGCCATAAGATATGCAAGGGAATTTAATGCTGTATTTGTTTTTAAAATTATGAGGTGCGTTTTATGGTTCTCAGTGGAAAAAACAAAAATGTATCATGATTAAACAGGCGTATATAGTTTCTGTAATATAATGATAGGTAAATATTTTTTGTTTTTAAAGATAATGAGGAAACTAAAATGGAAAGCAATAGGATATAGGAGAACACGAGAAAGACGGGACAAATGAGTCGAAGATGGATTTGGAGGGGCGAGGGAGACAATACTTTCCTGAAATCCGGTAAATCTGACATCCGTCTTCTGTAGAACCCATGCAGCGATATATCCGCGAGTGTTTACATGGCGTGAATTGTGTTTTTTTTTTAATAAAAAGGAGGTTTGCTTCGTTTTAGCGAGGCGCCCAGTTAAACCTAGACACAAAGGTTCATCGGCTATAATAGGGCGCATATTAAAACATAGACTTTGTGGTCTCGTTATAGTTTTTATATCATGACCTGCATCAGTCAGGATCACACGTGAGAATTGGAAGGATAAGCGGTTTTATGCTAAGTGGGCTGGTGACACAAAAAGAGGTGGGAGAGGAGGGGTGGAGATCAGTAGTGATGCGAAACACTTTTATATTGGTGGGCTGTTTAACCTGTGGGGGTTCTTGCTTCCACATTGTTGTCTAACACAGGGGTTCTAAACCTTTTTTTTGTGGTCATTGCCACCTTCTGAGCCTCATTTACCTATGTGGTTCCCCCTCAAAGTCGTTGTTAGCTGGACAAAAGTTACTTTACCATCTTACTGTGGCCTCCTAGAAATATAGCATGGCCCGTGTTGAGAACTGCTGGTGTAGCACACACATTGAAGGATACACTAATAAGGAGAAAGAGAAGGAGAGGAACAAAGTTTCTTCTTACAAAACCATTCAGCAGCTCCCTAAGGAGCATCAGTCTTCAACAGATTTGAACCAAGTCCTCTTGTCGTGTGCCGTCCGTGCAAGATCTCTTCCATGTCTTGTTTCTCACCTTCATTTCTGTCTCATATTCTCTTCTCCATGCTTTTTTTCGGTTTCCCTGTATCTCACTTATCGCGGAGATTCCAGAACAAAGACTGTCTTGTAATGCAATCAACAGGTTTGCTCAATGTGTGTCCTATATCCAGTGTCTTCTTGCAAACTTTTGTTAGCTTAAAGTTTCTAAAAGATGGGTGGTCGGCCTTACTACCAACCCTCCCTAAACGCCTATATCCAGTGTCTTCTAGCAAACTTTTGTTAGCTTAAAGTTTCTAAAAGATGGGTTGTCGGCCTCACGACCAACCCTCTGTAAACGCCTATATACAGTGTTTTCTTGCAAACTTTTGTTAGCTTAAAGTTTCTAAAAGATGGGTTGTCGGCCTTACTACCAACCCTCCCTAAACGCCTATATCCAATGTCTTCTTGCAAACTTTTGTTAGCTTAAAGTTTCTAAAAGATGGGTTGTCGGCCTTACTACCAACCCTCCCTAAACGCCTATATCCAGTGTCTTCTAGCAAACTTTTGTTAGCTTAAAGTTTCTAAAAGATGGGTTGTCGGCCTCACGACCAACCCTCTGTAAACGCCTATATCCAGTGTTTTCTTGCAAACTTGTGTTAGCTTAAAGTTTCTAAAAGATGGGTTGTCGGCCTTACGACCAACACTCCCTAAACGCTTTTTACGATATACTCGGTAAGCTACAATGTTAATATTCTTTGCTGCCCTTTGGGACCCCGGTAAACACACGGGCGATGTTTACATTATATATTTCAGTTTTATTTATTTTTAACGAGTTGTGCGAGATGCACCTGGTTACCACATTCTCGTCCTTGCGAGAGAGAGAGAGAGAGAGAGAGAGAGAGAGAGAGAGAGAGAGAGAGAGAGAGAGAGAGAAAATGATGGTGGTACAGGCAGTTTTATATTTGAGTCTTACTCATTACCAGCCTGATATAGGCACGCCTCTGCCTATGTTGCCATTCACTTTCCGCTCATTAAATTGTTTTAACAGGAATGTAAATTAGACAGTAGCTGTAATTTAAAGGGGACTGGTCGTGTGAGGTAGTTAGTGTTGGCCTTACATGGGAGGAATAAATTACTCGGTGACAAGCTAACCGATGTGTGTGGTGGTGAGTTGAGTGCATGTATAGTGAATTAAGATACATACAGATTATTATGTATTACAGTAGGTATAATACTGCGTAGTTTTTTATGTGCACAGTGTTGATCAGCGTGAAATAAGTTGGGTGTTTAGGCTGCATAGTAAAGATAAAATACAGATATTCCCCCCCACCAATATATGTATTGTTTTTAAAATTCGAAACTTATGATCATCAAATCAAAGGAGTGGATGTGAAAAATGCTTCATGGAAACGGATTGAAAAGAAGTGAGAAGTAAGAAAACACAAGACGCAAAAATGAGTCTTTAAAAAACAACCGAGAAAATAAGAGACGTAAAGCTGAGCTTATAAGTACTGAAAATAAGAGAGGCAATACTGAGTCATAACGGTCTGCGAAATTAAGAGACGCAAAACTTGAGTCTTAAAAACAACTAAGAAAATAAGAGACGCAAAACTTGAGTCTTAAAAACTTACTTACTTACTTACTTAGTCGTTCCCCTTCTACCGTGAGGTGTAGAGGTTTGGAAGAGAGAGCGCCAGACCATTCTATCAGCTGTCTTCTTCCTGGCCTGGTTCCATTCTAGTCCCGGTCCTTCAAAGATTGTCTAATGTTGTCCTCCCAGCGGACTCTGGGTCGTCCTGGAGGTCTGGATCCCTGGCTCTTTGTTTCCCATGCTTGTCGTGGTAGCCGATCTTCTCCCATTCTGCAGACATGGCCGAACCATCTTAGTTGGGACTGTTCTATTTGGGTCTGCAGCGGATGGGATTTTAGGCCTTGACGGATCGTCTGGTTGCGGACCATGTCTCTTCTTGTTACTTCAACTACTTTCCTCAGATACCTCATTTCTGAGGTTTGGATCTGGCTTTTGTGGGTTGTAGTCATTGCCCACGACTCGCATCCATATGTCAAGACTGGGACATAGGTGGAGCGGTATACAGCCATCTTCGTTTTCTTACCAACCTCTTTCTTGCTGAGGAATCCACGATTTATGGCCTGAAAAAGTCTCCCAGCCGCTGCTTTTCGAGTGGCCAACTCTTCTTTGATGCCTCCCTTTCGGTCTATAATAGCTCCGAGATATTTAAAGTGGTCGACCTGCTCCAGGACCTGTTCTCCCAACTTAATCTGATGTTTTCTTTCTTCTCGTGATATCACCATGGATTTTGTTTTAGAGCTGCTTATGACCATCCCTCTCTTCTCCAGCTCTTCCTTCCAGACTTGCAGGTTGGATTGGAGATGTGCCTCTGATTTAGCAATCAGGGCAACATCATCAGCAAATGCCAGCTTCGAAATATAGACCTGTCTCATTTTCCAGTACCCCACTGAATACTTTCTTGTTCTCTCCTTACATGCCTTGATGACATCGTCCATAAGGAGTATGAAGAGGTAAGGTGATAGGATATCACCTTGTCTTACACCAGTGGTGGTCCTGAACTCTTCTGACTTATGGTTTGCTGTCCTCACATAATTTCTGCAAGACTTGTAGAAGCTCTGTATAGCATGAATCAGAGGTGCTGGAATATTCTTCCTTGCCAAACAGTCCCAAAGTTTGCTCCAGGGGACCCTGTCAAACGCCTTTTCCAGATCTATGAAACAAAGATGGATCTCACTCTTATACTCAAGGGCCTTTTCACTCAGCTGTCTGAGTGTGAAGATTAGGTCTTGAGTACTTCGGTTTGCTCGGAATCCGCACTGGACCTCATCCAATTGTGGCTCAGCTAGGCGTCGGAGTCTCTGCTCTAGGATTCTAGAGTAGATTTTACCAGGGACACTGAGAAGGGATATGCCTCTATGGTTTCCACATTGTCGATTGTCACCCTTTTTGAAAATTGGTGTTATGATGGCAATCTCCCAATCCTTTGGTATGGTCTTGTTGCACCATGCTGCCTGTAGGACCTTTAAGAGTAATAGGTCGCCTGATGCTCCCATGTACTTAACCATTTCTGGTGTTATACCATCATGCCCTGCTGCTTTGCCCATCTTGATTTTCTCTAGTGCTGCCCTCAGTTCTTCCATCTTTATGTCATCTTCACCATCATTGGTTTCCTCTTCTGTGTCAGTGGTTATCATTTCTGATGCTTCATCATGCTCACCATCCAGGAGTTCTGAGAAATATTCTTTCCATCTTTCCATTACTTCCTTCGGGGCAGTAAGCAAGTTGCCTTGCTTGTCCTTTATAAATTTGAGAGGGCATTTTTTTCTTTCCTCATGTTCTTTAGGGTCTTATAGAACAATTTCTGGTTTTCTTGTGCATCTTTTTCTAGCTTTTCTCCAAATTCTTCCCAGGACTTCTGTTTTGCTGCTAGCACTTTGTTCTTTGCTTCTGTTCTGAGTGTCACATATTCTCTATATTTTTCCATTTGTCCTGTTGTGTTTTTAGCTCCTAAGTATTGTTTCCATGCCATTTTCTTCTCTCTTATTTTCTCTTTGACTTCCTCTGTCCACCAAGGTGTCCTCTTTCTCTGGTTCCCAAGTCGGACTTCACCGCATGCTTCTGCAGCAGCTGTCTTTATGATATCCTTGAATTTATTCCAGAGGGTTTCCAAGTCATCAGGTCGTTCTTCTGTGTTACTCACTGCTGTAGCAATAAGCCCCTGATATCTGGTCTTAATTTCTGGCTCTCTCAGCTTGTAGGTCCTAATGCTCATTTCTCCTGCTCGTTTACTTGGTTTCTTGCGTGATGTTGGGCAGTTCCTAGGCTGAGCAACTCTTTCAGTTGTTCGTTTGATTGTTAGCAGGTAGTGATCACTTCCAATCTCTGGCCCCCTCCAGACTCTTGCATCTCGGACATATCTGAATGAGCTTCTCCGAACAATGGCATAGTCGATCACTGACTTCTCATTCTTGGTTGGTTCACATCTAGTGTATGCATGCATGCGCTTATGGGGAAACTTTGTGTTTGTAATGATCAGATTCTGCTCACTGCAGAATCTAAGGAGTCGCTTTCCATTGTCATTGAGAGTATCTTCTCCATATCTTCCGATAACTCCACCCCATCTAGCATGGTCATTTCCAACTCTGGCATTAAAATCTCCGAGCATAATAACTTCATCTAGGCAGTCATCCACTGTCCTTTGAAGCAGCTCGAAGAATTCCTCCTTGACCTCTGCTCTCTCATCCTCATTTGGCCCATACACTATGACCAGGTTGACTATGGTTTCTCCTTCTTTTAGTTTTACAACCATAATGCGCTCCGAGACAAAGTTCCATCCCTTGATACTATCTTTTGATTTTGGGCCACAATGCAACCCACGCCCCCTTTAGCCCTTTCAGATATGGGTACACCACTGTAGAGCAACGTGTTGCCATCGAGATCCATGACTCCTTGTCCTTTTTTCTTCGTTTCCGTTATAGCCAGGATTTCTAGTTTTGCTTTCCTCATCTCTTCCACCAGCTCCTCTTCCTTCCCATTTATACTTCTTGTGTTCCAAGTTCCATAAGTCGTAGTCCGTAGTCCGTTCCAGTTCGTCGCCTTTAGAATCAGTCCGGTTTTCTCTCTTGTAGTTCGCGTAATCATGATTTAAAGCAAACAGGTGATTGGCCTGTTGTGCCTTTGCATGGTGGAGGGGCTGCCTCCTTACGGCCTCCATGCAGGCCGCCCTCCTCCTTTTTCATCCGGGCTTGGGACCGGCATTGGCGGAGTTGAGTCTTAAAAACAACTAAGAAAATAAGAGACGCAAAACTCAGTATAAAAGAACTTAGGGGGAAAAGAGAGAGAAAGAGAGAGAGTGAGAACGAACGAACGAACTTTATGAGAGAGAGAGAGAGAGAGAGAGAGAGAGAGAGAGAGAGAGAGAGAGAGAGAGAGAGAGAGAGAGAGAGAGAGAGAGAGAGAGAGAGAAATGAGTCTAAAAATTCCGCGAAAATAAGAAGCGCAAAACGGAGTCTAAAAGGTCTGAGAAAGTTAAACTGCCAAAACCAAAAAGATAAATGTGAAAGGAACTGAATTTATAGCAAATAGGAGTAAGAATCGTAACTACTGATGAGGCAGCAGTATTACAACTAAAAAGTTATGTGGAATACTAAGTTTCTTCATATTCAGAAGCAACGAAAAAGCTAAAATAGCCTCGCCTTGAATGCACGACATTAAAATGGCAGTATTTGAGCATACTGTTTGTGTGTGTAGACGTATTAAACACAAAGTTAAAAAAACAAACAAAAAAACAAAGACATTTACCAGGATTTTATTCAATTTTCTCTCAACAGATATAAGGTGAGAGCAATCATGTTGAGGATAACCAATCAAATGACTTGTACGATGTCGTAGGATAATTCTGCAAACATCTAATTTATGCGCTATCTGTTCTTGCGGCAGATGTTCTAGTTTAGCTAGCGCCAGTCAGTGTTTCGTTAGAAAAATTCACTTTAGTGATCGATAAGCCAAGATGATCTGGCCACGTGAAAAGGAATAGAAAATAGTTCAGGACAACAAAATAGATATAAAATAGCAGAAAGATGGCCAAAGGAAAAAGAAAGATCTGTCATGAAGACAATGTGGCATATTGCATTAAACCGGACATGAACATTCGGGAAGAAGGAATTGCAGTCAACTATCATCATAATATCTCCTTTTCACTTCATACAAAGCTTGGAACCACCACCGCATCTGACCCCCCTCCGTGTAGGAAGTTCGCATCAAAGCACATACTTCTGCAGTGGTGTTTTTTTTTTTTTTTAGCAATTTGTTTTACATCATGAAGTTAACATCTCCATGGCGCACGAATGAAAACAGAACTGTTTATTCTCGAGATCTAAAATAAGGCTTACGTTTCCTGGTCATTGCCTTTTGCTCCATATTCTTCTTCAAACAATTTCAGATGTCAACTTGAATATGTTAAAAGAAAACGTTGTGGTCAACCCGAGGTTGTTGGTATATTCATAGAGATGGTCTAGGAATGGTACATGTGATGGCTATATATGCCTTCTCAGTTCCTCGTATGTTGGGCACGTTTGGGGCAGATGTAAAGCTGTCATTTTATCGGTGGCACAGTTACATTCATCAGTCGTTTATATCTTTCTATTTGATTTCTCAATCTGTTGTGCGGTGTGCGGTGACTGAATATTACCACTTATTCACTTCTACTGAGGTGGTAATAAGCATAATTTGTTTTCCATTGGCCCGGATACTCTGCTTCCCATTTGTTCCTAAGCTTTTGACCTTTCCATTTTAACCTTTCTGTTATACTAATCATCAGCTATCAGCGGTGTTTATCTAGCGTGCATTCATAAATAAATATCCGTCCAACCCGTCCTATCACCCCTCCCTTTTTTGTGTCTTCTCGTTATAAAACATCTGTGCCTGCCCCCGTGATATAAAATGATTGCCGTCCTTGGACAACATTTTTTTTCCCCGTGATTGCACGCGTTAGCTCTTACAGGACGATAGACAAAGGAACGGAACTTTGCCTAAGAACCTGATTTGCCCATGTTGCGTTAGATATGAAATTTATTTTGTTTTAGACGTGAGTTCAAATTAAAAGGATAGTAATAATCTTCAGACTCCGCACGGGCCACAACAGATTGGGATACCATATATTCAACAAGCTAAAGATAGGAACTACCGATAAGTGTAACTGTGGCACCGATAAAATGACTGCTGAACATCTGCTTGAAAGAGGTTCAACATATAAGGAACAGAGAAAGCACACTAGACCGTCACCAGAGCCATTCCTGGAAAAAACTACAGGTACGTTGAAAATAGCACAAACTCAGCTGAGCTGCTGGCTAGACTAGGGCGTCCCACTACTACTAGCACATATATTCAATGGACGACAAACTTCTTAGCCTCAACGATCTGCTCGTATGGACAGTCTTCAACAAAATGGCAACTAGCCGGCAAATTTTTCAATAATCTTAACTATTTCGTCCAATGAGAGTACTTCCCCTTTACAATTTAAAATTTCAAAATAAATGTCCAATTTTTGGTCAACTGTGTAGTGTATTTCTGTCGGTCGGTCTGTCCGAACTTGTCATTTCCCAAGATTATACTTGGTTTTGGCCTAACACAAAAAAAAAAATATTCAAATTTTCTCTCATTCCCTTCTTAGATTTCTACTGCGAAGATATTTTTAGATTCTATCCTCCTTGTCTCCCCCTTGTTTTCATGTACTTTTTTTTCTGCCTTCGTCTCAAGGACGCGTCAAATGTAACTTTAGTGAATGCAAAGCTAACATCTGTTTGCTAGTTTGCCACTGAACAAATCAGTCTTTTGTCAATAACTTCCATGTTATCTGTCCGTCCTTTTATTTGAAAGCTTATTATTTATCAGGAAAAGATAAGCTCTTAAACTAGCCAATTTTTGTGATTCAAAACTTATTAATAAGAAATTCCATATTTTTTTCCGTGTTAGTCTTGAAATCTTTACTACCACTCGTTCATTTCTTTTCCATGTACTTTCAAGCTAATTACGAGAGTCTCTCGTAGTACGTGAGAATTTACGTCATTCGCAATAAGAGCTAAGCCTGTTTTCCTGACAATTGGCTACATGTTCTTACTTTTACATCGTATTTCAAACTACCAACTACAAGTTCGCGCGTATGTTAGGCTTAGATTCAAACGCGTGCAGACGGCATCATTTTTTTTCTTCCCTCCTTTTCTTAGCCCGTCTAAACGACATCAACGCGCCTGTGGCGTGGGCGAAGAAGCCGCAGCGTAACTTAACTATATTTTATCCCTACATTTTATTTTAACTTTTATATTTATAATGGAGGATTTTATCGCTGTATCAATGTATTCCACCACACATCTCCCCACTTGAGAACATGCACTAATGCAAGTTCTAAAACCAGTGATACACATAGATAAAATTAACTCCTTACGACTGCTGAATACTCTAAATTTGATCACAGGGGTGCCTACTGAGGCAATCTGCACCGATGTTCTGTGACCCCAGAATATATTCAATGGTAAATTGATATGGCTGTAATAATAAAGACCATCGTAATAATCTGGCATTTTCATGCTTGGCTTGTGATAAGAATACGAGGGGCTGATGATCCGTCTGGACCACGAATGTTCTACCATATAGATAGATTTGGAACTTTTTTATCGCCCAGATTAACGCTAAACTCTTTTTCGCTTGTGGAATAGCCTTGTTCCGCTTTGTTCAACTTGCGGCTAGCATAAGCGACTGGGTTCAGTTCCCCATTGGGTGAAGAGGACCTTTGCAACAAAGTAGCCCCCAGGCCCACATTGCTTGCGTCCGTTCTCACCACAAAATCCTGAGTCAAATCGGGCAATTTGAGAATAGGCTTGCTAGTGAGTTTTTCCTTTAACTTTTGGAATGCCAATTCTCTCTGCGCTGACCAAACAATTTTATCTGGATTTTCTTTGCGAGTCAAATCAGTCAGAGGAGCACATATAGAGTTAAAATTTTTGATATATTTTTGGTAAAACCCACACAACGACACGAATGATCGCACGTCTTTCTTTGTTTGTGGTCTAGGTGCTCTCTGCAATTTTTCCAAGTTCTTGGGATCCGGGGTCATGTTACCCTGATATACAGTATGTCCCAAGAATTCCAACTCTTTGCATCCAATACAACATTTTGTTGGTCTAGCAGTCAAGTTTGCTTCTCTGAGCCTATCAAATAGCATATTCAGAGAGTTAACGTGTTCTTCAAATATTTATGTAGCGATGAGGATATCATCCATGAAATTCGTGATACATGGATTATTCAAGGGATCCAACAATTTGCGCATCATCCTAGAAAAGACACTCGGAGCATTTTTCAATCCGAATGGCAACATGTTGAATTCATAATGCCCTTCCGAGGTGCTAAAAGCTAAATAAGGTCGAACCTCAGGCATCACTGGAATCTGGAAATAGCCTTTGCTAAGATCCACCTTCGAAAAATATTTTGCCTTGTTCAATCTGGCAAATAACTGTTTTGTGTCCGGTAATGGATCAACCTGACCTTCTGTGACAGCATTCAGTTTCCTGTAATCTATGCACAGTCTATGTTCCCCAGACGGTTTCCTCAACAGAACTACACTTGAGCTGTAAGGAGATTCACTGTGAGAAATAATCCCTTCTTTCAACAAATAATCTATCTCCTCTTTCAATGCTTTCTCCTTAGCGAACGGAACAGAATAGGCTCTCATACAGATTGGTGTTGAGTCTACCAGCTTCATATCATACTCTAGCAAATTAGTATGCCCCGGTTTGTCTGTTAACACATCTGTATGTTCCTCCAGAACCTGTTGAACTCTCTCTCTCTGATTTTTAGTCAGGTGCTTACTGACTTTTACCTCTGCAGCTGTCTCACAGGGGTGTAATGGGTATTCATGTGAGGTGAGTGGTTCCTTTTTCATTTCGGTTGCGATAGCCAAGGTCAGTAAAGGGGTGCCTTCCTGGATTTGTCTGTCCAGATACTTCTTTAAAAGGTTCACATGATATATTTTCTCCTTCCCCTTTTTGTCAATTTTATAATTTGTTCTAGACACCTTCTCTAGAACTGTATATAGACCTTGCCATCCAATCTGCAACTTATTATTGCTGCCGGGTAGTAGAAGAAGCAATTTCTCTCCCACAGCTAATTCTCTGTCCTTTGCTTTCTTGTTAAAATAAGCTGCATGTTTCTTCCTGGCTTGTCTCAAATTATCATTTGCCAGTTTCCATCCAGCTTTCAGACGAGTGGTCAGCTCGTTCACATAGTTATATGATGAGGTAACAGTTTCCTCTGCCTTCTCATCTGTCCACGTCCTTAATAAGGCTTCTAATGGACCATTTATTGGCCTCCCAAATAACAGGGTTGCGGGTGCCATCCCGGTTGAACTATGTGGTACTTCCCGGTACGCAAACAACGCAGCGGGCAAAAATTGATCCCACATATCAGGTTTCTCATGTGCCAGCTTTCTCAGGATAGAAATGAGAGTCCCATTGAACCTCTCTACCTGGCCGTTCCCTTGTGGATGGTACGGGCTACAATGAAAGTGTCTGGCTTGAAATAGCTTAAAAACTTCTTCCGTTAGTTTCCCCTTGAACTGTGAGCCATTATCAGTCAAGATTTGATGCGGGAATCCTAATCTTGTAAATATTGTATGTAATGCCTCTGCCCCAGGTTTCGAATCAATTGACGACAGGGCTACCGCCTCTCCCCACATAGAACAAGTGTCTACCAGAGTAAGGATGTAACTATTCCTCCTCTTGGTCCGAGTGAGAGGTCCCACAATATCCACTGCAACCCTCTCAAAAGGTGTTCCCACTATGGGCATTTCCCCTAGAGTTGCAGGAGCAGTCCAATGCTTTGGAGCTACCCTTTGACATTCTGGACAAGATTTTACATATCTTTTTATATCTTCCGTTATCCCTGGCCAGACGTAATGACAAGCTATACGCTATCCTGTGGCGCTGATCCCCATGTGACCACTGAAGGGAATCGCATGCCCTAGTTCCATCATTTTCTCTCTATAGGAAGTAGGAAGAACCAGCTGGTTGTGACCATTTGTTCCAGTTCCGGCCTTCCTGTATAACAATTTGTTCTTCATATAATAATCTCCCTTGCTTGGATGTGTGTGACATTTGGGCAATTTTTTAAAACATTGCTTGAGTGTCCTATCCTCAGCCTGCGCCTTCCTCATCTCCTCTGGATGAGTATTTATAGGTTCACCTTCTTCCTCCTTTGACTGTGACCTGGTCTGCACTGTCGCCATGATCACAGGTCTCTTGGGATTCCCCAAGAAGACGTATCTACACCCCAATATCAGAGGGTAGATTGGTTCATCTATCACTGCTGCTCTGATTTCTCCTTCCACATAGCGAGTTTTCACAGTTATCCTTGCGATGGGAAGTGTCATGAGTGGTATGTCCTTAGTCGCCCCTTGTATTTCCACTGTTTCGGTGGTATACTGACTTGGGTTCACTAGGCTAGACCTCACAACTGAATCAAAATCCAAACCTGTATCATATAGGCAACTTGTGGTGACCCCGTTACAAACAACATCCTCACAAACTGGGGGTGATAAGGTTCCTGCTGTCCAGTAGGTTAAACCTTTAATCTCTGGTTCCCCGATTTCATTGCAGCAATGTTAGATTTACAACGGGCTGATCACCTGTTTGCTAGTCAATTTGATTACGGAAACAACGGCAAGTGGATTAATTTGTTGTTGCCCTAAAGACGCCACTAGGCGTGATGGGATACAACGGCAAAGAAATCAATTTGTTGTTGCCCTAAGACGCCACTAGGCGTATTGGCCACTGACTGCTTTGTCGGTTGGTGGCTAAGGATGGAAGAAGAGAAGAAGAATGTTAGAAGGTTTCCTTTTACAAACTTTGGTGTTATGGTTGTCCCTCCTACACCATTTACACCACCTCTTTCCTTGGTTAAAAGGTTTTCTTTCATTATATTTTTGGTCACTGAACTGTGAGTTTCTATCACGATAATCATTTCATGGCCTATCAAAGTTAGTCCTACCTTTGTTACCTTGTTCTTTGGTATCAAATTTATTAAAGTGCTGTGTGGCCTTAAAATTCTCTATATGTTTCTTTTTAGTGCCAGCTACCTCTGCCTGGGCTGCTTGATACTCTCAACGACATTCAATACCTCACCCAACCTCTCTGCACCTTGTTCCATGAGAAACTTTCTCAGGTCTGGAGCCATGGACTCTCTTAATTGCTCTATCATGATCATTTCTTTAAGATCTTGGTTCTTCCCCAGAGCAGTCCATTTCTCCAAATAGGTTTCCAGTCTGGCAGAGAATTGGTGGTATGTCTCCCCAGACAAAAGCCTGGCATTTCTAAACTTCTTACGATAAAATTCACCATTCTTTTCATATCTTAATAACAGATCCTGTTTTAGCATGTCATAATTGTCTTGGTCGTCTCTATTCATGTTTGCAAACACTTCATAAGATGTTCCCCTAAGCCCATTGGATAACTTTAGACTCCACCTTTCTCTCTCTAACCCATACGTAGTAGCCAAAAGTTCAAACCTACCTAGAAAACTTTCTATGTCATCGTCTTTCTCAACAAAATGGTCTAAATGAAAACCCATAGCTGAGGTTGAGGCTCCTTGACTAGCAGGGGCATCGGAGGGAAAGGGGCTGGCACCATTTTCAGGAGCATGGCCTTGTAATTCCAACTCCCTTAGTCGTAACTCGTGCTCCCTTTGTAATCTCTTATCTTCTACTTCCCTCTCAGCAGCCTGTCTCCTTTCCTCTCTTTCAGCAGCCTGTCTCTTTTCCTCTCTTTCAGCTTTTAATTTCTTCTCTTCCAATTGGAGCCGCTTTATTTCAGCCACCCTATCCGCCTCCCATGCCTTAGCCTCTTTGTCAGCCTCAATCTGCAGCCTCTTAAGTTCTTTGTCAGCCTCAATTTGTAACTGTAATTTTCTTTCTTCTGCTAACCTCCTATCTTCCCTTTCAATATACTTGTCACATTCTGAAGTTACATATTGGATCAAAGCCTGACCCTCCATATTCATTTCTTTAGCAGTCAGCACATCAGCCGATCTGAATTTGGCTAGATCTGCCATCCTGTATCACACACTCTAATAATGTTCTAAGATAACTTACAAAACTCTAATTAACAAAGTGACACACTAATTAATTACTACTGGCTGTGAAGATTCATCAACTCTTACTTTCCACCTTAATTATTTTTTATGAATATCTTTTAACCTCAGAAATGAGGTATCTGAGGAAGGTGGTTGAAGTAACAAGAAGAGACATGGTCCGCAACCAGACGATACGTCAAGGCCTAAAATCCCACCCGCTGCAGACCCAAATAGAACAGTCCCAACTAAGATGGTTTGGCCATGTCTGCAGAATGGAAGAAGATCGGCTACCACGACAAGCATGGGAAACAAAGAGCCAGGGATCCAGACCTCCAGGACGACACAGAGTCCGCTGGGAGGACAACATTAGACAATCTTTGAAGGACCGAGGACTAGAATGGAACCAGGCCAGGAAGAAGACAGCTGATAGAATAGTCTGGCGCTCTCTCTTCCAAACCTCTACACCTCACGGTAGAAGAGGAACGACTAAGTAAGTAAGAATATCTTTTAATTTTAGGGACACTGTTAAATTTATACAAACTTATACTCCAATAGTTTAATTCCCGGACCAAGAGACCCCAATATAAATGAAAAATTCAGATCCCGGACGAGCCCCCAATATATGTGGTGGGTTTTGATGTTATTAATTGTTGTTGTTATGTTTACTTAGTGTACTGAATGAGGTCAGCTGTGAAGGTCCCTGAGGATATCAGTTTATGTGAGTTTACAGAGTACCTTGCTACTACCACCTACGACCTCAATCAGACTTATTCTGACTAGTATGTCTGATAGCTACGTCTAACGTCTAGGGTAATGAAATGTGGTGTGCTGGTAATTAAATACACAAACACACACACACAAACACTAATATTAATATCTATGATCAAGTCAATTAACACTGTGTTTTAAATTTAGAAATTACAATTTTTTAAATTTATTTTGTCCTGAACCAAGTTTTTCTTCTGGTCAGGACTTTTAAATCAATATGAATCAATTTCAATAGAATTTACATATAATCGAGTAAACACATGAAAGACTTGTACATATACATAATTTAAATTTGCTAATATTGGTACTAAACTAAAAGTCTTTAGGAACTAGTGCTGGATGTCGGGTCGGGGTATTTGCATCATACCCATGTCTTTAGTTAACAGTGTTCATTTGCTCTTTAAACAGAATTAATGGTGGGACAAGTCTCTTAATACACAATAGAGTTTCTATTATATTATATTCGTTGATGAATCTCAGCAGGCCAGGTCTTTAATACTTAACTGGCCTGTGACGATTGAAGAAAGTAGTTCCTTAGGCCCACTCCTCACTTGCTCTGAGGTAATATGGTAGGCATCTCATTTCATACAATGGTGTATTCGTCAGAACATCTGGCACTAGCACAGTGCCAGACAAAGAAACTCACAATTCAAAATGAAAACACACAGGTACGTTGAAAATAGCACAAACTCAGCTGAGCTGCTGGCTAGACTAGGGCGTCCCACTACTACTAGCACATATATTCAATGGACGACAAACTTCTTAGCCTCAACGATCTGCTCGTATGGACAGTCTTCAACAAAATGGCAACTAGCCGGCAAATTTTTCAATAATCTTAACTCTTTCGTCCAATGAGAGTACTTCCCCTTTACAATTTAAAATTTCAAAATAAATGTCCAATTTTTGGTCAACTGTGTAGTGTATTTCTGTCGATCGGTCTGTCCGAACTTGTCATTTCCCAAGATTAGACTTGGTTTTGGCCTAACACTAAAAAAATATTCAAATTTTCTCTCATTCCCTTCTTAGATTTCTACTGCGAAGATATTTTTAGATTCTATCCTCCTTGTCTCCCCCTTGTTTTCATGTACTTTTTTTTCTGCCTTCGTCTCAAGGACGCGTCAAATGTAACTTTAGTGAATGCAAAGCTAACATCTGTTTGCTAGTTTGCCACTGAACAAATCAGTCTTTTGTCAATAACTTCCATGTTATCTGTCCGTCCTTTTATTTGAAAGCTTATTATTTATCAGGAAAAGATAAGCTCTTAAACTAGCTAATTTTTGTGATTCTAAACCTATTAATAAGAAATTCCATATTTTTTTCCGTGTTAGTCTTGAAATCTTTACTACCACTCGTTCACTTCTTTTCCATGTACTTTCAAGCTAATTACGAGAGTCTCTCGTAGTACGTGAGAATTTACGTCATTCGCAATAAGAGCTAAGCCTGTTTTCGTGACAATTGGCTACATGTTCTTACTTTTACATTGTATTTCAAACTACCAACTACAAGTTCGCGCGTATGTTAGGCTTAGATTCAAACGCGTGCAGACGGCATCATTTTTTTTCTTCCCTCCTTTTCTTACCCCGTCTAAACGAATAGACTTTTCGGGTCCTCATGTTATAATTAGTTTTTTTTTCAATGACACTAGAAACGAATGTACGGTCTACAACAATCAACGCGCCTGTGGCGTGGGCGAAGAAGCCGCAGCGTAACTTAACTATATTTTATCCCTACATTTTATTTTAACTTTTATATTTATAATGGAGGATTTTATCGCTGTATTAATGTATTCCACCACACCACTACACATCAAGCACTCATCCTGCGACCTATTTTCCGATGACTGTACCATTTACATACGTTAAAAAAGTTGCAACACACTAGAAGTATTTTTACAAACTGATGTAGACAATTTTATCAAATGGAGCAACAAAAATCGTATGCAAATAAATATCATTAAAACAAAATGTATGTTAATATCAACTAAGCAAAAATTACAAAACCCACAGAATACAACACTTCAGCTCAATATTGGCACCTCACTAATTGATAATGTAAATGAACACAAAACACTAGGACTCATAGTTGACCAACATTTAATTTGGAATTCGCATGTAATAGCACTGAACAAACAAACGGCACAGAAAGTTTACCAGTTAGCTAAGATCAAACAATTTCTAGATGAGACGACAAGGAAGATGTTCTATATATTCCAAATACAAACACGCCTAGACTATTGCTCCACAATCTGGGATGGCTGCTCCATGTCCAACACAAAGCGACTCAATTCATTACAAAAACGTGCAATGCGCCTAATTTCTGACAAACACCTAACACACTTAGTAGATCTACATAAACATCTTAACATATTACCTCTAAGAAAGCGCTTCCTCTTCAACAAAGCCAAATTCATTCACAAAATCCTATCACAGAATGCCCCAACGTTCCTGTGGCCTATTTTCAAATACAGCGGAAGACACAGCCAACGCCTAAACATATTACATGTGCCCAAGCCAAGGCTTATTCAAGAAAAGTTTAGCCTTTTCTGCTGCTCATCTGTGGAACAATCTTCACTACGACCTAAAAAGCATGCTTAGTCCATATTAATCGCAGACTTTTCAAATACATCATGAGTGCGGATTATATGCCACCCTAATTTAGTTATGTTCCCAAATCATTTTCTAATGTAATGTGTATTTTTTTAAGAATTATTCTGCCCTGTTCATTATTGATTATGATAAAGTCCTGTAAATGTGTGTGACTGTATACTTTTACAATGTTGGGATTTTACTTCGTTTTATTGCATTGATTTTGTTTAATTTATTTTTAATAAAATAATATTGAAAATGCATGTGTAGGATAAATAAATTCAGTATGGGAGACGAAAGAGAAAGGATGGGAAGAATGTTAGACAGGCCTGCGTGCCCAGTTCTAAACCGTTTGAAGATAAAGTTCGTACGTTCGTCCGTTCGTTCTATCTGATTCTGCTCTTGAGTTAGGGAGAGCAAAGAAAAACACGGAGTTCCTACTCACTCAATAGCAGAACGTTGAGATATTTCAGGAGTTCCGATTCTATACTACCCCAATGTGATCATACTCTAATTATTGTCTGATTTACCGTACAGTTGTTTTGAATTTGTTTGTTTGGGTTTTTGTGTGTGTGTTTTTTTTCTCATTACAATCTTGTTTGCTTAAACAAATACTTTATTTTGATTATGACTGGGTAATGTCATTGTATGCTTTTATATAACCTTTATACTGTTTTATACCTTTAATTTAATGCTTAAAGTAACATGTGGGAATGAAAGGGTATAGTATGCAAGATAAGTGAGAATGGAAGGGCAGAATGTTAGACGGGTCTGCCCAGTTCTTAACCCTTTGAAAATAACGTTCCTTCGTTCGTTCTTAGGGCGTTATCACTGTCCGTGCTGGATTTAACTACAACAAGCAATGACTCGTGTATACTAGAGGACCACACGAACAAAGGCTGACACAAGAAAACAAGGCTTTTAACCAGCTAATATCCCTTATTATCAGCATCACAACTTAGCCACCAACGGCCATAATCAAATGCTATATATATATATATATATATATATATATATATATATATATATATATATATATATATATATATATATATATATATATATATATATATATATATATATATATATATGCATATAGACTTACCATAATATTTTTTTCTTAAACCGGGAAAATTTCGAGAGTTTGCTCGAAACAGAAAGTGAGCGCCTTCTATGCGATTTTAGAAAGAGAGAAATATATTCAGCTAAGTACTTATGATTCAAAAAGGCTAAGTAATGGAATGGTTAACAAAAACAACAATTATGTAGTAATAATTTTTAATTACTCTTAAGTGAACATAACCTATTAAAAGTTATTAATATTTATCACTAGCGTGAGCTTTCTTTAAAAATTCTTTGTTATTTTTAATCGCGTCGAAAAATTCACTACAATTTAGTTCACAATTAACTTTGCAGCGCATTAAAGCTTTTACAGTTGATTCAGCCGTTCTACCTCTTTCTTCGGACCATATGTTGTTCATTATTGAGAATATCCTTTCAACAGGTGCAGATGTGCCTGGCAGGCTGAAAATGTATTCTATAATTTGGACAAGATTTGCCCAAACATTCAAGAGTCCTTATCACCCTCAGTCAAACGGAGTTTGCGAGCGTTTTAACGGGGCATTAAAATACATGCTGGAAAGTGACCGCGGAATCTCCGCAAGAATGGGATAGGTTACTCCCAGCAGTCCTTTTTGCTTATACGAAGGTTCCCCAAGAGAGTACAGGATTTTCCCCTTTCGAATTACTGTATGGGGCAAACCCAAGGGGGCCGATGTATATATTGAAGGATTTATTGACTGGAAAATGTGCAAATAACACATCAGTTGTTATGAGTATGTCGTGAGTCTCCTAGAACGTATTGTAAAATCTTGTTTGGTGGCATGTTATTGCTTGGCAGGGTCGTTGGCACAGTATCGGAAATACGCAAATCAGAACTCCAAGCTAGTATTCCTGGTTCCAGGTGAGGAAGTTTGGTTACTTCTACCAGCTAAAGAGGATCGCTTGAGGATTACGTGGCAAGGACCATTAAAGGTGGTTAAAAAAATGACAGATGTCGATTACCTAATTTCGGTCCCAAATAAGGAGAAGGTGTTTCATGTGAATATGCTGGGGCAATATGTAGAACGACCTGAGACACTGAAAGCAGTCACAAGGGCAGACAGACTGAAGCAACAGTGGCATGTGCGGCAGTCATTAATGACACTAGAGATGAAAAAGGTGAAGGGAATATCCAGTTATCGCTCGTCCCCCTGGTTTCTTCAGAATCATGGAATATGGTGCGGATCAGTGATGACCTAACAGTAGAACAAAAGTCTTAAGTACAGACTATATTAGCGGAATTTAAGGATGTCCTCACAGATCTGCCAGGACGGACAGACCTGATTTGTCATGATATCACTCTGACGTGCGATCAGACGATTAGAGTAAAACCATATACATTGCCCATGCATTTCAAATCGGCGGTCGAGAGAGAAATTGATGACATGCAACGACTGGATATTATTTCTCCGTCTGATTCACCATATTCTTTTCCAATGGTTGTGGTTCGCAAGAAGAACGGATCTCTTCGTATATGTATTGACTTTCGGAGATTGAACAGCATCACCGTCGTTGACGCTGAACCAATACCTAATCAGGAAAATCTGTTAACACAACTCACCCACGCTACATATTTCAGCAAACTCGATCTGTCTAGAGGCTACTGGCAGGTACCCCTCGCGGAAGCTGCGAAACCTCTGACGGCGTTTAGCACCCCCAAAGGATTATTTCAGTTCAATGTCATGTGCTTTGGCTTAGTGAACGCGCCCACCACATTTGTGAGGATGATGAGAAGGTTGTTAGGACATCGGTCTGATATTATTACATATATCGACGATATATGTTTGTTTCTTCTTCTTCTTCTTCTTCTTCCATCCTTACGAGTCCATGGTGGCGTCTTAGGATCATATGATTGGGTTGTCTTCCAACAAATTGCGGTGTTTCTAATCAAATTGCAGCATAAGCCCGTTAGACGGTGTCTAAGGCAGCATAATTAGACGGCACTGCCGAGTAAAGTTTGCATAGGTTTTAAGGAGTTAAATTTCTTAGGACATACTGTAGGTCATAATCACCTAAAACCGGAAGATGTTACAGTTACAAAGATGTTACAGTTGCAGACACCTAAAACAAAGAAGCAAGTGGAAAGTCTAATTGGACTTGTGAATTTTTATCACAAGTTCATTCCTCAGTTCTCTTCCATCGCAGCTACACTTACATCGCTGACGAGAAATGGGATGCCAAATAGGATCGTGTGGACACAAGATTGCAAGATAGCCTTGTCCAGAATCAAGAGGGTGTTCTCTAGGAAACCCATCTTACTGTTGCCAGATTTACGCAAACCCTTTGTTTTGCGGACAGATGCATCTTCTGTAGGAATTGGGGCTTGTTTAATGCAAGACCACCAGAGTACCTTACATCCAGTGATGTATGTGAGTCGGAAGCTGTTGCCGGCTGAGACTAGGTACTCCATGATTGAAAAGGAATGCCTGGCAATTGTATGGGCAGCTTCAAAGTTGTCCCAATACTTGATAGGTTCACATTTTGTATTACAGACAGACCTTCGACCACTCTCATTTTTACAGTCGTCAAAATCGACAAGCTCGAAATTAACTCGTTGGGTCCTCTTACTGCAGCAGTACCAATTTACTGTTTTACTCCTAGAGCTTAAGCTTAACGTTGTAGCTGACACTTTGTCTCGTTTGTAGAATGCTTGTTTATTTCTTTGTTTTTTTCCCCCACACGATGTTTAATTGAGTATGCAAGATATGTGATAACAAGAAGAATATGAATGTATACTTGGCTCAAAGGCCGGATGTTGGGTATTTGGAGTGCGTCCGGCCGCTCGTTTTTTTCCCCCAGGGGGAGAGTAGATGTCACAGCGTGATTAACACAGCTGTGGAATGGCGGTGCTTCGCTGGGAGCAGGTACGTAATGTCAGTCGTGTATGAGAGGTAGTTAGTAGAATGGTCTAAACTTAACAACACGAAACTGCGAGGTCAGCAGGTCAGGGGTGAATGCAAGGAGAGTTCTGATTGCGGCAGGGAAGAAACGGGGGTCAGGAGAGCGACGAGGTTTCTGGTGGTGATGGTGGACTTGAATTGTGGAGTGCGAGAAGATATTTATTTGTGAGAATATAATGCGTTTTGTGATCTGGGAGTTTCATGAATGTGATACATTTCGCTGACTATATATATTGTTGTAATTCTGTGGTGACAGTTTCTTACAGGCAAGGTTCTCCAGCATTTAAATACATTGGTCAGATCCCACGGAGTGACATCTTTTATTTCCAAAAAAAAAAAAAAAAATGTGACACACCAGGGAGTGTTTTCTCTTATTTTTGTAGTTTTATGGTCTCTACTTAATTCTCACTTTCTCTCCCTTCTGTTTTTTGTTTGTCTGTCCCTGACGAAGGCCTTGTGGCTGCAACGTAGGTTTTTTTCTTGTCCTTTCTCCCAGTAAGACGTATCACTATTTGTGTTTTTTTAAATATTATTTCATTCTACAGTTTTGCCCCCGTCTTACGGCAGTCCTCCTCATATATTTATAACGTCAGAGTGAGCATAGTTACAATACATGCTCTAAGCAACTAAGACCACAACAGTACAAAATGGTCTCAACTTGCGATGTATTACCACTTGTACTTAGAATGGGCATCCCATTAACAATATTATACTATTTTCAATAATTTTCAACTCCTGACGTTCCGTTGTAAAGTCTTAATAATGACCACTCAAAAGCACATGGAGCCGCGGTAGCATAGTGGTTAGTGCACTGGCTTCCTAGCGCAGTGGTCTATGGTTCGATCCCCAGATGAGGCGGAAAAAATTTTTAGGCCAAAAACGGCTCCTGGGTCGACCCAGCCCCTAATGGGTACCAGAGCTACTCTGGGAAGGTTAAGGCGGCCGGCGTGATGCCGACCACATCACCCCTCGTGTGCCGATGGTCAAGATAATATGGGCCTAACACCATATTCCCAATATGCCTCAATGGGCGTGTAACGGGTTCCTTTACCTCCTTTACTCAAAAGCACGGTGTGCTCATGTTTCATTATTTATTCCAGTACAGTATTGTAATTTCATTATAATTTGTACATTATATTATATATCTGTAAAACAAAAGAGTTGGGGCAAAGTCTTTTACAGACAGGGGGTATGATGTGCTGGTGTTGTGGGTAGTGGGTTTCCCCCCTTGCTTCACCCTAGGCCTAGTGAATTCTTGTTCATGAAAGGAGCGACCATTGCGGTGTTAGTCTCTTGGCCTAGCAAAACCTCTCATACCCCAAGATCGTTGTGCGTGGTGAAGAGCCACACCCTCCTCGAGGTAGTCCTGGTAACTGAGGGTGCGAATCCTCAGGCTAAACACAACGGATCTAGAGGAGCAAACCTCGATAATAAAACCGGTGCATTACACCGTACACGGCCTCTGTGGGTGGGAAGGAGCCAGATGGATACTGAACAAGTCTTGGGAGTGGGAACGAGTGCGGACTGCTCCCTGAAGATCGGAACCCATCGTACAGGCACAGAGACTCAGGACTTGACGATCCTATTGCCTTCAACTCTTGGTCACATGCCTAGAGCCTCGGAGAACTCGGCGTAACCAGCAGGCAATTTGGTGGCGGAGAAAGAGCACTGTGAGCCCTACCTTGGCTACGTATCACAAGGAGACGCAGAAACACCCCCTTTATCTCCCCCAGAGCTGGCACAGTACACTTCTGGCTTCTACCCGGGACGGTAGGAAATCCACATCAAACCTGGCAGAGGAAGTCCTCCATCAGATGCGGCCGATGCTGGGCCCACTGGCGCGTGGACACGTCCCGATCCCCATCGAGACTTGCCCGGGGAGCCCACCCCGGCTCAAAAAAGCAGAGAAGGCCACTCTCCAAACCTCCGATGTCTTGCGGGCAGTGTTAGGATGTGCAAGAACATGGACAGGAAGACTCCACAACTTCCCCACTGAAGACACGCCCACGGCGACCGTTGCCTCAATTGGCTGTGTGTGGTGTACCCGGAAACGGGGCCTCCCAGTACTGAGGCACAGTTAAGTCCCCGATGTCACTTATCGGTGCAGAGTTGAGAGAGATGGCTGAGCATCACAATCCCCCCTGTGTTGCAGCATGATGAGAACCCAGCATTGCACACTGAGCTTGGGGGGATCACTTGGGCACCAGACTTAATACTGGCTCTTGACTGGATGGCCGCATGCAGGAGATTTCTACAATGGAGGGTTGGCAGGTGGTGGGTATCTGGAAGTGGCTCTGTGCAGGACGTAAGGATTCCTTGGGAGAGCCCAGAACCAGAGCACAGCATTGTGCAAGCTCTGCATAGTTGGAGAGCCCCCTGGATGACGGGGAATGCACAGTGTGCTACCCCACCTATCCCCAACTGCTAACTTAGAACCAGAAGTGGGGTCCTCTGTATGCGTGCCAGGCCAGGATAAAATGCCTGGGAAAGAGACTGGAGCTCAGAACTCCCTAACTCAAAGTTGCAGGATGGCAGAAAAGCCATGGGAAAGACAGGGCTATTTTGAAGATAACGCAACCATATTTTCACCATACGAGCTCGGACGCCGCCTCGGTAAACAAGGTCCGCGCAGAGCAGTGACACCCCCAGGCTGCTTGCGAATAGTCTACTACTGGGAACATAAACAGATTAGGAATGAGCCCACTCTCCCGTTGAACAGGTGCTAAAGTCATAGATACTGGGCCAGAAGGCGCACCGGAAACCACAGTATCACGCAACTCGCTTTTTTTTCTATGCAGAGTACACCGTCAAATAAATCTCGTACTGGTGCTTGCCCTATAGAGCTCCACCAGGCAGATGCAGTGCCGGGCTTTGAGCCTCGACAGAGCCCACCCTCAGCTACTGGAGGACCCTCTAGACCGTCTTGTGGAGTCAGCAGACGGCGGAGGAGAACTACTGACCAAAACAAAACAGAAAAAGAGAAACCCAGAGTGCCACTTGTCATGATGCACTGGAATGCAGAGGGAGTGAACAGCAAGCAGGCTGGATACAGCAAAAAGACAGAGCTGGAAAACATCTTGTATGAGAAGCAAGTCAGTGTTTGCTGTATCCAAGAGACTCACTTGAAAGCAGATCAAACCTTTAAAATAAGGGGATATCAATGCTTCAGATCCGACAGAAAAGATAGACGAAAAGGAGGAGTACTTACTCTTGTAAGGAATAACATTCCTGCACACGAAAGGAAAACCTTCATGGATGGAGCAGAATATCAGCTGTTGCAGATAAAGGTAGACAAGATGGAAATAGAACTCCTGAACTATTACTGTCCGAACAACAAACCCCTGAGTCTCAGCTCTATACAGGTACCAGCCACCAACTTTATAGCAGTTGGAGACTTTAATAGCCACCCCCAGAGCTGGGGCTATAACCATCTGGATCACAGAGGTGAAGAGGTTGAAACTTGGCAAGATGATCACTCCCTAATCCTAGTCAATAATGCCACAGATACTCCTACCTTCTACTCCAGAGGATGGCACACAACTTCAACACCAGATCTTGCCTTCTCCACACAAGATATAGCTGGATCTATTAGTAGAGAAGTAGGAGACCAACTAGGGGGAAGCGACCATCGCCTAATCTTTCTTACTGTCCAGAGTGCAACTCTCAGTACAGGCCCAGCCATTACAAGATGGAACTACAAAAAAGCCAACTGGGGTTTATTCAGGCATCAGGTGAACACGCTGCTGTCTACCCTCAAGGTACAGAACAGAGACATTAATGAAGTGGTAAAAGACTTCAACAGATGCATACTACAAGCTGCAAAAGAAACCATTCCCAAAGGATGCCGGCGTAACTACATACCATACTGGTCCAGCACACTCCAAGAACGTCAGGAAGCTATGGACAGGGCTAGAAAGGACGCAGAGTCTCAGCCTTCACTTGAAACTCACAACAAATGGAAAAAGGCTGTAGCAGAGTTTCAGAGAACAAAGCTAGAAGAAAAACGGAAAAGCTGGAGAACTAAAACGGCATCGCTGAACCTTGAGAAAGACGGCAGGAAACTTTGGAGATTAGTCAAGTCTCTAAATGAAGAGCGTTCCTCACCAAGGCAGACTATCACATTGGATGAAGGTGGCAAACTTTTCAGAGGAAAACAAGCTGCAGACTTGTTTGCTAGAAGATACAGTTCAGAAAGCAACTTACCCATTAACATAGATCATCAGAGAGAGATAAGAAAAGAAATACTGGCAACCATGGGACAGACAGATACTCCTGCCCCAATGAGGGAACCCATCACACTAGGAGAACTACAGAAGGCTATTTCCAAGCTTAAGTTTCAAAAGTCACCCGGCCCAGACAAAATCAGCAACGAAATGCTAGTAAATCTGAGCTCAGCAGCAAAGACAAAACTGCTTGAAATATTCAACCACAGCTGGTTGAAAGGAACGGTACCCCAAGTATGGAGAGAAGCCATCACAATACCCATACTAAAGAAAGGGAAATGTAAGACCGAGGCTGCAAGTTACCGGCCAATCAGTCTCACAAGCTGTGTTGGGAAGACTATGGAGCAAATAGTCAACCACAGATTGAAATGGTATTTAGAGTCTGAGCAGATCCTGGTGCCGGAACAAGCTGGATTTAGAGAATGCTACAGTATAGAAGACCAAGTTACTTACTTGTCTCAAGCAATAGAAGATGCCTTCCAGGAGAAGAAAACGGTCCTAACGATCTGGGTCGACTTCAAGCAGGCCTTTGACAAGGTGTGGAAAGATGGCCTCATTGCAAAACTTAGGAGAAGTGGAATCCAAGGCAACATGATGAAATGGATCCAGTCATACTTGCATAACAGGAGAACTAGAGTCAATCTTGACGGTCTGCAGAGCAGAAAAGTGTTGCTCCATCAGGGGGTACCTCAAGGAGGAGTAATTTCCCCAACACTCTTCCTTGTTTACATCAATGACCTGGTGAAAGATCTCCCTGCAGGAGTTAAAGCTGCCTTATATGCAGATGACCTAGTACTCTGGTGCGCTGATGAAAATGTCACCACAGCAAATTATAGAATGCAGCGGGCAGCAGACATGCTAGTGTCATGGGCAGAGAAATGGCTTATCACAATAAACACAGACAAAACCTCCACAACACTGTTCTCCCTCGCCCCCAAGGACAAATCAGCTAACATACACCTAGGGACAACCGTGATCAAGGAAGAAAGCTACCCCACCTATCTTGGGGTGACATTTGACCAAAGGCTTACATGGAATAAGGAGATTGAAAATGCAGAAGGAAAGGCCCGAAGACGACTAGGCATACTCAGAAAATTAGCAGGTACCAACTGGGGAGCAAATGAACGAAATCTAAAGAAGATTTATAATGGAGTAATAAGACCACACTTAGAGTTTAGCTCAGCAGCATGGTCATCAGCTGCTAACTCACATCTGCAGTCTTTGGACAAGGTGCAAAATCAAGCTCTCAGGCTCATTACAGGAGCCATGAAAAATACACCAATAACAGAGATGCAGAAGGTTGCTGGATTACAGACATTGTCCCATAGAAGAGACACAAAAACCATGATCCAGATGGAAAAGTACAACAGTATGCTAATGCACCCAATGAAGGCAAGACTAGATGATCTGGCATTGGGACGTCTAAAGCGTAGCAGCTTTGTGCATCGGGGGAAAAGACTTATAAGACAGCATCAAGAAGACCTATCCATGAAGACAACACCACTGAAGCCCACCCTATACCCTGTACCATGGGAGCAGGCCAGCAGTGCCCTCCAAATTAATACATCAGTCAGTGGTCTCACAAGTGGATGTGAGTATAATGATCTGCAAAAAACGAACTGCTACATTGAGTATGATCCAAGAAAGCTATCCCGATCAATCATGGATACATGCCTATACAGATGCCTATACAGGATCAGCAACTAATGCTGTTAGGAATGGAGGTGCCGGTATCTTTATCTCATATCCTGACAACCACTATGAGACTAGGCACATTCCCACTGGTAAATTCTGTTCCAACTATACAGCTGAGGTTCAAGCTCTAGAGCAAGCTGCAAATATGATTTATAACACCAACTCTGACTGCCACCAGGTAGTCATCCTCACAGATGCACTGTCTGTCCTGCAAGCTCTCAAGGGTGGTAAACTCCCGCATCTGAGAAATGAACTAAACAAGGTAGCTGTCAAAAAGAGAACCAGAAAGACTTCAGTGGGTACCATCTCATTGTGGTGTACCCGGAAATGAAAAGGCAGATAAACTTGCAAAAAAGGGAGGAGAATGTGAACAAGAAGATAATGAAGTCACACATACTTTGAGAAAAAGAGAGCTATCCAGACTATCAGAAGAGAACAGAACCAACCCAAAGATGACTATCACACTCTCGACCGGCAGGGACAGATAACTATTTTTCGCCTCAGGACAGGGCATAACAAACTGAATAAACACATGCACAAGCTACGATTGTCTGCTTCACCACTGTGCACATGTGGATTAAATGAACAAACTGCTGAGCATGTTCTACAGGACTGTCCTCTGTATGACCAGTTAAGAAAGATATACTGGCCCAATGACTCAACACTAAACTCAAAGCTATATGGAGTTAAAGAGGAACTTCAAACAACAGTCGAATTCATCATGAGAACTCGTCTGACGGTGTAATCATCAAAGATGCGATCGCAAGAAGAAGAAGAAGACAAAAGAGTAAAATTAGTTGGTTTGGTTTTAAGGACTATCTTCATTGCACACGAACAACTCCATCAGTGCTTCGATCTTCTCCCTTAGATCACACAAAGAGGATCTCAGCACAGTGCACAAACTCCGTAGCACCGGCTAGAATCCCAATGGGTGTATATAGGAATCACACATTCTATGAAAGTATTGACAACAGACAAAGTAAAGACCAAACCAGAAATTGAAATTGATAACGAAGAACTGGAAAGTGTTAATGAATTCGAATACTTAGGATCAATCATCAACAGCTCTGGCGACTGTGCAGTAGAAATTAAAAGAAGACTTGCAATTGCTTCACATAAACTAATACAGATGAAAAACCTATGGCAAGGCACAAGCAAAGAAACAAAGTTACAACTGATCAGAGCATGTATATTCCCAGTGGCAACATACGGCTGCGAGACTTGGACACTCAATAAAACAGTTGCAAAAAAGATTACATCATTTGAAATGAAATGCTACAGAAGGATGATGAGAATACCCTGGACAGAAAAAAAGACCAACAGAGAAGTACTGCACTCACTAAACGTACAGGAACATTGGCTCCTAAATACCATCGCAATAAGGAAGCTGACATTTTTCGGTCATATAAAAAGACATACAGGACATCACAGAGAGTCTGAACTTGTCTTTGGCTGATGCAGGTCGACTTGCCCAGAATCGTGATGCGTTCAGAGCAGCTGTAATGGAGACAACGTTCTGGAAAGAATACGTCACATGATGACATTCTATGAATATTTTTGTGATGGGTAGGTTTTTAATTTTAAACTTTTGCCAGGGCAGCGGCTTTATGGCCTATTCTTTACGATTTCCAACTGCCATGAGATTTTTAACGTGCGCAACTTGCACACAAGACCTCCTATTTTTTCGCCCTTATCTGAGGCTAGACATCCGATCTCACTACCCAGGAGACCAGGGGGCAGTAAGACATTAGGACCACTGGTTCTGAAAAAAAAATGTCCCGGTACCTCTAGAATTTGAGGCGGATGCCATACCTGTTAGCCATTCCGAACACTAAATTAAGTTAAATAATATATCAAAACAGACTTACACATTGTGGCATTCAAGGATGTTACATGTTAACATATCCTTATGGTTCATACAGTATATAGCCAGGGTGTATAAATCCACATAAGAGAACTTAATAATTCCTGCCTTATGTAGCATCCGTGGATCTCTGAGGAGACAGACAGATACTTCTCCCTCAAGGATGTCGTAAAAGTTGATTAGTATTGAGTTGTGCATGTCAAACATTATCTTGGCAGTAATATAGACAAAGTTGGAGGGACAGACAGTTGATATCAAAATTAGAATACAAAAAGCAAGAGGAGCTTTCATTGCATTGGGAAATATATAGAGATCAAGAGAAATCGGATCCAACACGAAAATAAGAATCTTCAACTCAAATGTGAAGTCAGTCCTATTGTATGGCTCTGAGACACGGAGAACAACAAAGACAACAACCAAAAAGCTACAGACTTTCATAAATGGGTGCTTGGGTATAATAGAAGGATTAAAATGGTATGACAAGGTTACCAACGTGGAAATGAGGACAAGAACCAGGCAAGTGCAAGTGAAACAAGAGATGAGAAGAAGACGATGGCGATGGATAGGACACACACTGAGGAAACCTGTTGATAGTATTACAAGACAGTCCTTGTTCTGGAACCCCCAGGGCAAGAGAGGCAGAGGTAGTCCAAGAAGCACGTGGAGATGAGAGCTGTAAACAGAGGTGAAAATGATGAGGAGAACGTGGAAAGAACTTGAGATGATGGCACGTGACAGGAGGACTTGGCAGGTGTTTGTTGAAGGCCTATGCTCCTTTGGAAGTGGAGGGTTATGAATGAATGTCAAACATATGGCAGCAGAAACCACCACTGAAAGAGCATATGAATGCTGTGGTGCAGGCTTCCTGGAAGAAGGAACCAGCTGCGGTCGTAGTGGCTTCCAAGTTGCATGAAGAGCTAGAAGTACGAGAGATGATGATGATGTTTTAGCTGTGATTGAGAATGTGCCAAGGAAAAAAAAAGACAGATAGGGAGATATCTAAACAAAGGGACTGCAAATATACGCAGGTACTAATGGCTGTTACGCCTGCTTTTTCAAATGCCACAACTTCCTGTCACCAGTGAGGTTTATTGATTCTGTTGTTGATTTATTTCCATACCACAAAGTTATACTGTTCAGTATCTTTCTCCTTGTTGTCCTTTATATATATTTTATTTCATTAGTCTTTCTTATTATTGTCACAAAATTAACAGTGATACAACGTAAAAATATCTCCAAAGGATAAAATGTAGGGATAAAAAGAATGCGTAAGTTACTAGAAGGCATGATCGCCCACGCCGCGGGTCATCACCCGCCATGGAAATTAAATTGCTGAAACGGTTACCATTTGAACGGGATGAGAACGGCGGATCAAAAGGGAAAAAAATATGACTGAAAAATTGCGTGAGACTAGCAAGGCTAAGGAGACGCAATTGGGAAAGGGGGGGGGGGGGAAGGAGAAAAAAGTCACGTTCCCCAAGTTGACATAAAGTAAGGAAATCGACAGAAGGGACCTTGGATATGATACGCCACAGTCATTTATTGGACGCTTTTGCGATACCAAGCCTTTTATTTGAATTCAGCGGCAAACGCAGATGCTTGAAATATTACAAAATTTAAAAAGTAACTTTTTCTTAATATTAATGTTAGGAATATAAAAATTAGCTGGCCGGATGGCCCATTCTGAGCAGTGAAATAATATGCTTTTATTTATACAGACGGATAGATAATAATGAAGATAATGACAAAAGACTGTGTTGTTCACATCAGCGAAAGACTGCATTGAATCAAACATGTCACTAATTTGCACAAAAATCGCGACCTTGAGACGCAAGTGTTCAAATCTAGTTAGAATGAAAGAGAAGGGACATTGGTGGGAGCTGTGGCTAAAAATAACTTTTCAGGCAAATTTGTAGAGGGGACGGATAGGTTGGTTCAAAAACCAAGTACGTTTTTTGTGAAAACGCAAGTAGAGACGGACGGACTAACAGATAAAAATCCATACTTGACTGAAGCATGACTGAAATGACTTTAGTGTAGGAAATTTGAATTTAAAAAAACCAAGGCATTGATTGGCCACAGACAATCATATTATCCGCGCTCAGACGAGCTTTTTTGCCATTCCTCAATAGTTGTCCAGTGATAGACACAGTAAATTTTAAGTGTGGTGATTTCAAATGAAGTAAATAGAAATAAGTTCAGGGACGCCATACTATAGCCAGCAGCTCAGCTGAGTTTTGCTAGCATTTCTGTGTTCTTTATTCATAATCTGGTAAGATTGAAATTATTTCTTTGTATATTTTAAATATTGTTTAATGTTTCGAGTGATTTGATACTGCCATATCGAAATCTAGCCTTACAAACAAGTAAGGATTTGCTCTAGACCCCCCGCCCTAGTTCAGGGTCTAGGGACAAACAATATATATAAACTCCAGCAAGGAATAGGAAGGACAGATCAAGTGTTGAGATCAGTGGAACATATCACCTATCCTATCCTAGGGCAAGAAGCTAATAAACATATTTCTGAATATGTAGTCTGGGAGAACTTATCCTATGGGAAACCAACTTGGTAAGATGTGTTGTATGGTCAGAGAGATCTGACCCTGTCTAAATGGTGTTATTGTAAATTGTTACGTGTAGAAGTGGCTCCTTAGGTAAGGTTCTGAACCTAAACCAATACTTTATTTCAGAGCTGTGAGTTTTTTTATGTTGACACCAAAAGGTGGTGTCAAATGCTGGGTAAATAATTGACAGTGAGGACCCGTGCAGTGTCGCATCTCGGCAGAACAGCCTTGTAGTGCCCCCAAGCCCGGAGAGGTGGGGCCACCCGATATATTGCCCCCAAGCACGGAGAGGTGGGGCCACCAGATTCCAGCACCAGAACTACTCTTTCAAAGTTACGTAAGCAGGCTGGTCTGCTGGATTTACACCAACTTCATAGACATAGCACCCAAAGTGAATTACTACTAAAACATCCCATTTTCTTCCATCAGTAATGGACAATGTTTGGTAGGCTTAGACAGGGAGGGATGAAGCCACCCCAACAGCACATCTATTCATCGTTCTCCCAGGGAAAATAAAACTATGAACTGTAGAAATAATAACTACTCGTGAAAATTATATACGTACACACCTTTTATTTATCATGTCATTTATTCATGCCATTCACTCATAAATTCCAAAATCTTTCATATGTTCTGGCCAAAATAAAACCTTGGTTCAGAACAAATAAATTTAAAAAAAAGATTTACTTTCTAAAATTTCACCAGCTGAATTTAGTTCATTGTGTTTTAAATTTTATTGATAATATTATATTATTTAATATCTGTGTGTGTGTGTTTGTATATGTCAATACAACACATTACATTCAGTACCCTAGATTTTAACGTAGCCACATTCATTAGAAAAAAAGATAGGTGTGAGGTCGTAGTGGTAGCAAGAAAGGCCTTCTGAAAATTCACAGCTACATTTTATCTCAGGAGCCTTCACAGCTGACCTCATACATCACACTTAGTAATATCACCATCATACAATACCATCAAAATCACTACATATATTGGGGTCTTGTCCAGGGATAATTAGCATAAACAGTAATATAAGGATCTCCTGGTGGGAGAAATAAAATTAGGGGAACAAAATTGTAAAATTCCCTTAAAATTAAAAGTGTCCCTTTAAATTAAAAGGGCAATTAGAAGTTGGTGAATCTTCACAGCCAGTGTTAGTTAATTAATTAATTAGAATTATTTTAGTCTAGAATAATTATAAGTACTTTAGTGGTTGGAAATTTTACTTTGCTTATTGCTAGATTTGTTTAGAAAGTATGGCGGAGCTGACAAAATTTAGATCAGCTGCTGTGCTGACCGCAAAGGAGATGGGAATGGATGGTCAGATTTTAATTCAATACGTAACGGCTGAATGTGATAAATATATTGAACGGGAAGAAAGAAGATTAGAAAAAGAGGCTGAAAGAAAATTAGAGTCTGAAAGGTTGGCTGAAGAGAAGAGGTTAGAGGCTGAGACTAAGAGGCTGCAGATTGAGGCAGAAGAAAAACGACAGCAAAGGGAGGCAGAAGATAGAAGGTTGCAAAGGGAGCACGAATTACGACTAAGGGAGCTGGAATTACAAGGCCAGGCTCCTGAAAATGGTGCCAGCCCTTTTGCCTCAGATGCTACGCCCAGTCTGGGAGCCTCAAACTCAGCTATGGGGTTTCATTTAGACCATTTTGTTGAAAAAGACGATGACATAGAGGGGTACCTAGGACGTTTTGAGTTATTAGCTACTACATATGGGTTAGAGAGAGAGAGGTGGAGTTTAAAGCTATCACAAGGACTGAGAGGTACTTCTTATGAAGTCTTTGCTAAAATGAACAGGGAAGACCAAGACAATTATGACATGTTAAAGCAGGCTCTGTTATTAAGGTACGAGAAGAATGGTGAATTTTATCGTAAGAAATTTAGAAATGCCAAACTGTTGTCTGGGGAGACATACCACCAATTCTCTGCCAGACTGGAAACCTATTTGGAGAAATGGACTGCTCTGGGGAAGACCCAAGATCTTAAAGAAATGATCATGATTGAGCAATTGAGAGAGTCCATGGCTCCAGACATGAGAAAATTCCTCATGGAACAAGGTGCAGAGAAATTGGGAGAGGTTTTAAATGTCGCTGAGAGGTATCAGGCAGCCCAGGCAGAGGTAAGTGGTGCTAAAAAGAAGCACATAGATAATTTTAAAGCTCCACAGCCATTTAATAAATTTGACAATAGAGAACAGGGTAATAGAGGTAGGACAAACTTTGAGCGGCCAAGAAATGACTATCGCGACAGAAACTCACAGTTCAATGACCAAAAGTTCAATGAAAGAAAACCGTTGAACCAAGGAAAAAGATGGTGTAAATGGTGCAAGAAAGATAACCATAACACCGAATTTTGTAGAAGGAAACCTTCAAACATTGCTGCAATGAAGTCGGGGACGCAAAGATTAAAGGTTAATCCTAATGGACAACAGGAACCTTATCACCCCCCAGTTTGTGAGGATGTTATTTGTAATGGGGTCACCATAAGGTGCCTTTATGATACAGGTTTGGATTATGATTCAGTTGTGAAGTCTAGCCTAGTGGACCCAAGTCAGTATACCACAGAAACAGTGGAAATACAAGGGGCGACTAAGGACATACCACTCATGACACTTCCCATCGCAAGGATAACGGTGAAAACTCGCTATGTGGAAGGAGAAATCAGAGCAGCAGTGATAGATGAACCAATCTACCCTCTGATATTGGGGTGTAGATACGTCTTCTTGGGGAATCCCGAGAGGCCTGTGATCATGGCGACAGTGCAGACCAGGTCACAGAAGAAGGAGGAAGAAGGTGAACCTATAAATGCTCATCCAGAGGAGATGAGAAAGGCGCAGGCTGAGGATAGGACACTCAAGCCATGTTTTAAAAAATTGCCCAAATGCCACACACCTCCGAGCAAGGGAGAATATTTCATGAAGAACAAACTATTATACAGGAAGACAGGAACTAGATCCACTGGTCACGGACAGTTAGTTCTTCCCAAGATATATAAGGCAAACTTAATAAGGAGCTTACATGTTGGAAAAGATGGTGACCATGAGAAAGTCGGTACCATCTGCCAAAAGATTGCTCGAAAATACTATTGGCCCGACGTAAATGTCGATGTTGAAAACTTTGTAGAAGCATGTGGCGTATTTCATGAGGGAACACCCACAAAGGGAAAATATGTGCAGGACCTAGAAACGCCACGGGGCAACTTTAGGCCTGAAAGGAAAACTAATTATACTCGGGTAGACAAAGTGGAATGGGAGCCCCCTTTTCACACCCAGTCTTCACTTGAATGGATTAACATGGCCACTATGCGACGAGTACAAAGAGTAAATTCTACCCAGGATAAGATGACAATCCCTCGGTCAGACTTATATAAACTAGAAGAACAGAAAAGAGAGCGAAGATCTCTCATAAGCAATCTCAAGTGGGGAGACAAACCCCAGAAAAAAAAATGGTAGCGGTCGATTTGTGAGTGATGATTCTAGGAAGAAAAGTCCTCATTATAAAGCTTCTAATGGAAGGGACCCGACGGGTTCCATGAAAAAAAGGATAAAAATTTAAAGGTCCAGATGTAGCACTATTAAGGTCCTGGACAGATGAGAAGGCAGAAGAGATTGTTACCTCATCTTATCAATACGTGAACGAACTGACCACTCGTCTGAAAGCTGGATGGAAACTGGCAAATGATAATTTGAGACAAGCCAGGAAGAAACATGCAGCATATTTTAATAGGAAGGCAAAGGACCGAGAACTAGCTGTGGGAGAGAAGGTGCTTCTTCTACTACCCGGTAGCCAGAATAAATTACAAATTGGTTGGCAAGGTCCCTATACGGTTCTAGAGAAGGTGTCTAGAACAAACTATAAAATTGACAAAAAGGGGAAGGAGAAAGTTTATCATGTAAACTTATTAAAGAAGTATCTGGACAGACCACTCCAGGAAAGCACCCCCTTATTGACCTTGGCTATTGCAACTCAGATGCAAAAGGAACCACTCACCTCACATGAATACCCATTACATCCTTGTGAAACAGCAGCACAGGTAAAAGTCAGTAAGCACCTGACTAAAAACCAGAGGGAGAGAGTTCAACAGGTTCTGGAGGAACATACAGATGTATTAACAGATAAACCAGGCCATACAAATTTGCTACAGTATGACATGAAACTGGTAGACTCAAACCCAATCTGTATGAGAGCCTATTCTATTCCGTTCGCGAAGGAGAAGGCATTGAAGGAAGAAATAGATTATTTGTTGAAGGAGGGGATTATTTCGCACAGTGAATCATCTTTTAGTTCTAGTGTCGTTTTGTTGAGAAAACCGTCTGGGGAACACAGACTGTGCATAGATTATAGGAAACTGAATGCTGTCACAGAAGGACAAGTGGATCCATTACCAGACACAAAACAGTTATTTGCCAGACTGAACAAGGCAAAATACTTTTCAAAGGTGGATCTTAGTAAAGGCTATTACCAGATCCCAGTGAAGCCTGAAGTGAGACCTTATTTGGCTTTTAGCACTTCGGATGGACATTATGAATTCAATATGCTACCATTCGGACTGAAAAATGCTCCGAGTGTATTTTCAAGGATGATGCGCAAATTGTTGGATCCCCTGAATAACCCATGTATCACGAATTTCATGGATGATATTCTCGTCGCCACAGAGACATTTGAAGAACACATTGAAGCTCTAGAGATGTTATTTAATAGACTTAGGGAGGCGAACTTAACTGCTAGGCCAACAAAATGTTGTATTGGATGCAAAGAGTTGGAATTCTTGGGACACACTGTATATCAGGGTAATATGACCCCTGACCCCAAGAACTTGGAAAAACTGCAGAGAGCACCTAGACCACAAACAAAAAAAGGACGTGCGATCATTCGTGTCGTTATGCGGATTTTATCAGAAATACATCAAAAATTTTAACGCTATTTGTGCTCCTCTGACTGATCTGACTCGCAAGGGACTTCCAGATAAAATTATTTGGACTGCACAATGTGAACTAGCGTTCCAAGAGTTAAAGGAAAAACTCACTAGCAAGCCTATTCTCAAACTGCCTGATTTGACACAGGACTTTGTCTTAAGAACCGATGCAAGTAATGTAGGACTCGGAGGGGCTTTGTTGCAAAGATCATCTTCACCTGATGGGGAACTGAAACCAGTCGCTTATGCAAGCCGCAAATTGAATAAGGCGGAACAAGGATACTCCACAAGCGAAAAAGAATGTTTAGCGTTAATCTGGGCAATAAAGAAGTTTCAAATCTATCTGTATGGTAGGACTTTTGTGGTCGAGACGGATCATCAGCCTCTCGTATTCTTATCTCAGGCTAAGCATGAAAACGCAAGATTGCTGAGGTGGTCTTTATTGCTTCAACCTTATCAGTTTAGTATCCAATATATCCCAGGCAAATTGAATGTCGGTGCAGATTTCCTCAGTCGGCACCCCTGTGATCAAAATTAGAGTAATGGCAGACGTGAGGAGAGATTTTATCTATGTGTATCACTGGTTTTAGAACTTGCCGTAGGCATGTTTTCAAGTGGGGAGATGTGTCACAAAATTAACAGTGATACAACGTAAAAATATCTCCAAAGGATAAAATGTAGGGATAAAAAGAATGCGTAAGTTACTAGAAGGCATGATCGCCCACGCCGCGGGTCATCACCCGCCATGGAAATTAAATTGCTGAAACGGTTACCATTTGAACGGGATGAGAACGGCGGATCAAAAGGAAAAAAATATGACTGAAAAATTGCGTGAGACTAGCAAGGCTAAGGAGACGCAATTGGGGGGGGGGGGGGGGGGGGGGGAAGGAAAAAGTCACGTTCCCCAAGTTGACATAAAGTAAGGAAATCGACAGAAGGGACCTTGGATATGATACGCCACAGTCATTTATTGGACGCTTTTGCGATACCAAGCCTTTTATTTGAATTCAGCGGCAAACGCAGATGCTTGAAATATTACAAAATTTAAAAAGTAACTTTTTCTTAATATTAATGTTAGGAATATAAAATTAGCTGGCCGGATGGCCCATTCTGAGCAGTGAAATAATATGCTTTTATTTATACAGACGGATAGATAATAATGAAGACATTGACAAAAGACTGTGTTGTTCACATCAGCGAAAGACTGCATTGAATCAAACATGTCACTAATTTGCACAAAAATCGCGACCTTGAGACGCAAGTGTTCAAATCTAGTTAGAATGAAAGAGAAGGGACATTGGTGGGAGCTGTGGCTAAAAATAACTTTTCAGGCAAATTTGTAGAGGGGACGGATAGGTTGGTTCAAAAACCAAGTACGTTTTTTGTGAAAACGCAAGTAGAGACGGACGGACTAACAGATAAAAATCCATACTTGACTGAAGCATGACTGAAATGACTTTAGTGTAGGAAATTTGAATTTAAAAAAACCAAGGCATTGATTGGCCACAGACAATCATATTATCCGCGCTCAGACGAGCTTTTTTGCCATTCCTCAATAGTTGTCCAGTGATAGACACAGTAAATTTTAAGTGTGGTGATTTCAAATGAAGTAAATAGAAATAAGTTCAGGGACGCCATACTATAGCCAGCAGCTCAGCTGAGTTTTGCTAGCATTTCTGTGTTCTTTATTCATAATCTGGTAAGATTGAAATTATTTCTTTGTATATTTTAAATATTGTTTAATGTTTCGAGTGATTTGATACTGCCATATCGAAATCTAGCCTTACAACAAGTAAGGATTTGCTCTAGACCCCCCGCCCTAGTTCAGGGTCTAGGGACAAACAATATATATAAACTCCAGCAAGGAATAGGAAGGACAGATCAAGTGTTGAGATCAGTGGAACATATCACCTATCCTATCCTAGGGCAAGAAGCTAATAAACATATTTCTGAATATGTAGTCTGGGAGAACTTATCCTATGGGAAACCAACTTGGTAAGATGTGTTGTATGGTCAGAGAGATCTGACCCTGTCTAAATGGTGTTATTGTAAATTGTTACGTGTAGAAGTGGCTCCTTAGGTAAGGTTCTGAACCTAAACCAATACTTTATTTCAGAGCTGTGAGTTTTTTTATGTTGACACCAAAAGGTGGTGTCAAATGCTGGGTAAATAATTGACAGTGAGGACCCGTGCAGTGTCGCATCTCGGCAGAACAGCCTTGTATTGCCCCCAAGCCCGGAGAGGTGGGGCCACCCGATATATTGCCCCCAAGCACGGAGAGGTGGGGCCACCAGATTCCAGCACCAGAACTACTCTTTCAAAGTTACGTAAGCAGGCTGGTCTGCTGGATTTACACCAACTTCATAGACATAGCACCCAAAGTGAATTACTACTAAAACATCCCATTTTCTTCCATCATTAATGGACAATGTTTGGTAGGCTTAGACAGGGAGGGATGAAGCCACCCCAACAGCACATCTATTCATCGTTCTCCCAGGGAAAATAAAACTATGAACTGTAGAAATAATAACTACTCGTGAAAATTATATACGTACACACCTTTTATTTATCATGTCATTTATTCATGCCATTCACTCATAAATTCCAAAATCTTTCATATGTTCTGGCCAAAATAAAACCTTGGTTCAGAACAAATAAATTTAAAAAAAGATTTACTTTCTAAAATTTCACCAGCTGAATTTAGTTCATTGTGTTTTAAATTTTATTGATAATATTATATTATTTAATATCTGTGTGTGTGTGTTTGTATATGTCAATACAACACATTACATTCAGTACCCTAGATTTTAACGTAGCCACATTCATTAGAAAAAAAGATAGGTGTGAGGTCGTAGTGGTAGCAAGAAAGGCCTTCTGAAAATTCACAGCTACATTTTATCTCAGGAGCCTTCACAGCTGACCTCATACATCACACTTAGTAATATCACCATCATACAATACCATCAAAACCACTACAATTATCATAGTTTTGTCTCTACCCCCACCTTTCCTCTTCTCATAAGATGCCCCAAACACATGATGGCTGCTTTCCTTCTTAAATGAGTAAGAAGCTCCCTTTTTGCACTGTACACTTTCAGGACATTCTTATTTTCAGCAGTCAATAGTATTCTTAAAACTATTTTGTTCAACCACATGTCTGTAGCTTCTTGAATTTTTTCTTGTGTACGGATTGTCCATGACATGCTTCCATATGACAGGAATGTTCTTCTGTGTAACACATAAGAACTATTTTTTTCCTTATTGGTCTAGATTTTATAGATGCCATTCTGTTTCTAAATCCCATATGCGGCAATGAAAGAGCTGACAGACTAGCTTCAAGAGCACCTATAGAAGGTGCATTGGATATGGTTAAGGGAGAGATACTGAGGGCAATTAATGATCGCCTGTTAGAGAATGACACTGCAGTCGATGAACCATCAAGGCTAAGATTGCTGGAATTTGGCATCAAACCAGCAGGGATGGACGAATGAGAGGATGCATCTGGCGTGTATGCAACCAACGCGCAACAGGAACAATTAGCATTCATACCCTTCGACATTTGCTGAGGGAGACTGAGCACCTATGGGTTTTCCCAGAGTGCAGTGACGTCGATTCTGATCAACAATAACAAATCCCATACTTATCAGTATGTTGTCAATTTTATAATAAACATTTTTACCTGGGTTATTATTGGGTATAAAATGGACAAATGGAAAATTCCTGGGGGACCTGGATTTCGCAGATGATGTAGCATTCTTAAGTTCAACACCAAGACAATCCCAAGAAGCAATAAATAATTTGTGTCATCTTTCGGTTAAAATAGGTCTCCAAATAAATGCCTCTAAAACTAAAGCTATGAACTTTTCTAACGAGACCTTTGATATCATCTTGAACGGGGAAAAAAACTACAGAAAGTTGAAAGTTTCAATTATTTAGGCAGTAAAATGACTCAGGATGGTGACACAACAAGAGAAATCCATACTAGAATTGCTTTGGCAGCTAGCGCCTTCAATAGATTATCTAACATTTGGAAATTACGATCATTGAATATACATACCAAGCTTCGTCTGTTTAATTCAAATGTTATCTCAGTGTTAACATACGGCTGTGAGAGTTGGAAAATAACAAAATCATTGGAGAACAAGCTGAATACATTCGAGAACAAATGTCTTAGAAAACTCATGAACATCAGTTGGAAAGAATTCAAGACTAATCGACAAATAAGAGAAGACTCTAGGCAGAAATATGTCTCCGACTATATAAGGAAAAGACGATGGTCATATATCGGTCATGTCCTACGAATGCAAAACAACAGAATACCACTACAGGCGCTCACTTGGGTTCCTGAGGGTAAGAGGAAAAAAGGAAGACCAAAAGAAACACTCAGAAGAACAATAATAAGAGAAGGAAGAACGTTGGGCCTAAATAATGTGCAAGAGCTAAGAGGAGTGGCGTCACAACGAACAACCTGGAGAGCACTGGTTTCTGCCTTATGCGCCGTGTTTGGTGCTTAAAGAATTTATTATTATTATTATTCCATGACAAATGCATCTTCAACGCTATCTAAACCAGATGTTTCTATTATCTTATAATTGGCCCACTCAATCAGTTTGACCTCTTTCGTTTCCGTCTCCCAAGACTGCAACCACCAATCATATCTTTTATTTTGTTCATTACCAACTTTTGCATTGAAATTTCCAAGTACTACAGTTATCTCATGAATTTTGCAGCATGCTATTGTTAGGAGCACAATGGGCTAATCACCTGTTTGTCAAACACTTTGATTGCATGTTTTGCCCTGGAGCCTTGAGCTCTTTGGGTTACCTCTACACTCTGTTTACGGGATAGAAGAGGTTCCGATTAAGAAAGAAAGAAGAAAGCTATTGTTAGGTCAAGGCCTTTTTACAATGTGTCACTTTCTTCTGTACTATCCACTGTTCATTTCATTTTTTCCGGTACAATCCACTGTTCACTTCAAATTTTCCGGTACTATCCACTGTTCTTTTTAATATTTCTGGTACTATTCACTGTTCAATTTTCCAGCATTATCCAGTTTATTTCAATTGCCAGCAGTATCCACGGTTTATTTCAATTTTCCAACATTATCCACTGTTCCTTTCAATTTTCGAGCATTATCCATGGTTCCTTTCAATTTTTTCGGTACTATCCACTATTCCTTTCAATTTTTCTAGTCTACTATCCACTGTTCATTTCAAATTTTCCGGTACTATCCGCTGTTCATTGTAATTTCCTTTTTTTGCCCGTTATAAAGTGTGCAGCCACCACTACAGTGGGCCCCCTTGCAGGAAGTCAGCACCAAGGCCCCAATTCTCTTGTAGTGGTCATTTCTGTAACAGTTAGTTTGGCTCGATGAGGTTGCTCTACCTCATATTAGTCACTTCTTACAACATACCTGTGAAAGCAGTAAAGAAAAAGGTAAAGGATCCCGTTTACAAGCCCATTGAGGCATATGCCCATATTTTCTCGACCATCGGCACACTAAGGGTGATGTGGTTAGTATCACGCCGGCCGCCTTAACCTTCCCAGAGTTGCTCTGGTACCCAATTGGGGCTGGGTCGACCCAGGAGCCGTTTGCGGCCTAAAAAAAAATCTCACCTCAACTGGGGATCGAACCATGGACCACTGAGCTAGGAAGCCAGTGCAATAACCACTATGCTACCGCGGTTCCTGTGGAGGCAGTTGTCCTATGATTTCTTATTTCAGAGAAACAGCACAGTGCAATAATCGCTACTGGTGCATATAATCGTATAATAAATAATGCCTAGTGATCTGCAATTCAACTGACAAAATGAGACTCGATCTGATATGCCCAAAATCGTTGAACTGTTCTCGCCCTGTTTACATCTAAAATTATGTCAACCCTTCTTTCATTGTTTATCTCCTTCCAGATAAATTATTCTGTACTTGTCAGAATGTATTTACCTGCTCTCATATATTACACAATCCTAATACATTCACTAACTACACTTTATTCTTGAAGTTTTCTAATTTTCCATCCTTTGTCAGTGTCCATACATTCCAAGTTCCTATGGTCAAGGTATTTTTAATTTTTATTTTGCATACAATAGCCTGATGACAGTCGGGTATCACTTGTATAAGTTTTTTTCTTTTGAACGAGGGGTGCAATTGGCACCCCTATTAACATGATTCTCTTTTTCTAAGAAAGCTGAATTGATTCATGACTGTACAATTGGCAACATCATGGTGATTTCCTCTTGTCTTCTGTCAGTTTGTGTATGGAAATCTCCACTAGCAGTTGACCAAAAGCTCTACACCCACAAGGCAGTTGGGGGACTATGGCGCTCTCATCTACTGTCATATCATAAAGCTTGTGATCACTACAGCAACCAAAAAAGATGTCTGTGGGAGAGGCACTGGCCAATCAGGGTGTGCCAGGTAAAGAGAGGTCTAATTACCCATACAAGATTCCCAGTGCCAGGTAAAGAGAGGTCTGATTACCCACACAAGATTCCCAGTCTCAGCGACACTTAAACACTGTGCCGGGAACAGCAAATACAGAAGTCCGTTCTATCATGACAATCTGCTAGATCTCAGCAAATATTCAACAATCTATGCCAGGAACAGTAGATCCCGTGGAACTGACACCAGTAAACTATCTCACATGTCACTGTGAGGTGCTACCTTGGCTGCCAGAGTAAGTGTCTCCGTCCTGTTGTGGCCATGTCGTTGTACTGTAGTGCAGTACCATTTGTTGGTTATCGACTCTGTGTAGGAGAGCAATTGATGGCAAACTTTTTTTCTTTCATTCATGAACCAACGATGCCTTCTCTCCAGTTTTCTTTCTCCTGTGTCACTGTTCGATGTAATTCATCACTACTCTAACAATTAACTTTAAAATAATTTTGAACATATATAATATTTTCCAGTGCAACTCATTACTATGTCAATACTGTAACCTTGTTAATAATATTGCTTTCGCTTCAACATCAATGCCAGGAAGTATTTTAAACAGGATCATCCTTGAGAGTTCTTCGTTCACCCTCAGACGTCAACTTGAATATGTTCAAAGAAAGCAGTGGTCAGCTTGAGGCTGTTGATATCTCCAGTTTTTACAGGAATGGTACTGATGATCGCCAAAAGTTGTTGTTGTTGTTTTGAAGAGGTGATGGGTGGAGAGCGGGCGCTTAACAGCTGACCGTTATTGCCTCTTCTCGTTCCATCTTGGTCTACCCTGTTCAACCTGAAAATTGGTTATAATTGGGGTATTCAGTGTCATTTTATTTACTAATTTTGTATTCAATTTAAATAACTAGTCTTTTGCAGTTGCTGATTTTAATTTATATTAGTATTTGTCCATTTTATTTTCTCTTTTGTATTGTTTATAGATAACTATTGTCCTTTACACTTGGTTTTAATTTGTACTTTTTGAGTTTTTTTTTTTTAATACCTCGTTGTCTTTCCTTGTCCTATAAGTAGTTAGTAAGTTTTTTTTTTAATTTTGTGTTTTTTTTAATGATTTGTTAGTTCTTGTTGCTTAATTTCTATTTAGTTGAATGTCTTTTCTGAAGTACTAACCTTATATGTTTTCCTTTGTTTTATGTATATATCTTTTAAGTATTGATTGGGCATCTCTTGGGGCATCTATACTTAAAACCTTATCACCTGTCATGTCTATATTGTGATTTCTAAAGTAAGTTTTTAATTCAAGCCTTTGTTGTTCATACTTTTTACAGTGGATCAGGTAGTGGTCTATGTCATTCTCTTCCTGACATTCTTGGCCGCATGGTTCCTCTATCATAAAGTATGCTGCACTGAGACGCCACAGTTTTTTGTTTGATGGTGTCTTTAATTCTTCTCTGACCTGGCACGTCCTTGGTTCTTTCAGCAGTTTGAACGCGTGTCTGCCTTTTCTACCTTTCTTCCATTCCTCGTTTATAGTTATCTTCACTTGGCTCTTGATCTCCGACCTTCCCAGTCCTGCTCTTATATTGTTTTTACTTATTCTTCCATTCTTGGCGTTCTGATCTTCCAACTCGTTACCAGCTATACCAATGTGTGCTGGAACCCACACTAGCCTCATATTACATCCTCTGTTCCCTAGTGATGTATTAATTGCTAGAATTTCTTCCTTTATGTCTGGCCAAAAGCGCTTTCTCTGCTTCTTATATGTTGGGCATCTTTGAAGCAGATGTTCAGCTTTTGGTGCCGCAGTTATACTCATCAGCGGTTCTTATCTTTTTAACTTGTTGAATAGATGTTATCTCAATCTATTGTGACCTGATCGAAGTCTGAAGATTATCACTTGTTCATTTCTGCTGGGATGGTAATATGCATCATTTTTTTGGTGGCCTGGATATTCTGCTTCCAACTTGCTCCTGTATCTGCACTTGATAAAACTCTTGATCTCTTCTAGAGAGTTCAAGAGGCCACAGACAAGGATACCAAAGGAAGAACAAGTAGATTTTTGAAGAACATATCCTGTAGAGCAGGGGCTGGCAAGTTGTCGATCACGATCCACCAGTAGGCTGCAGAGAGATTTTATGTGGATCACCAGATAGTTTTTTTTTAAAATCTTTAATTAAATTGTTGGTTTTTAAAGGTATATTTTTAGTAAAATGAATAACAAGAAGTATAGTCTTCATTCTGGACCATAAACAATTTAAAAAATCCAAGTACAATTTTTTGCTTTCTGAAAAACACATGGACACGTATGTGATTTGCCATTAATAATTTCACACCAAAATTTGAGAACTTGCATGAGGTAACGCAGTGTGAATCATCACCTTATTAAGCTTTTGTTATTATATCTTTTGTATTACTAATACTTAATATTATATGTTTGTTTGAATCTGTTCTTATAAAAGTAACATTTTTATTATCTTCAGTTAATAAAGATTTTTGTTTGACTTAAACACTTTACTCATTTCACACGTCTTCTATTATCTTTTATCCTTAGCCGCCAACTGTCAGAGCAGTCAGGGCCATCACGCCTGGTGACGTCTCGTAGGGCAGCAACAAACTGCTTCCACTTTGCTCGGTCTGTGGCCATCCTTCGTGCAGTGTCCCAGTTCTTGTCTGTGCGGGTTCTTGATGGTGACTGAGATTTGGTTGCCCAAAACCTTGGAGAATATGGGAATAAAACGCATCAATATTACAATTTTTCTTCTAAACGTTCGTAGTATTGGTGCTTTGCTAATTGAACACTGGTCTTCCCTTCCAGTGATCTAGCATAGAGGTTACTGTGATATTTTATGATGTCATTTGTAGCACTTAAGCCAGAATCGCACTGGGATATTACGTTGAACAGAGAATGCAAACAAGAAACAGGCGTCCTTAAAAAAACATCTCAATTTTACATAACTTGGCTATAATTGTACTAAGCATAACCTTTTTTTAATCCCACGAGCTGTGGGGTGCACCACCATTTGATACATCATTCTTCCATGGGCCACCTGGTACGTCCATTTGGATACATTTCTCACAAGTCTCAGATTTTAACAACACAAAACAAACTTGTTTGTTGCACTTAAGACTTATGTGATTTCAAAATAATCTTCAGCCAAACTACAACTATTTTACATATTAAAAGATTTTTTTTTTTATTAATACAAATGTTTACACATTACATCACCCTTCAGCTCCCCAAGGAGCAGAGGCCTTCAAAATGACTTGGCACAGAAAGTTGAAAGCATGACCTTTCATTCTTAAGTAGATGGTTAGAGGTACAATAGAATTCCAAGTATCCAAATTACCTCGTGACAAGGGTTGTTAGGATAATTGCAATTAATAATAACTGAATTAAAAAAGGTAAAGGATCCCGTTACACGCCCATTGAGGCATATTGGGAATATGGTGTTAGGTCCATATTTTCTTGACCATTGACACTCTTGGGGTGATGTGGTCAGCATCACGCCGGCCGCCTTAACCTTCCCAGAAGTTGCTCTGGTACCCAATTGGGGCAGGGTCGACCCAGGAGCCGTTTGCGGCCTACAAAAATCCCACGTCATCTGGGGATCGAACCATAGACTACTGAGCTAGGAAGCCAGTGCACTAACCACTATGCTACCGCGGCTCCCTAACTGAATTACGGAAAAACACAATTATCCTTGAGGAAATAAAACACTATAGCTGTTTCACATAAAATAGGCCCTGATACTGGCTGTCCAACTGATCTTTTTTGCATAAAACATTTGTATATTGCCTCATCTACTTTGTAGATGTCAGCTTTTTTCTGCCAGAGGTACTATCTTCACTTTCTACTACAGAAATGAATTGAAGAATTGACTCACTATTCTTTTTTAGAGTCAGAAATTGTTGCGGCCCTGATAACATATCTTTTGACAATTTTCTTCCCTGATTTCCCCCCTTATTCAAACAAATAAATTATTTTCCCATTTTCCACCAGGGTCAAAAAACATGTTTTTGTTTACTTGGCATGACAGATTTTGCACTGTCCATGAAAATTATAATGGGTTTGAAAAGGAAACAAAGTACACAACTAAATGACAGCTAAGAACAAAATGGAAATTGACTAGAATAAAGACAATGTGGGCAGACTCAGCAAGTGGAGGGGTGCTTGCATCACAGAATGTGTGTCAGCGTTACTTCAATCAATATCCTTTAACTCCCTAAGGAGCATAGGCTTTCAACAAACACATGCCAAGGTCAGCTTGGTTTTGATGACTTGGAGATTGGCATTGGAATAATAGGAGTTCTAGTGTATTTAGTTACACGGGCTTAATAACTGGAGACATGAATTAAGCCTTGAAAACCACATTTTGTCCAATGAAAAAGCAAATAATGAGACATGACCCTCGTTCATCAGAGAAGTCTCTGCAAAGTAAGGTTCTTATGCAAATAGGTAGTGGAATTTAGATATGCTGCCCAACTAGAAACAAATTCTGTTATAGATGAATATACTCGATCTCAGCACACACACGGTGAGCCAGGAAAGAATCAGGGGATACTTTTATATACATTTAAATATTGAAAGCTCAGAAAAATGAAGTACAACAACAAATTTGTTGTTTATTTGTCTCATCCACACATGCTGTACAGTTTTTATCATAGCAAATGGTATATTTTACATCCTAATCCTGTTGCTGTTCAGTATACTTTCTAACCACGTAGCATATTTAACTGCGATTATATTTTACAATTCAGTACCGTACAAATATTCCCAGTTAACAAAAAAAAAAAAAAAAAACCAACGGTGTAAACACATACATTTGTTCATGAAGTAAAGATGAACAACACAAGATGAAAAAAAAACAAAGATGACTGTTAGGTTGTGCATGTGGCTGGCAACCTTATCATGCAACAAAAACTGCAACAGAAATGACAGCTGCAAGAGCACCTGAATGCTTTGATGCAGGGGAAACTCCCTGTACATAGACAAAAGGCTGAGTGAATGACTAAAATAAGTGATATTGAACACAGCTGCAAAATAACATATAAGTTTATGCGTTCAGTCTTCAAATGCTCCTGCACCAAATAAAAAAACAACACTCATGGTAAAGGAAAATGTGAAAATATAATAAAACATGAACCTTTAAGAATATACTGTATTACATAAGATTTTGCATGAATGAAGCCAAAGAAAAAAAAAATGTGGACAGTTCAGAAAAGAAACCTGACCATTACTTTATTTATAACTGTACACAAGATAACTTAAAATACACAGTTTGAATGTTAAAAGCATCTTTCAGGTGTCTGCCAACCCCCTCAATTCATCATCTGGACTATTTTCTTTTCCACCTGTTATACAATTCTGCTGCCTGCTAATAAGGATTTATTCTAACAAGGTGTCCAAACCATAATATATTTTCTTCTTACACATTCTACACAGGTCAAGGTTCAAAAATATTTCTGATCTCTTATTTGTTTATCAGGCCCCATGTGGTTGTAGTTGTCTTCTGAGAAGAGACAAAGAAAGGAATAGTTCTACTGCAACCTCAGGTTTATCATACAAGGTAAACTAATATGAAGTTGTACATGGGGCTAGCAATCCCATCGTGTAAAACAAATTACTACAGAAACGACTGTTGCAAGACAGTGACTGCTTGATGCAGACTTCCTACAAGAGGACCAGTTCCATAAGAAGCGCACAGGAAAACAACAATTTTTCATCAGGTCTCTGCAGGTCTCATCAGCCACTTTTTATTGAAAATCAAAGACAACTGACCATAATAAACACATTTAAATTTCTTTCTTTATTCTAAAACAACACTTTTATACCTATTTATAACATAATTTTTTAATCTAATAATTTTTAAATTTTAAATAATTTTCAGATTATGAAAGTGTTCTTTTAGGAATATTAGGTGTTCAAGATTCCTCATACTATGAAGTAACATTGGGTCAATTTTCCAAATGTCCGGTAGCTTGAAATCTCTCAAGAAGTCTCTGAATGGCAGAGTGGGACACTGCTAAACGTCTTGCAACATGACGAACAGATTGACCATCCTGAATCCATGCCATGGCTCGACCATGGTCTACAGTGCTGAGACTTCTCCTTGATGGCATGGCTAATGCAGTGATCATTTTGACCACTTGTCATACTGATTTATTGCATACCAACGGTGAACACTCTTTACCGATGATCATTTTCCACGTGCATTCAAATTCAACTCACTTTTTCGCCTTTTGAACTAGTGGGGCATGTTGCAAAAACCACGAGCTTTTACAGCAACAATGGCAATTTTCACGTGCGGGTTAAAGTGACCCAGTTTTTGGACATTTAAAAAAAAATTAACCTAGTGCACACAGAAATGTATACACATTTCTCTGAGCTCAGTTTTAATGACATTTTCACTTGTCTTTACAGTTTGCCAATCAATTATATCTTTTTCTTCTTCCTCGTTCGCCCTGAAAAAGGACGGTGGTTGCGTTGTGTCTGTTTACGCCGTAGCTGTGATATCTGCACCTTTCGGTCAACACATCCGACTTCAGCACGGCATTTTTTAGGGACTGGGTTTGCCTTCCCATTTCGATCCGTACTCGCTCAGCCAGACTGCACTGCTGCAGACTGTTTCCAGGACCACCACGTGGAGGTGGAGTACGATCTTGACCAGCTCTGGTTCGCTGATCCTGATGCAAGCAGTCAAGCTATGGGTCACTGACTGCATTCACTATTGCTGCATCTTTGGGTCCCAATCAATTATATAAACCTTGTCTAAACTGAATGGTGGCCCTTAACTTTTGTCCATAGTATAATACATATTCCTCCATGCAGAAAGGGATTTATCTCCAGAAGTTTTTACACCACTGCTACAGTCGTTCAAATATTGCGGTGGTTAGCTCAACTATTATCACTGCAGCTTTCAGTTACTTTTTTTACGATTTAAAAAAAAATAGGATTAATTACTTTAACTAATACATTTAAATAAATGAATATAGGTAAATAGCGGGCATTTGCTAGACAGAAATGAGGACATTAGACAAAAGAAAAGCAACAGAAATTATAGCCTCACCGGGGAATCACACCAGGTACCATCCGAACAGAACCATGACCTTGTTATGAGAGGGTGCTTAGTTGGCTGCATGTCCTTTCTCATACTAAGGTGATGGTACAGTTTGGAGATGATACCTCGGTGGATTCCTCAGTGAGCCTATCACTTCTGTTAATTTTCTGTTTGTCTAGTGCCCTCATTTCTGTCTAGTGAGGGCCTACTATTTACCAGTATTCGTTTATTTATTTACCACTCACAGGCCTTATGTTTCCTTTATTATTTATTTCTGTAACTAATACACAAGAATACTTATGGTAAAGATCACTTCATATTTAACAAATACATAAGGCTCTTATTCATACGTGAGCAAGAAACGTGACTAAATGAACAGAGCTAATTGCTGCCAAGTATTGTAAAGAAAAATTGCTTTCAGTGTCACTATGTATTAAGACATTGAGGTGATGGAGCTAAAATTGACAACTTGTGGACCTAGTTAAAGAAAAATATTATAAAGCCAAAAATTTCCTCATTGTTGTGCCTACAGATGTTGGAGATGGACCAGTTGCTTGGTGGTATATCTGAGGAAAAGTAAAGAAAAATGATTCACTCATGAAAAACTGCCATTAATGGGGCTGAAAAGCAAGATTACAGTATGACTTTCAAATGGAAGAAAAGCTTGACACACAATGGTAATATTGCATGTAATGGAGTTATTATGGTTACCTTTGAAGCACTGGGCCTGCAAATGAAGGAAAATAAAGAAACTCTGGAAGTAAAAAAATCTGTAGGTGCTTTTTTTCTGATGCACTGTCTCCATTTCTTTCCTTTTAGTTCTTACATACATGTGACAGCAGTTCCTTCCTTTCAGCTTGTGTACATCCACAAGGCATAATTAACTTACATTATGACACTAACTTTGTGGTGCCTTAAGTTAGTACAGGGCCTCTGCAACACATTCTTTCTCAGAACAGTCTTCTGTCGCTGCTTGCCTCTCCTTCTTTCTTATTTCGCTTTAGTTTTTTTTTTGTCCTTCCATTTCTACTTTTTGTCCATGTGTGCTAGACCTAAACTGGATCCTTCTGAGCGACCATTTTGTCCAAATCAGTGACAGCAACATCAGATATTTCTATTTTCAGGTTGCATCATTTTTACGTATTTTATTTAGTTCTCATTTTCTTTATCATCAGTTTTCGCTTGTTTGCCCTGGATGATTTTCTTCATCTTTTTTTAAAAAAAGACATGCATTACCTTTATTTGCTTACCCTGCCATTCAAACACTTTTTTCCATCACAGATTCATTCTTTTCACATCCTCTCATACAGGTCACATCCATGTATTCCTTGTGTTTGTCCCATTTTCCATTTTCTTGCTGGTTTCACGCTTTAAGACTTGCCTAGCTATATTATCATGAACCATCCTAACAGCATGATCTATCTAGATTCACATCCTATCATTGTTTTGTATTTGCACTCATTTCTAGCTTGTTCTCTAGTCCCCAAACAAGCAAACATACAAAAGCATTTCATAATCGCAAGAACCATACAGCCAATTATCAGCCAATAAAGTCACCAGCCAATCACAAGGATAATTCAATAAATATATCGGCCAATCACAGGAATAATAACAGCATATACACAGGCCAATTATAAGTACATTACTGCCAATGCACCAGTTAAACACAAGAACAATGCTGCCAATATATCAGCCAATCACAAAAACAATAATGCAATATATCAGCCAATCACAAAAACAATACTGTCAATCACAAGAACACTAATGCCAATATATCAGCCAATCACAAGAACACATGCCAATATATCAGCCAATCACAAGAACACTAATGCCAATATATCAGCCAATCACAAGAATAATACCGCCAATATATCAGTCAATCACAAGAACAATAAAGCCAATACAATGGCCATTCACAAGAACAATACAGCCAGTATTATCAGCCAATCACAGTAACAATACCAATATATCAGCTAATCCCAAGAATAATGCATTAAATATGTTGGCCAATCACAAGAACAAAACAGTCAATGCATGAGCCATTTACAAGAACAATACAGCCAATATATCAGTCAATTAGGCATTCCCAGACTTTCATCTTTTATTTCTCAAATTCCTTGTGTTATTTACTTTGGCTATTGCCATGTTTGTTTTGCCCTAAGAAAGACTAAATGCACCAAAATGTTGGCTACATTGTTCATATTATCCCATAACACTTGATTCCCTGTTTTATATTATACATCACTAATCTTACGGTATTACAGCCACTACCTTCTTAAATATAATAACTGAAAAGTAAAATAGGTCAAGAAAGCTTTGCTTTGCATGGAAAATAACTTTGCATCTATAGCATGGTGAGTAAAACAACTTCAAAATTATACCCTGAATAAGTATGGCTGGATATCCTTGAAGCTGGTGTCAAAAACTGTGCCTTCCTCTTCTCTGGTTGGCATACGTGGCAGATACTCATGTCGATTTATGACATCTATGATACTAAACACCTTATCTGAAAGCTGCTCTGATAACTTTGACTTGAATTCAGATCGCTCTTAAATTTTAAAAAAAAAGCAGAAATTACAAAATTTTTCCAAAGAAATGAAAGTATCAAACAATACAACATTTAGAGGAGACTGGAAGAGTTAATGAGCATACAAGAACAATTCATTAAGTCACTCATTACCTTTCAGCCCCCTCTGGAGCATAGGCCTTTAACAAATACATGCCAAGCCTTCTTGTCTTGTACCATCTGTTTAACACCTTTCCCTATTTATTAACCCCATTTGAAAGTTTTCCTCTTCATGTGTTTTTTGGCCTCCCTCTATTCCTCTTACCCTGGGAATTCCACAGCAAGGGCGCTTTGTAAAGCTATCCACTGGTTTATTTGTCCTTTGTGTGTCCTATCCAATACCTATCCTATCTCATCTCTGGTTACACCAGTTTCTCTTGTTCTTTCCATCAGTGATCTTGTCACACCATTTCAACCCCCATTTTTTGCACAAGCGCCCCTTTATGAAAGTATGTAACATTTTTCTTCTTTTCCTTTATGCGGCATGAAGCCACCACTGTATCTGGACCCCCTTGCGGGAAGCCTGCATCAAAGCATTCATGTGTTCCTGCAGTGGTAACTTCTGTTGCATTTTGTTTTACACGATGAGCTTACCAGCCCCATGAATACCTCTTGTTAGTAAATAAATTAAGGGGCTGCTGTAAAACTGGTAAGGAATATAAGTATTTAAACTAATAACACGGTATTTAATCGTGACTGCTGTATTTTGTGTTCTTCTCTTGTTTCATATTTTTACATTTGTTCATTATGCCTTATCAGAAACATTTGATTTCTTCTCTTCATTCTTTTATTACCCATTCATTTTCTCTCATGCCTTCTGACATATCTCGTACTGCTTCTGACTTAGCCTTTACTATTTACAAGAAGACACGCTGTACATGTCACATTAATTTTCTCAAGAACTGTCTCCATGCTAGGGTTATTCCCAAAGGGTTTGTCTCTAGCTTCCATCTATCGGCTGGACTTCCTCATCCTGCTGACCAGCACCGCTTACAACAGGTTGAGAAGAAATGTTCCTTCCAACGTATGAGGTGCGTCATTGCTATACATAAACGCCAGCTGTCTGAGTTTGAACTTTCCAAATCACACCTTACTCAACAACTACGTCTACTGACTTCGTCGTGCCCGGCAGCATTCCCTCTTATTCGCACTAATATCCATGACACGAATAGGGAGCTGTATACTCATTTGTGCATGCATAAAAAAGAGAAATTGCGCCGCCTCCATCCGCAACCTCCTTCAGGGTCCTCTATTCAGTCTTCTACCCATGCTAAATTTATTTGCATTCCTCCAGATTTGCATCTGTCTCCTGATGAATTGTCTGTCCTGAGTAAAGGTCTTAAGTTTGTTCCTCTTCGTTCTAATTTTGACAAATATTCTCTGCTTCAAGATGTTCACAGCTTCCATCGCCGCATGCATCTTAAATATTACCATCGTAAGGGTAAGGATTCTACCAGGGTTTCCGATACTGATGACATCTTTCATCGTTTTGGCAAACCTAAACAAGACTGGACTCCACCTCCAGGAGCTTCTAGTGCTCTGGCTTTATATATTGCCAATACTTTACATGACATTTACCAGCTCAATCTAAGCCGTCTCCGTCGATCTAACCTCACGTCTTCTGAATGGCGGGCATTGTCATGCCTTAAAAACCGTGATGATGTTGTTATCAAGCCGGCAGACAAAGGTGGTGCTGTGGTTGTTTGGCGTAAGGAGTTATACATTCACGAAGGAGTTACACAGCTAGGTAACACCACCTTTTACTCACCTTGTTCTGGTGACGCTACAGTCCGTAATAATCTTACTGTTTATGAGACTATCCGCGGCCTGGTCCATGATGATCTTCTTCCTTCTGGTGCTTTATCTCTCCATATTTTTGATAGTAGTCTTGGTAAGCCTTCCTTTTACATGCTTCCTAAGGTGCATAAAATTGCTAACCCTGGTAGGCCTATTGTTTCAGCTGTTCTTGTCCCACTGAACGTATTTCTGAATTCCTTGATAGTATTTTCCAGCCTTTAGTCGCCAATCTGCCTTCTTATTTGAAAGACACTACTCATGCTATCACTACTTTTGATTCGATGGTCTCAAGGCACTCCAATTTTTTCTCGACCAGCGTACTGATCTTACTATAAGTACAGGTCCGCTTCTTCGCCTTGCTGAGTTGGTTCTTATTCTCAACTCTTTTGAGTTTAATGGCCAATTCTTCAACCAAATCAGTGGCGTCGCTATGGGTACTAAGATGGGCCCTAGTTACGCTTGCCTGTTTATGGGCCACTTTGAATTAAAGAAGATGGTATTGCATTACAACATGTCTGAGGTAGACCTCCATCGATTATTGACTATGTTGGTATTTGGTCTTTCAAAATTATGATGGGCCAATACCCAAGTTTTACCACCGCTATATTGATGATGGTATTGGCATTACAGACATGTCTGAGGTAGACCTCCATCGATTTATTGACTATGTTGGTAATTTCAATCCTGCCATCAAATTCACTTCTGAAATCTCTACAACCTCAGTGAACTTCCTTGACATCACTGTGACTATTAGCCCTACTTGTCTTAAAACGTCTGTCTATTATAAGGCTACTGACGCTCATGGTTTCCTTCTTTATACTTCATCGCATCCTCTTAGTTGTAAAAATTCCATTCCCTTTTCTCAACTTCTTCGCTTGCGTTGGTTATGTCACGATGATGATGATTTTCATCAGCAAGCTCAAGAGATGCTTGAGTTCTTTCGCCAACGTCTTTATCCAGAACATGTTTTATCTGATGCCCTTAATCGTATCACACGCGTCACTCGTCAGACGGCACTCACTACTAAACCTTCTGTCCAATCTGACAGACTCAAACTGGTTCTAACTTTCCATCCTCACTGTCTGGCGGTAAAGAGAATTCTGTTTCGACATTAGCCTATTCTCAACTCTGATCCTGATACCAAAGAGTTGTTTCGTGATACACCTTTGGTAGCTTATCGTAGGGATAGGAATTTTAGGGATATTCTTGTACACAGTCGCTTGCGACATTCTAGCCCATCTTACTTTGGTACTAAACCGTGCCAACGCTGGATATGTAAGACCTGTCCGTTTGTACTCCAAACTCAGACAGTCACTTTTCCGAAAGGAAAATTTATCATTAGAGAGTCTTTTACGTGCGAATCCAGAAACCTGATTTATGCTATCATCTGTAAGAGGTGAAACTGGCAGGCATTTGGCAGACAGGTTTCATAAGCACTTGAATGACATATATCATGACAAACATTTACCGGTGGCCTTTCATTTCAATAGGCCTGACCATTCAGGTAATTTCGATATACATGTCACTGCCCTCCTTTCATGTGCCGGTAATGACAAGACTCGCTTTTCGTTGGAGAATCGTCTTATTTTTTAAATGGGCGTTTTAGCTCCCGATGGTTTGAATATACAACATCATTTTGCATAAATTCTGGTAGCTTTTCTCTTTTTCATTCTTTATTCGTTGTCTTTTAGATCTATCTTCTTATGTTTTTGTTTTGGTTCGTTTCGTATCTTTTTATATCTTTTGTTTTGTCGCTATCGTACGTCACTTCCTTGTGATTTCTGTGACAAGAGACTACGACTTTCTTTCACAGATTCTTTGGATCGAGCTGAGTTAACTTTTACTAGTTCCACAGTTTTGTTTATTCTTCTTTTTTTTCATTTCGTTGATTATTTACTTTCTTGTTTCAGTATTTCTTTTAGATTTTACGGTTTTCTTGTATTATTGTTTTTTTTTTCTGTCATCACTGTTGTTGTTTACTTTTTCCATCTGCTTGTATCGCCCATAATGTTGTATATTTCTCATCATCGTTTAGTTTTGTAGTACCTATATGTAATTTTTGTCTTTGTCACCTGTTTGTGGCTGACGAAGGGTAAAACCCGAAACGTCCCTTGTTTCTTGTGAACCGTCATTTGTAAAACTGATTAAATACCGTGTTATTAGTTTAAATACTTATATACCTCTTGTCAGTCCCCTCTTATGACACACCTAAGGAACAGTAATGTTATTCGTTCTTTGCCTCCTCAGTTATATGAGGCTAATCATTACGTATAGAACATATTCATATACATAAGTGGACAAAGAATCTCACTTACCATGGCTAAAAAAAATATGAACTTACAACTAAACCATTTACTTTTTTTCATGTTAATGTTGTGTGCTGGCCCTGAAAACTGGATATGTTTGCCCATCCCTGTGTGTATATATTTATATATATGTATTCTGCCATGAAGATTTACCATTTTCATTATGGAGGGTTACAACATCCAATTTGATACTCCATACTTCCCATGGGGAGCTGTCAGCCTGAAACAGCCATCTGCTCTTGTGTTTGTGATAAAATTCAAGACTGATCTGTGGTTTCAAGTGAAAAAACAAGAGTGGTAAAACTTGACAGAGCACTCTATACCTCAACAACCATCATTTCAAGCAGCCAATTTGTATAAGCAATATATAGCTGTCACCTGTTTGCTAATGTGCATGACTGTACAGAGCCCGGTGCAGTTTCTGGGGGTCTGTGAAGGTTATTCATTGATGTAGATTTAATAAACGGGGAACCAGATGCAAATAATTCTCAAACATTATGATATATTTACTGTACATGAAGGAACATAACAAGGGCAAAAATCTGATAAAATGATATCCAAACTTACATGAGGAGGAGAAAATTCAGTGAGGAGAAGAAAGTATCAGTGATAAAGTGGAGAATACCCAAAATAAGAGGAGGGGAAAATCCCTAAAGAAAAAAGTGGGATACATCTTCCTCTTTGTACACTCTCAGACGTCTACTTGAATATTTTTAAAGAAAGCAGTGGTCAGCTTAAGGCTACAGAGTTTTTTCAGGAATGGTACTGGTGACGACAATATTTGCTTTCTCTGTTGCTCATAAGTTGGGCATCTTTGAAGCAGATGTTCAGCAGTTATTTTATCTGTGCCACGGTAGTTCATATCTTTTGCTTTCTGAATAGATGATATTCCAATCTGTTGTGGCCTGTGCGAAGTCTGAAGATTATATATCACTTGTTGTTTTCTGCTGAGCTGGTAATATGCATCATTTTGTGTGTGTCCTGGAAGCTCTGCATCCCATTTGTTTCTGTATCTGGCTCTGACAAAACTCTTTGCCTCTATGCTTGTTTCAGGTTGAGGTAGCTTTCCACCTTCCTTTGCCAATCTGTCAGCCTCTTCATTACCGGGCATGCTACAATGTGATGGGATCCATTGTATCACAACCGTTTGAATTGTTGACATAGTTTGTGGAGCACTCCTCTTAGGTCATCCAGGTCTGCATTATTCATTTCAAGCTCCTCTGCGTTGCAACTACTGACAGTACATCTGTGAAGAAAACAACTAGTCTCTCGGTGCTTTCCTCTGCCATTTGAACCTCTGCTGCAGTTTTTAAGGCCTCTTCCTTTGCTCTGAAGTTACTTAAGAATTTTCCTGTTGCCATCTTTTCTTTATGTACCAGTGCTTAAGCGCAGATGCACACCTCCACCTTCTGTTGCATTTGTTGCTGATTCCTTGCTCTCATCTTTGTCATGGCTGATTCTACAAAGTTGCTTTGCTTGAGTCTTTCTCTTCCAAGAGCATTTGTTCTAAGGTACATTGGATGTCTGTTAGTCTCTTGAGTTTTTCAGCTTGTTGTTAGGCCCTGCTATCTCTTCTATCCTCCATTGGCTGGAGGTATGTAATCTTTTCGAGTTCTTTTATAGGTGTCGACTCCATGCCTCCCGTTATGATTCGCACTGTTTAATTTTCCGTGGAAATAAAACTGACTATACAGAAAATGAGGACAAATATGGAAACTATTCTCCTTCCCTAAATACCACTTATCCCATCAGATACTAACATGCCACTGAAGTATACATGTAACCAATTGTATTTGCGACTAAATTTTCTATACTTACCAACAAGTTGCAAAGTCATTTGCTCTGATAAAATCTGTCTTTACTTACCCAAAGTATTTTACAATGAAGATCAACTTCAGACTTGTCTTTTGTGAATTATAAAAATGGTACGTGTAAACAAATTTGTAATAAAAATCATAAATATAGCAGACACTCAATGCCTGAAAAGCTAGCTCTTTGTATTTCACACTAGTCACAGAACTATTGACTTACTTGCCCCGACTGTTGCCCTTCACTGGCACGCAACATATCTCGAAACTGGGCAATCTCTTTCTTGATGTAAGCATCCAGTTCCTTGCTGGCTATTTTAACCTGTGAAAACATGGCATATACAAAGTCACATGCAGTCTCTGACTAAACAACCTAACACTGAGCAACAGGTGCCATCTTCACATCGAAGGTCAGCTGCAATAATCTTCAACGTCTTCTGTCTCTTGTCTTGATTGTGCGTTCTGGTAGCATCTTTCCAGTTCACCTCTTGACGTTATCTTCCCCCTTATAGCGCTGTCTTCCTCATGCAAGTTGGCCTTCAATTCTGCCTTCTAATTTTGATCTCTTTCTTTAATTCTCTTTTCATTCTTAGGTTTTCTAAGACCTCTTTATTTCTCTTTCCATGAAATGTGCCCAATTATACTATATATCCACATCTCAAAGGCCTCAATTCTTTCTTCTAATTGCTGCCTCATTGTCCATGTTTCTACAATATACAATAATGAAGAATTTATATACAGTCAATCCTCGCTATTCGCGGGGGTTAGGTTCCTTGAAAACACTGTGAATTCAGAAATTTGCCAATACGGAACTACTGATCCTATTAGAAAAAGCGGGTTAGGTTCCTGCAGGACCCTGTTCACCATACACTATTGCTACCGATCACCATAAACTCATCATTTCGTATACCCGTCTGGTAAAAAACAGTTTACTTATTATACTGTTCATTTTATAAATCTATTTTATTCGCTCTTTTCTTTGTAATAGTACAGTATGTACAATCTTTTGGTGTAACAATATTCACTCACTCACCTACTCACTCACACTGTCACTATTCATTCACTCATCCGCACGCAAACACACACACATTATTACAAAATTCCCGGAGAACAAACATTGAAAACATTTACACAGAACATTTAAAATTAAGAAATAAAGAAAATTTCATTAACATTGAAAACATGTAAAGAAAAGACTTAAAATTAAGAAAATTTCATGAACCTGAATCTTATCTTTCATGGTGAGGGATGGCGTTGTGAGGGCGCTTGGATGCCATTATTAATTACAAAAATAATAAAAAAACAGCATAAAACTGCAAAAACGTGGATGAAAAGATGCTTGACACAGACATGTGTAAACACAATGAAAGCTGCGAGAACAAAGAGCAGCCTCTCCTTGCTGGAACTTTTTGCCTATTGCGCATTGCCGCAAACACCCGCGAGGTGCCCGTGAATGGCAAAAAATGGGTCACACTTTATCTCGCATGAATGAGCGAATCTGTGAATACAGAACACGCGAATAACGAGAATTGACTGTATAATATCTGATGATTCTAAGTCTGAATTTGTGAGTTAGTTGTTTAGATGTTAGTATCTGTCTCACGTTGTTGAATGTAGCTGTGGCCATTACTGTTCTCTTCTTTATTTCTGTTTTGCATTTGCCATCTTCTGATATATGACCAAGATATGAGAAACTCACATACTTGTTCCAAGATTCTCCCATTTATTCATATCTTTAGCTTTGCTAATTATCAGATTTTCGTTTTCTCAATGTTAATGTCCAATCCATATTCATGACTTATGCTGTTTACTCACTTCACTCACGGCTGTTTGTGGCCTATACCAGAGCGCTCTTTTAGTTTCGGTGACCGGAATTCTGACACCGGGTATAAAATTTTGTGTGCACCGTAAAAGACTATTTAAGTTTTTGGCGGGGAAAATCAGCTGATGTGTGAGTAAAATCAGTAAAATATAAATCATTACACACTCGTTCTGGATAAACACAGCGCTAAAATTCTTTTGTGTACTATAACTTTGTTCTGTGTTCTATTTTTGATTGCATTTTTATTTGTTTGAAATTAGTTTTGACGGAGTTACAGACTTTTGAAAACAGCGTCATCATTTAAGGAAATTCATAAAATAAGTAATCTTTTTATTAATTTAATATCTAAAAATCGGCCCATTCGTTTGAGTTTATAATTATAAAGACTTCTCGAAGGGAAGCTAAAGATTATTTCCACATACTTTTTTTTTTGGTTTCATATCTTGAGAATGTGTGGTAGTCAGTTTTGTGAGTGTGGCATTACAAGAACAAGCATATTGTCACCAGATTTTATAGCATTTAAATCCCTTTAAACGCATTCCTGATACCCACAAATCTTAAATAAGGTAGTAAAAAAATAACTTTTTGTAAAGCACCATCTGTTTTTGCATTTTCATTCATTTATAATGATATTTAGCTACGTATATAAGCGTCAGAAAACATGTAAAGCTATAGATAGATTACTTCCACATAATTTGATCTATCTTTCAAGTCTTGTTAATCTTCTATTTATAATATGAATTTTTTTTTTTTAATTGTGTGTGAGATAAGGACTGTTCCATTGGTGTTCTTTGGTAGACAATCCTGTGCACACGACGGCTGCCAGCGAATTCTAAGTAACTGTTTGTATATCTTCTTTCATTCAAAGTTACAATGCAGGTAGTAAATTTAGAGAAACCAAATTCTAAATCTAATACCATCCTTTTTATCAATGGCTAGAGTCAGAGATATATATGATAATTTAGAAATATTTATGAATGGCATGAAAGCTCAGATAGAGTCACTAAAATATTTAGAGTGGGATGGTAAACAAGTTGTTGTTTTCTTATTCGGGGATTATTTCCTTGTTTTGCTGGAGACACCACAGACATGGGTATATTCCTTGAGCTCCAGACAAACCAAACATTTTCATCAAAGACATCCAGAGAGCATACAACTTGCAAACCAAGAAGTTTGGCCATGTTGATAAGAGATTACAATAGATATATGAAATATGGGAAAGGGAATAAAAGGCAAGTGGCACATTACCATAATTGTTTACACAAACCAATGTTAGAGATTGAAATTGAAAATGTAGCTCCTCCTTACCTTCATATTTTATTAGGCATTGTTTTGAAACACCACAGACTTCTAGAACAGGTAGCTGATACAATAGATGCAAAGATATTTGAGAATTCGCAAGAGATACATGCAAACATTAGTACTTTTAAGAACTTGAAGAGATTTAGTAGGAACTGGAAATAGGCAGAAGAATTAGGAGCTAAAATTGAATTTTTCAGGTAGGTATTGAACTTTGTGAGGATAAGGAGGAGACAGATAATTTTAAAGTTAGACTTGAAAATGCACAAGATGCGCTGGCCAAACTTCAGTTTCAAGATCTGTGTACTAGGTCTGGTCCAGTTTGCTCACACATGGACAAGGTACTAGCCAAACACAAAATCATACAACAGGCTTATAATAGCAGAGCATTTATAGGGAATCACTGCCACAGATATCTCACACAAAAAGTTTATAAAGATCTTACAAGAGCAATCATTACACAAACACTGAAAATTACAGACAAACAAGATATAACTAACATAGCTTTTATTGCCCAAGAACAATTCAACTCACTGAAAGAAGCATTTGAGAAAGTACAAAACAAAATATCACACAGTAAACCAATTAGTAAAGAATCAATAACAGCATCGATAGAGACTTATATGTCTTTGTTCAGAAAGCTATTCCCTAGTAAGACAATTCATAAACAGCACATATTAGAAAAACATTGCGCAGACTGGATCAGAACTCATGATGTATGATTGAGATAATTGTTAGCTCTCATGTTCTGGGGACAATTGGGTGTGTTATTTTAAGGTTATAAATGTGGACATGCAATTTAAACTTTCAATAATTAATGTTTGACGCATGAAACCAAAACAAAACTTTGATATCCATTTTCTGCAGGTTTTCTACTTTTGATTTCTGTAATTTGTTATGCATGTTGATTGTGACATGTTTTAGTGTAAATTGAATTAGAAACAAACCATAACAAAATGTAAAAAAAACCGTAAATTTTACACTATTTCAGACTATTATATCTTCTGTTCTAATTGTGATAAAATGTTTGTTCTTGTTCTAAAATTTACTCTAACATTTCTAGTCTAGCTTTACGCAAAATTAAAGCCGGTATTTATAATAATAAAGTAGCAAAAAAGCAATTCAAACATGTTTTGGGGACAATTGGGTGTGTTATTTTAAGGTAATAAATGTGGACTTGCAATTTAAACTTTCAATAATTAATGTTTTACGCATGAAACCAAAACAAAACTTTGATATCCATTTTCTGCAGGTTTTCTACTTTTGATTTCTGTAATTTGTTATGCATGTTGATTGTGACCGTTTTAGTGTAAATTTAATTAGAAACAAACCATAACAAAAATGTAAAAAAAAAACGTAAATTTTACTGTTGCTGTCATTTTCGACGGAGTCATCTGTCAAGTTATTTGCTTATGTTTGTATCATAAGTATAATTGTGTCTTTACCTGCGATGTCAGGTTGATTAGGGGTTGTCTTCCCTTGTTTATTCATTCATTGTGTTTGACCTTTAGGGTCAGAGGTTGTCAGTTCGGGCGTAGGCCTATGGGAAGGTTTTTTAAGCGGGAGTGAGATATACTTCCGGGAAGCCGGGAGGTCCTGTTTTTCTGAAGGGACCAAGAGTCCATTGTTTTTCGGGGAGAATCTTCGAAGTAACTGCTATGGCAGTTTTCCCCAGTGAATCTCTGTGCGTCGGTATGACGACAGAATTCCTTGTGTAGTTCTGAGGATTCATTTACCAGGTAATACCGACCTTTATGCATTATTACGCTTTTCGGTGGCAGAACATGTAAAGGATTACCTAGGGTGAACAGCAGTTCACGGATCCGCCATTTCAGAACTTATATATTTTGTGCTCGAGGTAGCCATCCAAGACTGTTAGTCTTATATTGTCCAGAAATCCAGTGACGAAGATATATTGTGTGGGAGCCGCAGATTGGCGGAACTTCTATCTACAATAAGTATTACTGCAGGGTTGGTGATAACCTATTTAACAGAAGTACACGGCCGACGTTAGGACGAGGCCTGTGCTTCCGGCTATTATACTACAGCCTGATATGTGCAATTGGCAGGGAGTGCCAAGTTGCACCTGTGTGTCAAGGTAACTAAGGCATCTGACGCGTTTAGTCAGAGACGCCAAGGGCGACGCTACGAACTGTCATTATTGAAGAACTTTGCTATTGACCATGCACGTCTATTCTGATGTTTACCTTTTTGAATGCCAAATGTATACCTATCGATGTCAGGTCAGCATGACCTTGTTACACTGACTGTTCCTGTTGATATTATGTGTGTTCCCGTCAATAAATGTCTTGAAACATGCCTGCAGTGTCAAAGCATCCTTGATTACTGCATGTGAGAGTATGGGTTGCAGGATCTACATCTATACGAGCCTAAACACATTCGCGTCTTCATTCGCACCCACACTCAACTCATCATACGCTCGCACTACACATCTAACAACATGTAAACTGTCTTGGGCCAGTGATCACCTCAACAAGAAAAAAAAAGACAGTTACATTTCTGGTGGACCAGTTACGTGGGCTCTTATGATACATTTCTTGTCGCCAATGTGGCCTAGAAACTTACATTTCTGATGGACCAGATCTGTGGGTTTAAAAAGAACAGAGCGAGCATTTGACATTATTGTTGACATTTATGGATCCAGAAATTTACATTCCTGGTTGGCTGTTACATGTATGATGTCTCCAGTTTTGTCGAGAAAGTTACAAGAAGGACAAGTACACATTACACTTCTGATCTGTGGGTCTAAGCTACACACGGGACAGCCGTAACACACAGTGCTAATTCTACATTTGCAAGTTTTGGCTACAACAGGACAGATATAGGTCATCAACGGTTGACACAAATAAACAGTACGAGCATTTATATTATAATGCTACATAAAGCATAACAAGACAAGTACTGAAGTGAACTACTAGGCATTTGCTACGTGGACCATAACTGCATAGAAGGCGGGTTCCTATTGTAAACAGTACTGCGGGTTGTTACACGTTTCATTCAACAACAGACTTTTCTAGGTCAGAGTATTCAAGCTACATTGTTGGAGGTCAAGTGTCTGTAAACAGTACGTGAAATTGTAAACATTCAATGTGCAAGCCCTAATTTGAGAAGGTCATAGTAACTTTGGTTCGTGAATACCACTTTATGTTACAGTGGATTTGACGTTCAGTGCGCTTTTGACATTTCGTTTCTGTGTTCGCAAGGAGCAAGAAATTTATTTTAGTTTCAGCTGTGACTGAACTTGTTCTGCAACACATTGAAATTGATTGCTATATGTTTATGTCACTTCTACTGTTTTGTGTATTTTTCTGCGGGTTTTTCGGTTGGTGGGTCTTACGGTAAATATGCCACTTGATCGAGGCTTACTGTAAGCGGTCTGTAGGTGCAAATTTTCTTAATTTGGAAATTTGCTAGTGACAATTGGTCGCTATTGATGTTAGCTGTGATGTAATTGTACTTAACGTTGTTTTTGTAATATTTTGTCTGTTTTTCAGTTTTGATTGTCGATTTGTTTTGTTTGTATTCTGTAGGTCTCTCCTTTCTTGTGTATTTCTCTACACATTTTTGGTTAAAACAGTGTTGCCATTTGTATTGTTTTGTATTTTTGTCTTTGTATTTTTTTTTTGGTTGTACTACATTACTGTCATGCACAGTCTACATACACATACTTGGTCATGTTTTGATATTATTGATAAGGTAGACTCTTCATATAGAGTTTGTTAAATAATATTATATAAGATATTTATACAAGTTCTTTGATAAAAGACTTGTTATCTACAAAGATTGAGACAGTAAAATAAAGTGAAGTGAGTATACAAGTCTAGCATTTCAGACTTGTCTCCCATTGAAGTGGGATAAGGTAATTTATTTAATTTTTTTTCAGGTTTCTGATCTCATTAGACAGAATGTCTACATTGGATTTCTTCATCCAGCAAGGGTTGACCCTTGGTAAGTCTGGTAAAGAATTGGAAGAATATTCATCTGCTCAATTCGCCATTGCATTAAAGTCAGAAGAAAAGAAACAAAAAGAGGAAATTAAATTGAAAGCAGAAGCTGAACTAAAGAAGCTAGAAGCTGAGAATAGAAGATTAGAACTTGAAGAAAGAAGGTATCAAAGAGAGGCTGAGGAGAGAAAAACTCAAGCTGCTGCTGAGGAGAGGAAAGCTCAAGCTGCAGCTGATGAAAGAAAATTCCAGATGGAAATGGAAGACAAAAAACTTCAAGCTGCTGCAGAGGAAAAAAAACTTCAAGCTGCTGCAGAGGAAAAAAAACTTCAAGCTGCTGCTGAGGCTGAAATTAGGAAAATGGAACATGAGGAAAGAAAACAGAAGATGGAACTTGATGAAAAACTCGCAATTTTGGAGTTAGAGAAATTGAAATTGGCGAGTACGGGTGCTCAGCAAACAACTTCGAGTACGACAAAGGAGTTTGTTAGTAGGATTAAATTGCCTCATTTCAATCCTTTAAAGGATGACGTAGCAGATTATCTAGATAGATTCCAATTTTTGTGCGATACGCATAACATAAAAAAGGAAAAATATGTTGAACAACTGATGCCATTTTTTACAGGTGACACAGTGACTACTCTTATGACAATAGACGAACATGAGAGGACTAATTATGATGTTGTCAGGGCAGCATTACTAAAGAAATACCAATTAAAACAAGAAGACTATCGTCTTCGTTTTAGGACAATGTTGCCAGAAAATGGAGTAGAGTAGATTTCTCTGATTTTGTTACAAAGATACGTCGTACATTTACACGATGGGTTGAGTTGTCTCAGATTGAGAAAACATATGAAGGTCTAATGGACTTATTATTGCGAGATAAGGTTTTGTCATCTGTTAATGATTCTTTTCTTGCATTCCTTCATGAGCGTAAGCCTAAAAACTTAAAAGAAATGGAGGAATACTGTTGTCAGTATGCCACAGCACATCCCCATGCTACAGTTAGCAATTCTAAAGTGAAAGAAGGGTTGCCAGCTGCTTCGGCAACACCATATGGCCCTAATTTCAGAAAAAAATTTCAGGGTGCTCAACAAAATTGGAATAGGGGAAGTAATCAAAATTACACTCAGAAGCGGAGTAATCCAACACATGATGGTTCTTCGTCTATGCAGTGGAGACAAGATGGTAGTTCTCGTAATTTTAGTGGTAATAATTTGAGACACTTTCGTAAAGGCTATCCAAATAATAACTATTCAAATTTTCGAGGTAATCATTCTCGACGTCAAGATTATGACGATGGTGAATTTAGAAACCGGGATTCAAACCGGAATGATGATTACAATAGGCAATATGATAACAATTACAGGGGAAATGATAGTCGAAATAATTACAGGGGAAATGATAATCGAGGTAGACCTAGGTTTAACAAAAAAAAGACCTTACCAACAGGCAAACTCTGCGCAACAAGAGTTTGATGGAGCCTGTAATACAGTAAATGATAGTGGTAACTCTAGGGCTATCACTGGTTGTGCTTTCGATTTTGGGAGAGCAACTGAATGCCCCCAATGCTTAACATTGTTCGATTCATCGACTGTATCTACGCTAAGTTGTGGTCACCCTCTTCCTGCTCTACCTGCTACAGTTGCGCATGATGGGAGAGGATCTCTCATCTTACATAAAGGTCTAATAAATGATAGGCTAGTCTCAGTACTTTTCGATTCGGGATGTACTACCGTCGGGGTTAAGGAGTCTCTGATAGATCCTTGCTGTGCCACGGGAAAAACAATCAAATGTGTTACATTTGGTGGTACTATGGAAAGCTATCCTACTGCTATTATTAGGATTGACACTCCTTTCTTCACAGGAGATGTCCATGCATGTCTTCTTCCTAATCCTATTGCGGATCTTATAATCGGTCGTATTCATGGGGTTAAGGAATGCACCCCGCAACAAATTTCTAGTTGGGAAGAAAAAAAAACATTCAAACGGTCAATGCAGTGGTGACAAGAGCTCAAGCTCTTAATCCCCCAACTTCATCTGATAATAGTAATGAAGTTGATAGCCAAGACGAGCACTTGGTGATTTCCCATGACTCGTTTGTTAAACGTCAAGAAGAGGATCCTTCTTTGAAGAAATACTTCCTTCTTGCAAAGAAAGGGGATCCCAATCAAAATACGAATCACAAATCGTATATCACTATGAAGAATGGTATATTGGTACGAATGGTACAACACTCGGACAAGTCTATGCACTCGCAAATTCTTGTGCCTAAGTGTATGAGAGCCTTAATTCTTCGGCATGCACACGATTCTCAGTGTGCGGGACACATGGGTTTTTCCAGAACTAAAACTAGAGTCCTTGCGTCATTCTTTTGGCCATTCGTGAATAAAGACATCCGAATTTATTGCCGATCTTGCAAAATTTGTCAAGAGGTCAAGTCTAGGGGTCCGAGACATGCTGCTCCTATTCAGGCTGCAGATATTCCGATTCGGCCGTTTCAGAAAATGGCTATAGACATCATTGGTCCGTTCAAAATTAAGTCAGCCAGAGGACACCAATTTATCCTCACTTGCGTGGACATGTGCACGCGTTGGCCAGAGGCTATTCCTCTGAAGAGCATATCAACTGTCGATATCGCTGATGCTCTTTGGCTCGTATTTTCTCGTCTGGGATTCCCCGGAGAAATACTGTCGGATCACGGCACTCAGTTAATTTCGGACGTTATGTCTCAGGTAATGGCTACGCTAGACATTAAAAGGTCTCTCAGTAGTATTTATCATCCAATGTCCAATGGATTGGTAGAACGTCTTAACAGGACACTAAAGAACTTACTTGGCAAGATAACGGAGGATCATCCTGAAGATTGGGACAGGGTTTTACCTGCAGTCCTCTTTGCCTATAGAGAGGTTCCCAACGAGCATACAGGGTTTTCTCCTTTCGAACTTGTCTTTGGCGCGCAACCGCGCGGGCCAATGTCCTTGTTACACGATTTGATAACTTCCGATAATATTGACGATGATACACAATCGTCATATGAATATGTTATAGCTCTTAGAGAAAAGATTATCGAATCGTGCAGGTTAGCAACTTCATCTTCCGAATTTGCGAAAGAAAAAGCTAGGCGATTTGCTAATAAGAAAAGACGCCTACGTCAACTTTGTCCTGGAGACAAAGCATATGTCTTACTGCCCTCAAGAGAGAATAGACTTCTCATTTCTTGGAAGGGTCCATACACTATAGTCTCGAAAATTTCTGATGTCGACTATATTGTCGATGTGGATGGAAGGCATAAAACCTTCCATATAAATATGTTAACAGAGTTTATTGAACGTCCAGACTATTTACAGCCTATTTTCCAGGCGACGGACGACTCTCCAGTTCAACATGGTCACATCTCATCCCTGTCCGTTATACAGGATGAGGAAACTATTTTTTCTGACGTGAACTTACCTCTTCCTACGATTCCACTTATTTCAACGGAATCGTGGAGAGACGTTACAGTCTCTTCTAACTTGTCTTTTGAGGAACAACGTCAAGTATCCTCTACGTTACAATCATATCAGGATGTCCTTACCGACATTCCTGGACACACAGATGTCATAGAACATGACATCATACTTACTGATCGTAATCCGATCAGAGTAAGACCATACCCAATACCTATTCATTTTCAAGCACAAGTCGAGAAAGAATTGGATGAAATGATTCAACTACAAATAATTGAACCATCCACTTCAGCTTATTCTTCGTCGATAGTTATTGTTCGAAAGAAAGACAATAACATACGTCTTTGCGTTGATTATCGCAAATTAAATCAAGTTACGAAGTTCGATGCTGAACCTATGCCGTTATTAGATGATCTACTTATTAGACTTTCTAAAGCTAAATTCTTTACTAAACTAGACTTGTCGAAAGGTTATTGGCAAGTCCCATTGACGGAACACGCCAAACCTCTCACTGCTTTTTCGACACCTAGGGGTCTGTTTCAATGGAATTTTATGCCTTTCGGGCTTATGAACGCCCCAGCGACTTTCGTGCGCATGATGCGACGAATTCTATCAGATCGTGCAGATGTCATTGCATATTTAGACGACATCTGTCTTTTCAGCGATACTTGGGAAGAACACTATGTGGGTCTGAAGGAATTGCTATCTACTCTACGTGAGCATAGTTTGACTGCTAAACCCTCTAAAGCTTTTGTTGGGTTTAGTGAAATTTCCTTCCTAGGTCATCGAGTTGGTCATGGTCTGTTGAAGACAGAGGACCAAAACATTTCAAAGATATTAAATATCTCGGTTCCGAAGACAAAAAAGCAAGTGCGTAGTCTCTTGGGATTGATACAATTCTATGGAAGATTCATTGAGAATCTGTCCTCCATTATGGCACCACTTTCAACGTTATTGAAAAAAGGTTCTCCTAATATGGTGCGTTGGTCCCAAGAATGCCAATCTTCATTGGATCAGGTTAAGAATTTGTTCTCATCTCATCCTATCTTAAGACTACCGACGATTGATAAGACTTTTGTCCTTCGTAGTGATGCCTCTTCCACTGGCATTGGAGCGGCACTAATGCAGGAATATTCAGGAACTCTGCATCCTGTAATGTATATTTCTAGGAAGCTGAATGCGGCAGAAAGGAATTACTCGGTTTTGGACCGTGAATTGTTGGCTATGGTTTGGTCCATTCTTAGCTACAAAGGTTCCTTCTGGGCGCGCATTTCTTTATGGAAACCGACCAAAAAGCTCTTACGGCTATGCAAAGTAAGGATTTGAAGAGCTCGAGATCTACTCGTTATGCTATTGCTCTTCAGCCTTTCCATTTCACGGTGCGAGCTATCCGTGGTTCGGATAATGTGATGGCGGACATATTGTCTAGATGCCCACATGATTCCAGTTAAATCTTGTGTCCTAGTTTTTCCTGATATATTTTCAGACTTAGGTCTGTCCTTAATATCATAATATGTTGTAATACAAATGTATTTGGATGATGTTTAGATAATTTAACAAATTTCATTTTGTCCATCCATCAGTGATATGTTGCTAAAATAGCATTGACATTTGTATATTGCTATGATTATATTATTTAGTAATGTTTGATATATGATTGGTATTGCCAGCAACTTAGGTTTCTTGAATGGTATCCCTTAGTTTATTTGGCTTAAAGGAAATATTTTCTCCTATGTTGGGAGATGATTTGTACCCTCTTCTATTGTACCTGATATTAGGTTCATTGTTTGCATGAGCACAGAAGTGATACTGGTGCTATCTTGCTCATGAACATATTAAAAAAAAAAAAAATTGCATTTTTTTTTTTTTTTTACAGGGGGGTGGTAGTAATGTTGCTGTCATTTTCGACGGAGTCATCTGTCAAGTTATTTGCTTATGTTTGTATCATAAGTATAATTGTGTCTTTACCTGCGATGTCAGGTTGATTAGGGGTTGTCTTCCCTTGTTTATTCATTCATTGTGTTTGACCTTTAGGGTCAGAGGTTGTCAGTTCGGGCGTAGGCCTATGGGAAGGTTTTTTAAGCGGGAGTGAGATATACTTCCGGGAAGCCGGGAGGTCCTGTTTTTCTGAAGGGACCAAGAGTCCATTGTTTTTCGGGGAGAATCTTCGAAGTAACTGCTATGGCAGTTTTCCCCAGTGAATCTCTGTGCGTCGGGATGACGACAGAATTCCTTGTGTAGTTCTGAGGATTCATTTACCAGGTAATACCGACCTTTATGCATTATTACGCTTTTCGGTGGCAGAACATGTAAAGGATTACCTAGGGTGAACAGCAGTTCACGGATCCGCCATTTCAGAACTTATATATTTGTGCTCGAGGTAGCCATCCAAGACTGTTAGTCTTATATTGTCCAGAAATCCAGTGACGAAGATATATTGTGGGAGCCGCAGATTGGCGGAACTTCTATCTACAATAAAGTTTACTGCAGGGTTGGTGATAACCTATTTAACAGAAGTACACGGCCGACGTTAGGACGAGGCCTGTGCTTCCGGCTATTATACTACAGCCTGATATGTGCAATTGGCGGGAGTGCCAAGTTGCACCTGTGTGTCAAGGTAACTAAGGCATCTGACGCGTTTAGTCAGAGACGCCAAGGGCGACGCTACGAACTGTCATTATTGAAGAACTTTGCTATTGACCATGCACGTCTATTCTGATGTTTACCTTTTTGAATGCCAAATGTATACCTATCGATGTCAGGTCAGCATGACCTTGTTACACTGACTGTTCCTGTTGATATTATGTGTGTTCCCGTCAATAAATGTCTTGAAACATGCCTGCAGTGTCAAAGCATCCTTGATTACTGCATGTGAGAGTATGGGTTGCAGGATCTACATCTATACGAGCCTAAACACATTCGCGTCTTCATTCGCACCCACACTCAACTCATCATACGCTCGCACTACACATCTAACAACATGTAAACTGTCTTGGGCCAGTGATCACCTCAACAAGAAAAAAAAAGACAGTTACATTTACACTATTTCAGACTATTATATCTTCTGTTCTAATTGTGATAAAATGTTTGTTCTTGTTCTAAAATTTACTCTAACATTTCTAGTCTAGCTTTACGCAAAATTAAAGCCGGTATTTATAATAATAAAGTAGCATAAAAGCAATTCAAACATGTTTTGGGGACAATTGGGTGTGTTATTTTAAGGTAATAAATGTGGACTTGCAATTTAAACTTTCAATAATTAATGTTTTACGCATGAAACCAAAACAAAACTTTGATATCCATTTTCTGCAGGTTTTCTACTTTTGATTTCTGTAATTTGTTATGCATGTTGATTGTGACCATTTTAGTGTAAATTTAATTAGAAACAAACCATAACAAAATGTAAAAAAAAAAACGTAAATTTTACACTATTTCAGACTATTATATCTTCTGTTCTAATTGTGATAAAATGTTTGTTCTTGTTCTAAAATTTACTCTAACATTTCTAGTCTAGCTTTACGCAAAATTAAAGCCGGTATTTATAATAATAAAGTAGCAAAAAAGCAATTCAAACATGTTTTGGGGACAATTGGGTGTGTTATTTTAAGGTAATAAATGTGGACTTGCAATTTAAACTTTCAATAATTAATGTTTTACGCATGAAACCAAAACAAAACTTTGATATCCATTTTCTGCAGGTTTTCTACTTTTGATTTCTGTAATTTGTTATGCATGTTGATTGTGACCGTTTTAGTGTAAATTTAATTAGAAACAAACCATAACAAAAATGTAAAAAAAAAACGTAAATTTTACACTATTTCAGACTATTATATCTTCTGTTCTAATTGTGATAAAATGTTTGTTCTTGTTCTAAAATTTACTCTAACATTTCTAGTCTAGCTTTACGCAAAATTAAAGCCGGTATTTATAATAATAAAGTAGCATAAAAGCAATTCAAACATGTTTTGGGGACAATTGGGTGTGTTATTTTAAGGTAATAAATGTGGACTTGCAATTTAAACTTTCAATAATTAATGTTTTACGCATGAAACCAAAACAAAACTTTGATATCCATTTTCTGCAGGTTTTCTACTTTTGATTTCTGTAATTTGTTATGCATGTTGATTGTGACCATTTTAGTGTAAATTTAATTAGAAACAAACCATAACAAAATGTAAAAAAAAAAACGTAAATTTTACACTATTTCAGACTATTATATCTTCTGTTCTAATTGTGATAAAATGTTTGTTCTTGTTCTAAAATTTACTCTAACATTTCTAGTCTAGCTTTACGCAAAATTAAAGCCGGTATTTATAATAATAAAGTAGCATAAAAGCAATTCAAACATGTTTTGGGGACAATTGGGTGTGTTTTTTTAAGGTAATAAATGTGGACTTGCAATTTAAACTTTCAATAATTAATGTTTGACGCATGAAACCAAAACAAATCTTTGATATCCATTTTCTGCATGTTTTCTACTTTTGATTTCTGTAATTTGTTATGCATGTTGATTGTGACCGATTGAGTGAAAATTGCATTATAAACAAACCATAACAAAATATAAAAAAAAACGTAAATTTTACACTATTTCAGACTATTATATCTTCTGTTCTAATTGTGATAAAATGTTTGTTCTTGTTCTAAAATTTACTCTAACATTTCTAGTCTAGCTTTACGCAAAATTAAAGCCGGTATTTATAATAAAAAAGTAGCCTAAAAGCATTAATTAAGCCCTATCAAAAGTAAACATCGCCACATGTTTTTCCCATTAGGAAGCTGACCACGTGACCTCTGTCAAGTGGGCTATAAATAGCGCGGTCGGGGAAAAATTGGAAATAACTAAAAGATCGCTCGCAAACAGCCGTGCACTAGCTCTTGCAATTCCCACATATTTAAGGCTGTTTATTGATCTTCTACCAATGTTCAATCCTGGCAGTTTCTGTAACTGTCTTTTATGTTCTCTGTGTAGATATTAAATAGGTAGGGGGACAATATGCAACGTTGTCTCACGCCTCTTTTTGTGTCTATATATGGTGAGTAACTCTTGCCAGATCTTATTGTCACAGTTTGTTCCTAATAAAGGTTACCGAGTAAGAACATTTAGAAAGGTTGTAAGCCTTATACACCATGAATAAGCTTGTTTTGTGAAGTGTAAATTCCAGAAATAATGAATTCTGACTATAACTAAATGGGCGAGCAAGGTGGCCTTTGGAGATTAACTCTTTCTATCACAGGCCCCAAATGGATGAATGTTTTTTTCAACAAGTGATGATTTAAAAACAGACAGTAAACATTCATTTTTATTAAGCAGACATGAATACTATGCATCAAACTTTAGGAAACTGGCTGAGGAATGTTATGAAATGCACAGATTTCTTATGTAATGTAATATAAATTATTTGTTGTCTTGCGAAGTGTACAGATATTTAAAAAAATTTAAACAAAAAGTGTAGTAAAATTGTGTACTTACAAGTGAATATTTCAGCTGTCTGTATATCTTAGACAGTAACAGCTCAAGAATATAAATGTTTATCCAGTTGCAAAGTAATCCAAGAAGTTCTATCACAAACAAATGAAAATTCTAACTTTTATTATTTTTTTTTGGTGAAGTCACTTACTGCTGAACTAGACTCCCACCTTCTCAGTTCCGTCCCACTCTACTTAATTAATTTATTAATTAAAAATATCATGCCCAGAAATATGTGAAACATCCTTCTCAAAATCGAAAATAGGCAATTATGACATTAAATATATTTAAAATTCATTTAAAAATAACCTGTCTTGGTTGATGGTCTATGACTGTGATGTCTATGACTACACTTACAGTATCACTAACAATTGACAAAAATAGGCAAAAAATTATGCAGCAGAATACTTCTTTTTGTACCTGTTTAAAACATGTGGTCCATAGGAAGTGTTCAGATGATATAAATTAGCTTACGGCCAAGTATTTTCTAATGTTTAGTTCAAATTTGGACTCGTATCAAGCGTGTGCACTATACAGCCCATAGGTAATTCCAAAGTGTAACCTGGTGCACTATACAGCTCATGGATTAGAATGAATTATTACACCATGTCTTATAGAGTAGAAAGAGCTAAAGTTAAAACAGCTTTTACCCGCATAGCGCTCTTAGTTTGTTCTTGAAAACTCGAGCTTTAAGAGAAAAAGCGCTAAATGAAAATTGATTTTGAAACAAAAATTAATAGAAATCACACTAATTTGTTCTCAAGGTCTGGAAAGCTGTATCAATATAAATTAAACAGTTATAAAAAACAAATTTGAAATAGTAACAACATTTGTTAATTACAAATAATTATCAAACATATTAAACAAACAAAAAAAATGTTTCTGTCGCCTGTAGCTACAGTTGTCACGGCGGAGTAAACGTTCTGTGTCAACCATAAGTGTTGATCTGGTTCTATTAATTTGTGTTGCACTGAGGAGTTATCGTCATAGAAAACTCTAAAATTTTTCTCTATTCTTGATTACTGTCTGCAAAGTTGATCCTGCCAAGCCTAATGATGTGGCCACATCATGCTGATGCTTACCAGAGTCAAGACACTTCACAACTTCTAATTTAACTTTGACTGACAAACTATTTCTCTGCTACTTATTATCACTGTCTTTGCCTGTCTGACATACACACTTTTATGTCATTTTGAAGGGTATAAACTCACGTACAACAGAGAATATGTATAGACGCTTTGACACCAAATGGTAAAAGTAGATTTTAATCAGCAAGTTGGGCTGTGATGCGCACCTTGAGTATATGCATGCCTAGCTCGGACATACGTTTACAGTACAGCGAGTTTAGCACTTAGTGAAAGATGGAATTTTTAAAGTGTTATGTTGGCTATTATGGCAAAACATAAAATCGAAAAGCGTAAGACTGTACAGCGAGTTTAGCACTTAGTGAAAGATGGAATTTTTAAAGTGTTATGTTGGCTATTATGGCAAAACATAAAATCGAAAAGCGTAAGACTGCTGTACAATATTATAACTGATCCTGCTTCATAAGGTTTCCATCCATGGGACATCAAACTCACAATTAGAATGGAAAAAAGGCAGAAAGAAAATGATTGACTGTATTTGCTCTAAGGCTTCAACTCTATGTCCATTTTACTCAAGCTGACAATGCAATATGGACAGTACTGTAAGACAAGAAGTTGACAAGGCTTCCTGAAGTAATTCTCAAAAGTCAAATATAAATGACTGAGCTTTCATGTCCTCATGCCCAATTTTAAACTTGAAACCAGGAATCTCATCATCATCATGTGACGTATTCTTTCCAGAACGTTGTCTCCATTACAGCTGCTCTGAACGCATCACGATTCTGGGCAAGTCGACCTGCATCAGCCAAAGACAAGTTCAGACTCTCTGTGATGTCCTGGGTCCACCGTCGTCTAGGTCGACCCCTTCCCCTTTTTCCAGGGACCATGCCTTCCATCACTGTTTTTTTCCAGACTATTATGTCTTTTTATATGACCGAAAAATTTCAGCTTCCTTATTGCGATGGTATTTAGGAGCCAATGTTCCTGTACGTTTAGTGAGTGCAGTACTTCTCTGTTGGTCTTTTTTTTCTGTCCAGGGTATTCTCAACATCCTTCTGTAGCATTTCATTTCGAATGATGTAATCTTTTTTGCAACTGTTTTATTGAGTGTCCAAGTCTCGCAGCCGTATGTTGCTACTGGGAATATACATGCTCTGATCAGTTGTAACTTTGTTTCTTTGCTTGTGCCTTGCCATAGGTTTTTCATCTGTATTAGCTTATGTGAAGCAATTGCAAGTCTTCTTTTAATTTCTACTGCACAGTCGCCAGAGCTGTTAATGATTGATCCTAAGTATTCGAATTCATTGACACTTTCCAGTTCTTCGTTATCAATTTCAATTTCTGGTTTGGTCTTTACTTTGTCTGTTGTCAATACTTTGGTCTTCTTGGTGTTTAGGTATAGATTCTGGGCCTCGCTGTGTTTTTTGGTGGACAGAAGTAATTGTTCAAGTCCTTTTGGGTTGGTCGATAGGAGGACTGTGTCGTCAGCATATCTGATTTCCGGGATCTGGTACCCGCCGATGTTAAATGAGTCAAACTCTGTGTGTTCTTGGTCATCTCTTACGTTTCTCATGATATTCTCGGCATAAATGTTAAACAGGTAAGGGGAAAGGGTACAGCCTTGTCTTACTCCTTTCTGTACTTCAAACCATTCTGATGTTTCCCCCTCTATTCTTACGGCTGCCTGTTTGTTCTTGGTACAGCAGTGCGATGAGTTGTATAAGGTGGTTTGGAAATCCCATATTTTTCATAATAGCCCATAACTGCTGATGTTGTACACAATCGAAAGCTTTGGTGTAATCAATGAAACAAGTATGTAGGTCAACGTTGAATTCTCTACACTTTTCTATGATGATCCTCATGTTGAATATATGATCTCTAGTGCCTCTACCTGGTCGAAAACCCGCCTGTACTTCATTTATTTCTGTTTCTAGCTTTTGTTGCATCCTTTTCATTATGATTTGTAAAAGTATTTTGCTGGCATGGCTTATAAGAGCTATAGTTCTGTAGTTTGTGCACAGTTTCAGGTTGCCCTTTTTTGGCAAGGGTATGTAAATTGATCGTTTCCATTCCTTGGGCCAAATTCCGCTTTGCCAGATCTTGCAGCATAATGCATGGTATATACGAGCGCTGCCTTCTCCTCCTGCCTGTATCATTTCAGCTGTTATTTCATCACAACCAGGAGATTTTCCACTTTTTAAGTGTTTGATTGCATTCCGGACTTCCTCTATGGTAGGTTCTGGTTCACGTTCCGCTTCATTCATGACGTTGTTATCTGCCGCTTTGTTTATTTCCGTATACATTTCTTGACAGTACTCCTTCCATCTGTTCAGAATATCTTTACGTTCTGTTAGAGTGTCGCCTTTCTTGTCGTTTATTGCTCGGGGTGATGAAGGAATCTAGTGTATGTAAATACAGGAAGGGAGTCTTGAAACCAGGAATCTAGTGTATGTAAATACAGGAAGGGAGTCTTGAAACCAGGAATCTAGTGTATGTAAATACAGGAAGGGAGTCTTGAAACCAGGAATCTAGTGTATATAAATACAGGAAGGGAGTCTTAAAACCAGGAATCTAGTGTATGTAAATACAGAAAGAAGGTCCTGAAACCAGGAATCTAGTGTTTGTAAAAATAGGGAGTTTTGAAACCAGGAATCTAGTGTATGTAAATACAGGAAGGGAGTCTTGAAACCAGGAATCTAGTGTACGTAAATACAGGAAGGGAGTCTTGAAACTGGAATCTAGTGTACGTAAATACAGGAAGGGAGTCTTGAAACCAGTAAATACAGGAAGAGAATGGAGAAAAGATGCAGATACTGCTGCAGTCATGCAATTTTGTTGTATTTATGTGCTAAATACTTAACAAATCTATAACATTATTTATTACACTAAAAATGTGTTACTATCAACAATGGGAAAACCTTTGCTGTATGTCCCATGCCAATAATGGATAAATCAATTATATAGCCAGTTCATAACCAACATTTCAAATGTTGAATGAATTATATAATTTCCTTCCTGCAAGTAAAGACTCACATAAGTGAAATCGACAAAGTCACAGTCAACATCCTGTGCAGTTATAGAGCCAATAGTGAAGTTTCTGTCCTTGTTGTAGTTGTACTGAGGAAAAAAAAAAAGAAAGTTAAAAAACTTGTTAGAACTGAAAATGAATATAATGAAAGCAATTTAAGAACTTAATGTTGCTAATAATAATTATAAGAATAAAAACCAAATAACATGAAGTAGTTTTTCCTTCACAGCCAACTTCTGATACAAACAACTGACAGATTTACTGGAATTATTGTAATTGTAAGAGGCTACAATTTTTCTTGCGGCTCGCTCAGTCTATCACAGAGACACTTAACATACATATTTGTTACACCGCATTTTTTCCTTATTAAAAAAACAAAATCAGAAGTATAGCATTCATATTTTTTGGTAACTTGTTACACTGCATTTTCCTCTACATAAGTATATATATATATATATATATATATATATATATATATATATAGATATATATATATATATATATATATATATATATATATATATATATATATACTGAAGCACATTAAAAACGCACCACTATTATATATACTGATGCCGAGAAGCTGGAAAAAAAAAGTGTGAGAATGGATTTTCCCCGTGTTTGTCATGAGGTAGAGAGCGAATGGCTGCTGGAATGGAAAGTGCATGATTCAACCCATGGGTTTGTGTACAGACTACATGAAAACAATGAAAGTTACACGTGCAACACTATTCCCAACAGCTATGACCCTGAAAATGTGTACGCGTTGTGGCAGTATACTCGGTATAAAAAGGCCATTGAGACAAAACACCCAGTACATGTGCTTGAAATGCCACGACTATCTGAAAACGACCGTCAACGAGCCATTGGTATGTTGGAGACCGGAATGAGCTCGCGGGCCATTGCCAGAAGGAGGAATTGCCACCACAGCACTATTGTATGTCTCAATGAACGTTATGGAACCACTGGCAGTGCCCGGGATAGACTTCGGAGTGGCCAACCACGTGTTACTACCCCTGCGCAAGATCGTCATATTGTGCTGAGTCACCTAAGGAATCGTTCTCTCCCGGCAAGTCAAACAGCAAGAGCAATAGTGGGTAGACGTGGGCAAGTCTCTCGAATGACAGTCATACGACGACTCAGAGATACAGGCCTTACTGCAAGACGACCTTATGTTGGGTCAAACTTGACTCACAGACATCGTCAGCAGCGCCTGCAATGGGCAGAGCAACATGTCAGATGAACTAGACTGCAGTGGAATGCTGTCCTATTCACAGACGAGAGCAGATTCAACATATCCTTTGCTGATGGACTATGCGGATTTGGCGACGGTGTGGAGAGCGCTTTGCAGATTGCTATGTTCGTCAGCACAACCGATTTGGAGGTGGCAGTATTCACATTTGGGGAGGATTCAGTTTTCACCATCGCTTGCCTCTTCACGTCTTCCGTGGAAATGTTAATGCTGTGACATATCGATATGAGGTTCTGGTTGCACTGGTTGCTCCTGCGTTCACAAATTATCCAGACTTGCAGCTTCTCCAGCAGGATAACGCACGTGCGCACACCGCATGCATTACGCAGCAATATCTACAGCAGCAGAACATTGTGACGATTGATTGGCCTGCCCTATCACCAAACATGGATTCATAGGAAAATGCATAAAGATTCCAAATATGTAAACTTGTAAACACTTATATTTACATTTCACACTCTGTTCCTGGATTATACAGGTGGTGCATTTTTAATGTGCTTCAGTGTATATATATATATATGAACTTTGTGTGTGTATATTTCTCTTTCTCTCCCTCTCTCTTCCTGCATATACCCTCATAAACATAACCAATTTCTGTGATGCTTGGAAGCAACTGACATCAAAGAATGAACATGAAGACTTACCTTTCCTGTTGTTCTGTGTAGTAAAATTGTGTGGAACAATGCCTGAACTACTTCCTCAATCTGCCTCCCCTCTACAGTCTGATGGGAAGAAACATTTTTACAACATTACTGACACATCAGCACTTTTCTCATTCATAACCGTCATGAGATGTCATGAACCGCATTCCAATAATTACAGTTAGTTTTTCCCCAAAGACTGGAAAAAAAGTGTTGGTACTGTGCTTATGTGTTGAGTTATCAGATGTAGCAGATGCGAGACAAGTTATACCATAAGAATATGAACTATATATATATATATATATATGTATGTATATTGTAGTATAACAGTGCTCTTGTATGTAAAAATGCACACACACACTCTACTGATGGGTCGAGATGAGCAATGACCCAATGAATGATGATTGTACAGAATAATAACTCCCTTACAGACTTCCATAAATGGGTGCTTGTGTAGATTAGATGGATTGAAGTGGTACGACAAGATCACTAATATGGTACTGATGACAAGAAGCAGACAAGTGCCATGGAACAAGACATGAGAAGACACAGGCAATGGATAGGACAAACACTGAGGAAACCTGTTGACAGCACTATAAGGCAGTCCTTGTTATGGAATCCCATGGTAAGAGAGGCAGAGGGAGACCAAAGATCCCATGGAGATGAGAACTGGAGACAGACATGAAGGGGATGAAGACATGGAAATACTCTGATCTCCTGGCAGCACGGGACATGGAGACTTGGCGTCTGTTTTTTGATGTCTTTTGTTCCTTGGGGAGCTCAAGGATGATGACAATTCTTTGGGAGCAGAATGGTGGTGGTGATGGTGATTTTTCTCCTTAAACGTCGAATGGTGAACATAACATTTATTTTAAACTGAAGATGATACAACGTTTAACTCTTAATGTATCCTTTAAAGGCAGCCATACGCAAACATAATTTTCAACTTTTCTGACCTAACAGTGGCACTATTTTTCACACTGGTGTCTAAGTCTGAAAATAACATTTATGTTGTTTACTGTCAGATGCATCTCAAGAGAATGAGTGTTATTCAACCTCGCTTATTCTTTGACATCTTCCCTGTTCCCTAGCTCTGTCAGTAATGCTATCTAAATGTGCATGTTTTTCCAATTCCTCGGATGGATCCCTTTCTGTTTATTAAGACTGTTTCAGGTGTCATTACACTTCATTATACTAATTTTATCAATATTAATGCAAAGTCCCAGTTTATTATTTAAGAACTGTAAGTTCATTTTGCACTTGATCTGGCCTTATAAGCATAAATGAATTAAATACAAGAAAATCTGAAACATTTTAAGTCAGATCTTGTGTTTGTGTATTACAGTAATAACAGCGAATATGAAGATGTGTGCCAGAGACGAAACCCTGTACACAGATTTAAGATCTGGTCTGAGATGAAGGCTGTGTTGAGCTTGGGGACAAATACTAAACTAGATAAATCCTCGTTATATGGGCAAAATTGAAGGCATGGCTGGATTGTGTAAAATGTAAAACTAAATACCTTGCAACTGTTCAAAAACTGTAAATTAGGTAAATTAAGCAATAACTGCAAACGAAAATCTCTCTTACACAATCATTCAAATGTCCTTTCTTCTTTTTCAAGTACCATGCCTGGTGGCGTATGAGATCATGACTCTCCACAACTTCCTGTCTCCAGTACTATGTATCAATTGAGCTATTCACCTCTTTCCATGCCACGATTGGCGTCTTTAGGGCAACGGCAAATCAATCCATTTGCTGCTGTTTCCGTAATCGAAGTGACTGGCAAACGGGTGATCAGCCCGTTGGTCCTCTTCTCATAACATGCCCTAAAATAGGGGGTTGCTTCTTTCTAACTTGTTTTCTTTGTGCCATGACCTCTTTCATGACATCCTCATTACTCTTTTTGGCTGTCCATGGTATTTTTAACATTTTTCTGTAAAACCACATCTCTGTGGCATTCAAATATACTGATATGAAACAGAAGCAGGCAGCTGAACACTAGTTCATCAGTCTAACCATTAGAAAGCAGAATGTTTCGACCCACTTTAATAATTTCTACATTCTTTCTCTCCCCCCTCACCTACCAACCACCGCTAACCCCAGGTGCTCAAAAAAAAAAAGAAAAAGAAAAGAAGGTAAGCATGATAAACAGCAATTCATTACAAAATAAGAAAAGAGAATAAAAATGTAACATCAACAATCAAAAGGTAGCATCAACCATTACATCCAAACATGCTCTTGACAGGAAACCACAGAGTAAGAGAATAATGAGGTAGCTTTATTTTCTACAGGGAGTGAAAATGGTGAACCATGATACTTTTGCTAAAACACTGTATGTGACAAACTCACCAATTCCATTATCTGTGATCTTGCATTCATAGTTCTAGTCTCTTTATAACTCTCAGCAAAAAAAACTTCTGTGATAGTTAAAGTGTCCTGCTGGCTACAGTCTGTACAAGGGGAAAAAAACAAAACAGAACAGAAATCAATGCTAGTATGCAAGGAGTATGTAGGGCCGAAACACTTGTCGGACGGGGGGACTACTTCTGATGATCAGATTGCTTCCTGTTGTATCGCTCTGTAAAGAGTTTCCTATCATAGTGTCTTTTCTGATAGAAACTGGAGAACTCAATGTCTGAGATTTATAGAATATAGAGCAAAATGATCTCACAGCAGATTATTAGTACTCTGAATATACTTGGAAAGGCCGTTTTTTAATCTCCAAGGTGTCTATTAAAACATCAATTGTTCTTGTTGTCTGATGTCTTCTGAGTGCTTATAAACTTTTCTGTTGTGTAATGAAAGTATGTTCATGAACACAATTAATACTGATGTTTACAATACTGTTTCAAAAACACACACAAAAATACTTTTTTCCACAAGCTGAAATACATACCTGTTAGTTTCCTACCTGTTTTATTTTCCTACTTTATTATTACTACAAAAGATCAAAGCAAGAAAAATAATGAACCACCTCGAAAATGCACAAATCCTCCCTTATACCCCGAGAAGCTATAGGCCCATGAAAGTAACTTGGGGTAGCGCTGGAACATTTGCTTATGATGTGTATGAGGATAAACAAGAAATGGCTGCTTATCAATGAGCAATTATCCTCAAGAAGAAATTAGAGTGATCTCCCCTGGAAAATTCTGGGAGTCAACAGGAAAGTCCTATATGTTCTTTTTATTTTTTTGTCTAATTTAATTACAATTCTATATTATATTAGCCGACCTCATATCAATTGGTATATTTTTTAATGGATCATCTACCATTTCTGGTTCCTTTTTAATGAAATTATATGCATATGCAACAGTTTTACTTCATTCTTTAAATATGTGGTTATATATGTTATGATTTAGCAACTACACAGTTGGGGTCGAAGTGGCAAAGAGGTATGGTGTCCGCCTCAAGATCTAAAGGTACCGGGTTCAGTTCCCAGTACAGAGAAAATATCTGATTAAGATTTTTTTTTTTCAAGTTTTTTCACCTTCCATCACAGTTTTCCTCTCTGACTGCTAATCTCCTGTATATATCACAATGGAATGAAATGCAATTAGCAAGACATGGTCAGCTTGAAAAGGCATAATTAACAACCTTTAAATGTTGTTATATAACATACAGGAGCGGAACCTAGTGAAGCTATCCATGCTCCATTTACACACATTTTAACAACAAAATACAAATTATTGGTAGGGTTGGTATGGAGAGTTACATTAATATTTTAAATTCAACAAAATTTTATATAAAAATCAAACCAGATTGAATCACAGAACAATGTACAGTCACCATCATGTCAGTCAACTTGTGATTGATAAATTGGACGTGAGGCTTCGAGAAACTTAAAAAATATTTTGCTGTGATCTATGATAGTGTCCAATTGCTGCTGGCCTAAATTTCAAGCTATCTTATAAGGCATAAAGTAGGTAGGAACAGGGTTTTGCAACCAGGGCACCATGGAACCCTAAGATTCCATGACAGGTCTCTAGGGGTTCAGAGAGAGATCATGATTGAAAAAAAACAAAACATAGCTAGGTGATGTTAGCACTTGCCGTGGTGGGCAGTGACCGAGCAGCCCCGTATAGCAGTGCGCTATAGGATCGTGTTAACTCTTGCACATACCATATGCCATTAGTATCTTGGAGAGTAGAAATTGGTGATAATACTTTTACACGGTTAAAACGAAGCACCGTGGGCCGTGTCCTCCATGTCACCTGAATCGATATCTACCATACGGCAATTCTGTCGGCCACGCCGTTAGGATTAGAGCTGGGTTTAGTTTTAGAAATGCTCTAATCTAATAGTTTTTTTGGTAGGTTAAGCATTTCTAAATCTAAACTCAACTTTAATCTTAACCCCTAACAATTTGGCTGACTCAACTGAAAAATAACTATTCTGGCTAGATTTTTCGCACGTCTATCTTTTTTTGTCTGATGATAGGAAACTCTTTACAGAGCGATACAACAGGAGGCAATCTGATCATCAGAAGAGTCCCCCCCATCCGACAAGTGTTTCGGCCCATTATACTCCTTTACACTCTAAGCGGGCCCACTTGGGTCATGACTCCCAAGTGTCTCAGCCTCCTGTTGTCTTGTATTGAAAATGAACCTATTTGACTCCGGTAGCAACTTTAAAATCCACAACTCCGCCAGCCGTGGAGGCAATTGTGAAAGTAACAAAGAGAAGACAAATTATCCCGTTCGTTCCGTCGCACACAACTAGGGACAGGCACTGACACTCCTGCGTGAAGCCGACGAGGCTAGCCACTATGCGCTAGCAACTGAAATTCTGTGCCTAACACCTCTTATAGTATATACCGCGTGTTGTCCCTCAGTCCCAGCCCTTTCACCAGTATACCAAAAAAACTCAACGTATTGTGGACTTAGAAAAATTCCTGGTGTTTTCTGTACCGCAAAGTTTACTGTCACAATTTCCATAGCCTATTGCGGTTGTTCCACAGCCAGCATGATGCCTTTTCGGCAGTTTCACTAAGCCTCTTCAGTGCCCTTGTTCTCGACTGTCCCCTCAGCCCCAAGTTTCAATAAATGATACACTGATGCAGCCACGAGCTCTCTTGCGCCCACCTCAACAGCCATGACCCTTGCAGTGAACCCATCGTGTCTCAGATATGCGGCCAGATCATTATACTTGGCCGCTTTGAACAAATGCTCACCATGCTCCACTGCCATAACCACATCTGGTACAAAAATAGGTCATCCTATATGGAAACGCACATAAACAATGATGTTGGCTAACATTAACCCTAACCCATCCCCTTTCCCCACCTTTCTGATACATTGTAAATCCAATTAAAAAAAAAAAACAACACAGCAAGACATCATCATAAAAAAGGGTAAAGGATTCCGTTACATGCCCATTGAGGCATATTGGGAATATGGTGTTAGGCCCATATTTTCTTGACCATCGGCACACTAGGGGTGATGTGGTCAGCATCACGCCGGCCGCCTTAACTTTCTCAGAGTTGCTCTGGTACCCAATTCATGAGGCTGGGTTGACCCCGGAGCCGTTTGCATCCTAAAAAATCCCACCTCAGCTGGGGATCGAACCATGGATCACTGTGCTAGGAAGCCAGTGCACTAACTACTGCGGCTCCCAAGACATCATCATACGTTAAAAAGATAGCAAACAATAAACTTCCAACTTCCACATTAAAAACCCATAATCAAATGCTTACTTAAAAATAGACATCTGGGCTAAAGGTAACACACAGCCCACGGTGCTTCATTTCAACCGATTTACGCTAACATACTGTCAGCTGTAGAAATAATAATTTTTATGTAGGGGTTCCCTGAGACCTGAAAAATTATTTCAAGGGTTCCTCCAGGATGAGAAAGGCTGGGTAGGCTTATACATGTCCATAACTGAAGATGTGGAGAGTAATAAGTTGGTTAGGCTTATACATGTCCATAACTGAGGATGTGGAGAGTAATAAGTTGGTTAGGCTTATACATGTCCATAACTGAGGATGTGGAGAGTAATACGTTGGTTAGGCTTATACATGTCCATAACTGAGGATGTGGAGAGTAATACGTTGGTTAGGCTTATACATGTCCATAACTGAGGATGTGGAGAGTAATAAGTGGTAAGCTGGTTATTTGTTTTTTTTTTAAATGTACGTCGTATATTTTGTAATCATTCAAAACAATATGGCAACGTACTGATCGCGAGTTCGCCGACCTGATGGCGAAGGTACACTATTCTGTGGTTCAACCCTGAAACGACGTCACTATAGATCAGTTTGAGCTGACTCAGCCATTACTACAACACATATGCAGTATCACGAAGAAATTCCACACTGATTAAAGCACTCAACTGTAGACATTATTATATCCTAATTATAATAAATAATTTGTGTCATCTCTCTGTTAAAATTGGTCTCCAAATAAATGCCTCTAAAACTAAAGCTATGAACTTTTCTAACGAGACCTTTGATATCATCTTGAACGGGGAAAAACTACAGAAAGTTGAAAGTTTCAATTATTTAGGCAGTAAAATGACTCAGGATGGTGACACAACAAGAGAAATCCATACTAGAATTGCTTTGGCAGCTAGCGCCTTCAATAGATTATCTAACATTTGGAAATTACGATCATTGAATATACATACCAAGCTTCGTCTGTTTTATTCAAATGTTATCTCAGTGTTAACATACGGCTGTGAGAGTTGGAAAATAACAAAATCATTGGAGAACAAGCTGAATACATTCGAGAACAAATGTCTTAGAAAACTCATGAACATCAGTTGGAAAGAATTCAAGACTAATCGACAAATAAGAGAAGACTCTAGGCAGAAATATGTCTCCGACTATATAAGGAAAGACGATGGTCATATATCTGTCATGTCCTACGAATGCAAAACAACAGAATACCACTACAGGCGCTCACTTGGGTTCCTGAGGGTAAGCGGAAAAAAGGAAGACCAAAAGAAACACTCAGAAGAACAATAATAAGAGAAGGAAGAACGTTGGGCCTAAATAATGTGCAAGAGCTAAGAGGAGTGGCGTCACAACGAACAACCTGGAGAGCACTGGTTTCTGCCTTATGCGCCGTGTTTGGCGCTTAAAGAATTTATTATTATTATTATTATAATTATAACCCATCAGAGGTTGAACAGGATATCTTTCTCCGTTAATAGGAGGGAAAAAAAAAACCAACTTAGGCTACTATCGAAAAGAGGTGACCACAAAGCGATGATTTTATTTTAGAATGTCAGTTAAAAATATATAAGGACGAACCTTGTGATAGGCACTGACGGCAAGTAATGGTCTTTACTTTATTATCTTAAAACGAAAAGCCGTGAATCCTTCATCATTTAAGCGGTGTTCTACTAATTAGTAACACTTCCACTAATTCGGTTATCTTCGTATGTCATCATTTCATTCACCATTTTAAAGCCTGTTTACCAAATGATTCCGTCGTATGACCGCCTCTTTAAAAACATAATATATTTATGGGCCATAGCTCAATCTTTCTGGTAAAATGTTTTAACATTTCATACATTTTAAAGAAATAATTACCTGCAGCATATAATGTTTCACAAAGTGAGCTTGTGCTGACAAGATATTGTTGTTATACTGAGGAAATAAGACATAGTTCCAAAATGACAATTGGGCAATAATTTTGCAACAGCTGTTGAAAGGTCAAGGTTAAATATTGTACTGTCTCCTATTCCATTTTTCCTGTGTTTGCTTCGTTGTTATCTTTTATCTATTACTGATGTTTACCGGGAACATCAAAGAATAACAGCCGTGTTTTACTCGCTGACCCATCTTTGGGGATCTACGCCTTATTCCCTTTCCGATCTCTAAGTTCCTTGCCTACAAGGGTATGGTAAGGGCTTTCATTGTTCTCACCTTTTTTTCTTTTTTTTTTAAAATTAATGAAGAAAAATATCCCGTTCAACCTCTGATGGGTTATAATTAGGATATATATTGTTTTCAATTCCAAATAATATGAACAACTGCCGATATGAGAAAGTGGCATAACATTTGTCAAATCATTGTAAATAGGGACAATCACAATTGTGCTTATACGTTAAATAAAAAATAAAATAAAATAAAAAAAAACAAACAAAATCAAGAAGAAACTCTGAACAAGAATAATATTAAAATGGAGGGGTGTAAAGGCCTGGTGGTCCCAGTTATATAACTGACTTTAACAGATATTTAAATGACTTTCATCTGTTAAAAGTCATATGCATTGTAAGAACAGCACGTACTCGATGCCTTCATGGGCACCCGATCCTATGTATTGCGTAGTGTGGATGGGGGTCGTCCACATATGACTTCAAAAGTGAAGGGGCGGAGGGGGTCCAAAATTTTGTGACGAAGTGTGATGATAGGGGGAGGGGTTTTGAAAAATGTGACGTCACACAAAAATATGCTGGTGACACTCGCTTCTTTTATCACTGCTGTTTTAACTGTTATCTGCAATAATAATAATAATAGCCACCTCCCCACAATTAGAGAAACAACACAACGCTGGAGCCGCATAGGTTTTGACCCAAGCCTATATTGGTGAAGTGAAAACAAAAACATTTAGCCAACATGACAATCCCTAAGTGCTATCACGCGTAAGTTATATACATAACATGAGGACAATAGGGAAACTGACGCGTACCCCCTGAGGTTCTAGAGACAGCCGCCTCAGCGTAGACTATCTATTTATCATGTACCAACAACACCTGAGACAAAAGCGATGTGCGCCCACAATTAAGACAGAGAAAAACACGACTGACCGCTGAGGTCTTCACAATTGAAACACAAGCGCCATACTTGGTGCTCCGAAGAAAACACAAACCCACTCACTTACAACCCAACACCATCTTTATTCGACCGTTTTCTCCTCCCTCCCTATCCTAGCTTGTTGTGTATGAAGTTCTCTTTTCGTATCAAATCCCACAGGAGAGAATAGGTGCGCCTGTAAATAGCGCACCCTGCTCCCACCTCTGACTGCGAAACGGCAGCTTCATCCTCACACCAGTTGTTGCGCATTTTCTACACACATAGTCCAGTGCGCCCTCAACCGTACTCCTGCACCACAACTAACCCACCTTTCGAACCCCTCTATCATCTCCCATCACCGCCCACACTGTTCTTCTGCCCTCAACATGCTAGCGAACTTGGCCCCATAGACAGAGATAATCTATTCTGCGAACTCTGCTCTGACCATCTTCCCGCGTCTGCCGGTGCGGACATGTGCGGCCATAACCCTGCTCAAGCGTCAGTATTCCTTCCGAGCTAGTTTCCACACACAGCAAGCTGAGTACACATCATAGCCTTTGAGCGACTCCACACAAATAGCAGCCCCGAGAAACGACATAACAACACCACCTTCGTCCGGACATATCTCTTGAGTGAGCGTCCACTTCTAGACTTCCTCTCCGAAGCGCCAACAATCTGGCGAAACACAAGTACTGTTACGGTAGATTCGCCCCCGTAAAGATAACGCGTACCATTACTTTATGAGAGCCCCTTATCTTTTCTATAATGCTTCTATGACTAGAGGTCTGACTCCCCAGTCTCATTGGAGCCATATACGGAATCTGTGCTTGCGTGCGCCGTGCAGCCTATATTAGGTCTACAAATTGTCACGAGTTTGGTAGTTTCCCCCAAACCACGCGAATGTGAGAGACGGGCGCCAAAGGTAGTTCTCCCAGCTTTTGCCCAATTAGCGTTTTGTACACTCTAACTTGTTTGCATCACCCACACTCCTACAAAACATACCCACATTGAGAGGACAGTTCTAAGCTCCAATAGCGTGCGACATTCACGTTGATGCGGTAAACTATACGCCACCAGACAGAGACCTCCCGACCTCAACACCTTCAAACCGAGTATTATGCGCTGCTTTCTCCTTCTATATAAGCGATCTAACTTTTATTGACTTAGAAAGCCAAACCCACTACACCACCACCATCGCAATTCCGCGCCTGCGTTTCGCGCATTGTCTGAGACAACTCCCACCCCTTTGATGCCACACCAATCGCCTAATTATACTTTTTTCTCTCTCTTCTCTGATCTTACATCGCGCTTACTGACAGCGTGATTATACAACAGACCTATATACAGCTACCGTCCGCTCGACCTACGCCAGATAACTAGACACCAGCGCGAGTTCTATCTCGATTCGATTAACTAAATATATCTCACAGACGAATCGTTCTTTTGCCAATCATCATTTCATTGAACAAGCGACAGAAAGCCCTGCAGCAGCGCACATAGCAGATAACCCTGATATCTTTTCTGAAAAAGGTGCGGAAAACGATCGGCTGGGCAAGAACACTATATCGGAGCCATGTACAACTAGTCGTTTCGATGTTCCAAACAAAGGTTCCCAGGGGAAACCTTCAAGTATCTCTATATTTCTTAAGTATTTGCATCCTAACAGGAAAGGAGAGGAGACACAATCTAAGACGGCCGTTCAGATCCACTACGACTCGACGTCCGTTGTCGTTGTTTTTATGCGGACGGCAAATCGCCGTAGAGCAGTGCTCAAAATCAGCAAAAACACCTTTCATCTTCGGGAAACGTAGATTTCTCGTCACAATTCCCCAAACCCAGAAGCTGTGTGACATCATCGCATCCTCTTTCTGCGAGCGAGACATATACTACACATCATATCTAGCACTAAAACATTAACCAAAACCAGCCTTCTCTACCTACTCAGTTATCAGTTCTCACAGAAAATATTTTGCTGGATAAATCAAATCACGCCACTGAACATGAGACCCTATTTCTATGCTCTACGAGCTTAATGGTTGTATCTACAAACAAAAAAATTTAGCAGTCCCGTTCGTGCGGATTCTTAAAACGATGTCTGATTTAAGCTGGTTACATACACATAAACCCCTCTATCTCAACGCGTATCTCTGCGATAGAGTACTTGCTTACATGCCACGATCACAATTCTAACCCATTAGTAACACAAAAATCAATAATAACCACTTTCTAAATCTCTTCACTGTAAACTAAATTCTCACCCCCGTTACTCTGCTTCTCTACACACTACAACGTCGCTGCGAGCGCTAACATACAGCCAAAACCGCAGCGCGTCGATATTCTACAATGCCATGTGCGGCGCGGTTCCCCATTACAATGAAAACAATCCATCAACCACAATAGTATAGCTTCACCTCTATAAGTAAATCATGTTCAGAAAAGTCTGAACGAGCGGAAAAAGTGACCATAAGAGTTAGATATCTAAACTTTGTTGGCCACGAGTACCAGTATCAAATTACTTATGAGCGTCTTAGCCACGTACCTCTTATACTTTGAGAGAGTGACAACGAGAAGCTACTCCCTTTTTCATGATTTTCTCTGATCACAGTGGATTACAAGGCCTTCCTCCTGCGAGATTGGGAGACACATATCTTGACCTGACAGTCTATTATTCATCTTTCTCATTTCCAGGTTCGTTCTTACCCATTCTAGGTTACAGTGACTCACCAAGAGCCACATAACCTAATCCGTATATATAGAGCAGAGTTTATTTCACCTTAAATCTTGATCCAAGCTGCGTCAAAATCGAGTCTCCACCCAAAGAAAACTCAGCAAATGCGTAACTAAAAAATTCCCAACTAATACGATTTCCTCTAATTCTCTGCGCGCGAGAACCTTCTCATAATTGCGCAAACTACCACGAGCCACTTGTACTCTTAATTGCGACACAACACTTGCGTGCACGAACCGAGTCACACTGTTACTCTAACGGCTATAAAACAAACCATACAGTCGACGAGTCATCTCTACATCCCTCCCCAAAACAGCCACAACATATATCCCAAAATAGACAAACTGAAAAAATATACAACTAGGTATCTAGACGATAACCTCTCCGAACGACGACAGTCACCTCATCTCTTAGATATTTCTCCATCTACTAAATCTCAAATCTCATTACTATCAATCACGCCCCTGATCTCCGCCCACACATCCTCTCCTATTTACATACTACAAGAGCCTCAACCACTTCGTTTCCCTAGCCCTTTTCTTTTTCACACGACCAAACTATATTTCACACATCACCCGCGTCCAGTTTCTCTTTCTTTTCCACACGTTACAATTCACTCTACACCTTTTCGCCACACGTTTCGTCTGTATCTTACGACACCTTTTTTCTTGTTCTTTCACACCACCGCTGTATCTTCTCTTTTCAAAAAACAATGGAAAAAAAACCAACTAATTTCACAATATTCAGTTCACACTATTCCACGACCAATTCATTATTATTTTCTGAGCCACGCTGTTAACACATCTCGCAAACCTCGACATCGAGAATGAGCTATCAGTTAACACGTACACAAACTATTATACTATGGCGTTTTAGTTGCAAAACCGACCCGATATCATGCTTTTACGTCAACTCTCATCTTTCATATTCTACGTTATCACACAGCCACGTCTATACAAATTGCCTATTGTCCTTGACCTGTCGGTCACAACGGTAATAACAGAGCGACATATAGACATGATTGGTGACCAACAGCACGAAAAACCTAATGTCTAACACCAGATTTGTTCAAGATCTGTCTGCATGATTGCTAGCTGGGAGTTGAGTTACTCTATCTTGAATTCTACTAATTCCATTGCACAAAGAAATCTAAAAACAACACAATCCGAATTAAAAAGAAACACCGTATGAACTTCCATAAAACGATTTAATGCGCATTACATGAAAAAGGCGCCGCATTTCACGCGAGTGAAAGCTAAACTGAACGCCGATTGTAAAAACCCGCACACACCAGCTTTGCAGGAACATTTATGAATTTTTCCTCTCTATATTACACAGATTTCCTGGCAAAACCATCGCCGGAACACATGGATATGTATCGCAATCTTAGATTTAAAAAAAAAAAAAGTAGACCAAAGTATTTACGAGTTTATTCATAAAAAATAGCAAAGAACAAACGGGATATCTGCACAAACACGATATACATAATAACCAATTGTTCACCGGTAGAAAAAAATGTAGACAGCAAAAGTAAACAGTTTTTATGAGACTGAAAGGACTTTGAGGGGGACATGTCTCATTTCGCCCAAAATAGTAATGAAACACCGGCCAAGTTAGTCGCACAAGTCGACGCACACTTAATTATTATTTCAGAGGCAGAGTAATAAAAGGTTTAATGGAATTGTGTTTCGAAGTGAGAGTGTGTGTGCGCGAGTGCCTTTAAAAACTATTTTAAAAATAAGTTTTTTCATGTCTTTTTCTTGCGAGTATCTGCGAAACTCTCTCACCGCATTCCACCGCCAGACATGCTGAGTGTCTTAATTGAGTGAGCTTCATCTGAGTCAGCAATTACTAACGCCTTTTTAGTGCTATCTGTGGTATGCCCAGGCGGAACGCTACGAGTATACAATGACAAATTTGCTTTATTGATGAATGTAAGTGAACGTCCATTCATGGAGCGGCGTACGTTTTGTCTCTACTGTTTCGTATAGGACCTGTAGGCCCATATCTACATCCGAACTATTCTCAACGGGCATTCTTCTTATCAGGTATACCCTACCATTAGCCTTTGACTGAAGATCCCCACAGTCTAACCTGGCATAGTACAGCAGTCGCGTTGGCGTCAATCACTTGACACTTGACCTGGATTCTACAAAAGAAAAACAAAAACATGAAGACGAATCACCAACGTAAAAAAAAACAAGCAATCAATAAAATATAGGTTTCGAGGGAAACCACAAAGGATCCAATAAAGTTGACAATGCGAACCACTGAAAAACTAAGAACTGACACCACCAGGAAAAGAATGGCGCTCCCATCAATGTCCCATTAGAAGCTTGCGAAAAGATCAAATCACAATCTAATTCTCGGTCACATTATTAAAGGTGCTTAATACTTGCTCGTCTATTAATATAAACATGTCATCATCATCATCATCATTTATCCCTTGCTCAACCCCTGCAGAGCATGAAATCCCAGCCACTGCAACTCAGCCCCTTATCCATCCCTCCCGGATAGCCTGCACCAAGCGACATCTTCACATCGTTTTTCTCAGCAGTCAGAGCGTCTTTATCCGGTAATTAGTTTTTACACCTGATGTGGGATGTCCAGACCTCAATGCAAACCACATATTAGTCGGCTTGTATTTAATATTTTCATTTATTTAATATCTAGTCAGTAAAAGCATCCCTTTATTGGGGATGCCCTACAGCTGGCCGTTTGGTCCGTGGTGATAACCGACGCTTGACAATAGCTAGGCGGAGTTGCTCAGTACGGAAGGATACGGGGTTCGCGAACCCTGGGTATAACGCCACTACACCGGCTGTTGTTTTTTCAGTTGTCCCAAGTGTTCTAACTACGTCTGTATTACTTTCTTACAACGTGCCCTGAAATACATAACCTTTAAGTATTTGCGTCTCAAATATTAATTTACCTGTTTACAGGCACTCAGAGGTTATTCCTTCCTATCGTATTAAATCATATGTGGACACACAAGCTCGCTTAGTAATATACTTGACATCTCTGCATTATAACTTTTTTTTATCTTAATTAACAAACTATCAGATCTATTACAATATATTAAACTTCGATACCCTCAACCTACTGAGCTCTGAAATCAATTGTGTAGTCTTTCTCCAACAGGTCTGGTCAATATATTCTTAACACAAACCAGTACACTAAAAACTAACGGGTCGGAACAAATGTAGATGCCTGGAAATATCAAAAGCGACCAGCATATACACTGTGTACCACAGATGAGGCGATATCCAACGGGAGAGGATACGCTGCAAATGCGAGGATAGAAACTATAATATCCAATATGGGGAAAATCTCGCAAATACGAATCACACACAGCCCTCAGAATCAGCACTAGAAATATTCTCTAATAACCCTCCCAAAAAACTAACAGTTTTAACTGACTCTCTTTCAACAATTAAAGCACTTAGAAACTTACGAGAATGTACTAGACCTGATATAGCAGAGGAGATATTTCTGGCTACTACATACTTATATTCCAGAGGATGTTCAGTCTTAATTGCTTGGATACCTTCACATGTTGGCATAGAAGGAAATGAAAAGGCAGATAAAGAAGCCAAGAAAGGTAGATCTGATACAAATCTAATAAAGATAGGGACGAGTAAATCAGAGATTAAGAGCTTAATTAAAGATTTAATAACAGATGAATGGAAAGCAGAGTGGGATAAAAATCTGAAAGGAAGACATGCATATAAAATGTTCAAGGCTCCAACAAGAAAATGTCAGATATCTAGGGAACTGAAAATTCCCAGTAATAAGAAACTTCTCAGACTACAGTTGGGAAAAGGCTATTTCAGAATAGAAGAACCTTACTGTGTAAAATGTCTTCAAGACAATAATATAGAATTATTTCTTGTTAAAATTTAAGAGGTATGAACAAATGAGAATACCAATATTAGATTATTTGCAAGAATCCAACTTACCTATAAATATAGAAGAGGTGTTAAGAATAAACAGACCTAGGGAACTGTATAATATAGTCAAACAATATTTAACACGAACAAATGTTAAATTAATATATAGTGGCTGGGAATGTGAAGGTCTGATACTTGCTTACAATGCATATGACTTTTGACAGATTAAAGTCAATTAAATATCTGTTAAAGTCAGTCATATAACTGGAACCACCTGGCCTTTACACCCCTCTACTTTAATATTATTTTTGTTCAGTTTCTTCTTGATTTTGTTTGTTTGTTTGTTTATTTATTTATTTTTATTTAACGTATAAGCACAATTTTGATTGTCCCTATTTACAATGATTTGACAAATGTGATGCCACTTTCTCATATCGGCAGTTGTTCATATTATTTGGAATTGAAAACAATACATATCCTAATTATAACCCAACAGAGGTTGAACGGAATATTTTTCTTCATTAATATTATTTAAAAAAGGTATGCCTGGAGATAATCTAATATTGGGATTCCGTGTTGTTCAAACCTTGTACATGTTAGTAGGAAATGTTCTATATTACTGTGTTGTTGACATTTTGGAAATTAAGTTTTTTTCTATTCTAAAGTTAGTTAATACTGGAAATTTGTTGTTACTCTAGATATTAGATACTTTTTGGGCATGTTATGAGAAGAGGAAAGCTGGAATATATCATAGTAACAGATAAGATTGAAGGAAAAAGAGATAGGGGAAGACAAAGAGAGCAAATACTGGACAGTTTGACATCATGGCATGGAAAAAAGTCAACAACAGAATTGATAAATTGTACTGAAGACAAGAAGTTTTGGAGAGACACGATTTCCTACGCCACTAGGCATACCTGTCAACCTGTACGAATTTTTCGTACAATGTACGTATTTTTTTTATACTTTTAGCAGTGTACGACCGTACTGACTCGTTGTACGGATTTTCAAACCCAAATAAAAAATATAGAAATTTTTTTTTATTTAAAAAAAAAATCTAAAAATATTTTCCAACCCAAGTTTTTTTAAAATTTTAAATCTGAAAATATTTTCTAACCCAGGTTTTTTTTAAACCAATTTTTTTTATTCCTGGAATCTTGGCGTCTGTTTTTAAACTGAGGTCTCTCCCAGCAACCAATCAAATCGTTTTATACCAACAATTTGGTCTCAAACACTTTTGGTTTTCAGCGTGACATGTCGTATTTTTAAAGTTACCTGTTATCAACGACCACGCTTGCTTGCCACCACACTTCGACGCCATTTTGTTTTAGAAAAAACTAAGTACTTATAACTTGGTTAAATATTGCTGTTGTTTTGCTCTGTTGCAATTTAATCGCTGTCTTAATCTTTCCAGTTATATCTTGCCCTTCAGTATATTCCTAATAGGCCCTACATAACTAGGAAAAAAAAGTTTGTTTGCTTTGAGTAGGCCTGCTTTATTCCAGTGGTCGAGATTCACAGCTTTATTTTTTAATAAAGTGGCGATCTATTATCACTGGACTAGGCTACCAACTTTTAAATAATAATTTTTCGTAGTACGTTTTTTCTTCCTAGATTTGATATTCTGTTCATAATTTGGTTAATTTTTTTATTTTTTGCTGTTAGCTGTTTGCTTTGCTTCGTTGTATTTTATTTTTGTCGTTCTCTTAATCTTTCCAGTTATATTTTAACCATCTAACTATTTCCAATAAATTAATATCATACAATTTTGTGTAGGCCCTACAAAAGTAGGAAACAAGTTTGTTTGCGTAAACTTCGCTGCTTTATTTTTCAATAAAAAAATCCACACAGATTGCAGGAGGTCCATGAATGCAGACATACTCACGACTTTTTTACAGTGTAAGATTAACATTGATACATGCTGTGCAGACTTTAAGCCCACAAATGCAATTCTGCAAAGTGCTAAAAGTGCATGTGTTGATTATAATACAAAACACTGTGCATCGAAAGAATAGTACCTCACGATCACTAAGTTTTTTATATGTAAAGAACAGCATGAGACTATTAGCATGTTTTATATCACACTAATTCAAATGCAACTCCGCCAATGCCGGTCCCAAGCCCGGATGAAAAAGGAGGAGGGCGGCCTGCATGGAGGCCGTAAGGAGGCAGCCCCTCCACCATGCAAAGGCACAACAGGCCAATCACCTGTTTGCTTTAAATCATGATTACGCGAACTACAAGAGAGAAAACCGGACTGATTCTAAAGGCGACAAACTGGAACGGACTACGGACTACGACTTATGGAACTTGGAACACAAGAAGTATAAATGGGAAGGAAGAGGAGCTGGTGGAAGAGATGAGGAAAGCAAAACTAGAAATCCTGGCTATAACGGAAACGAAGAAAAAAGGACAAGGAGTCATGGATCTCGATGGCAACACGTTGCTCTACAGTGGTGTACCCATATCTGAAAGAGCTAAAGGGGGCGTGGGTTGCATTGTGGCCCAAAATCAAAAAGATAGTATCAAGGGATGGAACTTTGTCTCGGAGCGCATTATGGTTGTAAAACTAAAAGAAGGAGAAACCATAGTCAACCTGGTCATAGTGTATGGGCCAAATGAGGATGAGAGAGCAGAGGTCAAGGAGGAATTCTTCGAGCTGCTTCAAAGGACAGTGGATGACTGCCTAGATGAAGTTATTATGCTTGGAGATTTTAATGCCAGAGTTGGAAATGACCATGCTAGATGGGGTGGAGTTATCGGAAGATATGGAGAAGATACTCTCAATGACAATGGAAAGCGACTCCTTAGATTCTGCAGTGAGCAGAATCTGATCATTACAAACACAAAGTTCCCCCATAAGCGCATACATGCATACACTAGATGTGAACCAACCAAGAATGAGAAGTCACTGATCGACTACGCCATTGTTCGGAGAAGCTCATTCAGATATGTCCGAGATGCAAGAGTCTGGAGGGGGCCAGAGATTGGAAGTGATCACTACCTGCTAACAATCAAACGAACAACTGAAAGAGTTGCTCAGCCTAGGAACTGCCCAACATCACGCAAGAAACCAAGTAAACGAGCAGGAGAAATGAGCATTAGGACCTACAAGCTGAGAGAGCCAGAAATTAAGACCAGATATCAGGGGCTTATTGCTACAGCAGTGAGCAACACAGAAGAGCGACCTGATGACTTGGAAACCCTCTGGAATAAATTCAAGGATATCATAAAGACAGCTGCTGCAGAAGCATGCGGTGAAGTCCGACTTGGGAACCAGAGAAAGAGGACACCTTGGTGGACAGAGGAAGTCAAAGAGAAAATAAGAGAGAAGAAAATGGCATGGAAACAATACTTAGGAGCTAAAAACACAACAGGACAAATGGAAAAATATAGAGAATATGTGACACTCAGAACAGAAGCAAAGAACAAAGTGCTAGCAGCAAAACAGAAGTCCTGGGAAGAATTTGGAGAAAAGCTAGAAAAAGATGCACAAGAAAACCAGAAATTGTTCTATAAGACCCTAAAGAACATGAGGAAAGAAAAAACAATGCCCTCTCAAATTTATAAAGGACAAGCAAGGCAAATTGCTTACTGCCCCGAAGGAAGTAATGGAAAGATGGAAAGAATATTTCTCAGAACTCCTGGATGGTGAGCATGATGAAGCATCAGAAATGATAACCACTAACACAGAAGAGGAAACCAATGATGGTGAAGATGACATAAAGATGGAAGAACTGAGGGCAGCACTAGAGAAAATCAAGATGGGCAAAGCAGCAGGGCATGATGGTATAACACCAGAAATGGTTAAGTACATGGGAGCATCAGGCGACCTATTACTCTTAAAGATCCTACAGGCAGCATGGTGCAACAAGACCATACCAAAGGATTGGGAGATTGCCATCATAACACCAATTTTCAAAAAGGGTGACAATCGACAATGTGGAAACCATAGAGGCATATCCCTTCTCAGTGTCCCTGGTAAAATCTACTCTAGAATCCTAGAGCAGAGACTCCGACGCCTAGCTGAGCCACAATTGGATGAGGTCCAGTGCGGATTCCGAGCAAAACCGAAGTACTCAAGACCTAATCTTCACACTCAGACAGCTGAGTGAAAAGGTCCTTGAGTATAAGAGTGAGATCCATCTTTGTTTCATAGATCTGGAAAAGGCGTTTGACAGGGTCCCCTGGAGCAAACTTTGGGACTGTTTGGCAAGGAAGAATATTCCAGCACCTCTGATTCATGCTATAAGAGCTTCTACAAGTCTTGCAGAAATTATGTGAGGACAGCAAACCATAAGTCAGAAGAGTTCAGGACCACCACTGGTGTAAGGCAAGGTGATATCCTATCACCTTACCTCTTCATACTCCTTATGGACGATGTCATCAAGGCATGTAAGGAGAGAACAAGAAAGTATTCAGTGGGGTACTGGAAGATGAGACATAGCTATATTGCGGAGCTGGCATTTGCTGATGATGTTGCCCTGATTGCTAAATCAGAGGCACATCTCCAATCCAACCTGCAAGTCTGGAAGGAAGAGCTGGAGAAGAGAGGGATGGTCATAAGCAGCTCTAAAACAAAATCCATGGTGATATCACGAGAAGAAAGAAAACATCAGATTAAGTTGGGAGAACAGGTCCTGGAGCAGGTCGACCACTTTAAATATCTCGGAGCTATTATAGACCGAAAGGGAGGCATCAAAGAAGAGTTGGCCACTCGGAAAGCAGCGGCTGGGAGACTTTTTCAGGCCATAAATCGTGGATTCCTCAGTAAGAAAGAAGTTGGTAAGAAAACGAAGATGGCTGTATACCGCTCCACCTATGTCCCAGTCTTGACATATGGATGCGAGTCGTGGGCAATGACTACAACCCACAAAAGCCAGATCCAAACCTCAGAAATGAGGTATCTGAGGAAAGTGGTTGAAGTAACAAGAAGAGACATGGTCCGCAACCAGACGATCCGTCAAGGCCTAAAATCCCATCCGCTGCAGACCCAAATAGAACAGTCCCAACTAAGATGGTTTGGCCATGTCTGCAGAATGGGAGAAGATCGGCTACCACGACAAGCATGGGAAACAAAGAGCCAGGGATCCAGACCTCCAGGACGACCCAGAGTCCCCGCTGGGAGGACAACATTAGACAATCTTTGAAGGACCGAGGACTAGAATGGAACCAGGCCAGGAAGAAGACAGCTGATAGAATGGTCTGGCGCTCTCTCTTCCAAACCTCTACACCTCACGGTAGAAGGGGAACGACTAAGTAAGTAAGTAATTCAAATGCTAATAGATTTGTATGTGTCAATTCTCGTTTTAAAACTGTATTGTGTATAATTTATTAATATATTTTTTGCGTAATGATTTTTGGGTGTTTGTAAGGATTGTTTGGGTCTGGTGTACAGGTTTTTGTCTCAGGAGGTTGACAGGTATGACTAGGCATAGTACTTGAAGAAGAAGATATGTGACATGTTCTTGTAGAAGCTTTGAGCAGCTTATATGCATGTCTTCCATTTATATTTTTATCCCTTGCTACTGTCCATCCATCTGTTATTATTCTTTTAAGTAATCTTGACATGTGGTGTGCCCATCCCAGTATTTATGCGGCTTTTAGCAAATCTTCCTTTCATGACTTCTATATGTGCATTTTTCATTTTGTTTTCTATGTAAACATGTGAAGGTATCCAAGCTATTATAATTGGTATACAGGAATGAATTATCAGACGTATCACTTCTGCTATATCTAGTCTACTGCATTTTTGTAAGTTTCTTAGACCTCGAATATCTGAAAGTGAGTCAGTTAAAACTGTCAGTTTCTCTGAAAATGTACCTCCCTGTCTTTGCCTGCTCTAACGCAAAAGCACAGTCATGTACCCATTTTTACAGCTGGTAGACTGGAGCGTGACGTTACCTGGATTCGAACATGGTCACATTGCCTGGAAAAGAGAGCGCCGAAAGATGAAATATCTTCTCAGTTTCACAGATAGGTAAAAAGGTCAAGGTATTCCCATAGCAGATACTGCCGTAGGTGAGTGAAGTGTTCGAGATTTAACTATACTAGGTCCAGCTTCGAGAGGTGGGGTTACTAATTCCCTTCATCGCAGTCTTTGCCGTACCTAACTTATGAGCAGAATCAGGTGCCCATTTACAGCTGGGTAGACTGGCAACATTTGCCACGACAGGCCAGCGCTCTAACAACGCTGTCAATCGGACTTGGCCGTCACTTGTATTTTTGTTTGTTTAATATTAAACTTATGGATTGCTTTGCAAAGGCTGGCTCTCAGTTGGAGAGTTAGCACCAGGTTTCTTCTTGGTAATGTAAAATACTCTTCTGTTTTCACAGACTCTAGATGTTGTGTTTGCCACTTTTCTTTGGAACTATTTTTGATTGTTGGTTTAATGATTTTTAAAAGGGATTTTTTGACTCATTTACCTCTGTGGCCTCCCCTCATAGTCGCTGTTAGCTAGAACAAATGTACCATCTTACTGTGGCCTCCCCTCATAGTCGCTGTTAGCTAGAACAAATGTACCATCTTACTGTGGCCCCCCTCATAGTCGCTGTTAGCTAGAAAAAGATACTTTACCATCTTACTGTGGCCCCTTAGAAATGTGGCATGGCCCCGCTAGGGCCCACGCTGAGAGCGACTAGTTTGATCCATTCATGTATTGGCTTGTCTTCAATGTGCTGTTTGTTTCCTCCTTCTACGACGAGTCCATCTGCTTCCTCCGGACTTCCCGGTATCTCGCAGTGAATACTTTGGAAAACAGGGCAGCAATTTTTGCTCATCACTATTTTCCACTTAGCGCAGGCAATTAAGAAAATATCAGTCAATACCATGTAGCTATCTGAGGAGTATAGGCCTTCAACAAACACATGCCAAGTCCTCCTGTTACGTGACATCAGCTCAAGTTCTTTCCAAGTCTTCCTCATCATTTTCACTTTCTGTCTCCAGTTGTCTAATCCATGTTTTTTCCCATAAGAACACTGTAGAAAAATATTCTTTGCTGTTATGTTTTCTCTTCCGTTAAGTTACTGTCTGAACTTTGGTATGTAAGATGACAGAGAGAAGAAGGGCAGAATGTAAGACGGGCCTGCGTGCCCAATTCTTAACCCTTTGAAAATAAAGTTCGTTCGTTCATTCTGTTTGTTTTGACTGAACTGTGAGACTGCTCAGTTCACACGGGACTTTAAAGTGTCTAGTGATTATGAATTGCCCCATGTGGTTCCCGGGGGGCTCTGACAAGACAATGAAATAATAGGACGTCTGTTCCCTCAGGCATGTCATACAAGGTGAATAAGACGAGGTTGCACATGCGGGTGGCAATTTCATAATGTAAAACAAATTGCCTCAGAAACTACTGATGCAAAAGCACATAAATGATTTGATAAAGGCTACCTGCAAGGGAACCAGCAGCAATGGTGGCTTCATGTTCCACAAGGAGCGAAAAGAGAAATGGTAAATGATTATGCACAATGGATTGTCAAATGATAAATGATTACGCACAATGGATTGTCAAATGATAAATGATTATGCATAATTGATTGTCAAATGATAAATAATTACGCACAATGGATTGTCAAATGATAAATAATTACGCATAATTGATTGTCAAATGATAAATGATTACGCACAATGGATTGTCAAATGATAAATGATTACGCATAATAAAATAATTGATTGTCAAATGATAAATGATTACGCACAATGGATTGTCAAATGATAAATAATTACGCATGAGGGATTGTCAAATGATAAATGAGTATGCACAAGGGATTGTCAAATGATAAATGATTACGCAAAAGGGATTATCAAATGATACTCAGGAAGAATTCAGTTTTCAGATCTGTTAGTGATAACACGATACAGTTCATTGGGCTAACTTAGAACATGACAACATGTGCACTTGATAATTCCTAATAGAGTATTCTGACATGTTATGTGGACGTAGCTAATGCATCATTTTATCTCAAGTCCAGGATTTCCATAAGTATGGATTATACACAAAAATTGACTTGTATATAATTGTTAAATTAAAGAACTTGCACATAAAACATGGTTACAATTTGCATGTTTACCTGCTTGGACTAACTACCTAAACTCACAGCAGACATAGATGTTCAGTAAGTGACTTATTACTTGCGTATGTCAACATAGTAATGATGATATCATCATTGAAGTGTTATCATGCTTAATGTATCAAATGTAGTATTGATGATAATTCAGATTTAGCAGTTACAAACACACACACTGATGACCACACATACCCTTGTTAATGGAATAGAATTTGTTTAATCAAATAAAAGAAAAAACAATTGAAATAAAGTTGTACATTAAAAACAAGTCATATTTTCCAAAATTTTTATATGGAACTCTTTTGGAATGAATGTATGGGCTACACTTAAAACAAATAATAAAAGAAAATCCAATAAAAACATCACGTAAGCATGCTGCAATGTTAAAATTTGAGTGACTTGGTAACAATTCCAACAGCTTATCATTAAAGTTAGTCTAACAGATAAAAGATCACTAATTTTTAAGAATAAAAATATCAGACACAGAAATACAACACCGCACACTTGATGTTTAAGTCACAGGCTAAGATCTTGCATTTCATATTTTTAGTTAGCTACTTTATGGCTGTGAAACATGGAGAACAACAAAAACAACAACCAAAAAGCTACATAATTTCATAAATAGTTTCTTGCATAGAATAGAAGGATTAAAGTGGTTTAACAAGATCACTAATGTGGAACTGATGACAAGATCACTAATGTGGAACTGATGACAAGATCACTAATGTGGAACTGATGACAAGATCACTAATGTGGAACTGATGACAAGATCACTAATGTGGAACTGATGACAAGATCACTAATGTGGAACTGATGACAAGAGTTAGACAAGCACCAGCGGAACAAGAGATGAGAAGAAGATGCTGGACATGGACATTGAGAAAACCTGTAGATATCATTACCAGGCAGTCCATGTTCTGGAATCCCCCCCGGGTAAGAGGTGGTGGAAGACCAAAGAACACGTGGAGAAGAGAACTGGATACAAACATGAAAGGTATGAAGAAGACATGGACAGACCTTGAGCTTTTGGCACGTGACAGGAAGTCTTGGCGTAAGTTTGTCATAAACAGTCCAATGTAGTTCCGGCAGATCTCTGAGGAGATAAAGAAAGATTAGTCTTACTGCTCCATCAGACATATTTTTAGAAGTGATTGTTATGAGGTTGTGAATAGGGCTGGCAACATCAATATGTATAATACATTGTTACAGAAATCATCACAGCAACAGCACATGATTACTTTGGTGCTAGCTTCCTATAAGGAGAACAGATTCAATGGTGGCTTCTTGCTACATAAGGAGCAAAATCAGAAGTGATGTTGATTTCATAAACAGAGGCAGCTGATTCCTGATCACCTGATCTGAGAACCATTTTTTGTAGTTAGTTACAGATAAGTGGACTTGAAATTCAAATTTCAAATTGTTTACTGATAAAAATACGTAATCAACAATGCTGTTTGGCCATTCGTTCAATGCTGATCATAGCATAGTGATGTGAAACAAAAGTATTTATATTGTACTGAAATAAAATAACGTAGCAACAGAGATATGGTCTACTAACTTTTCTTCTTTCCTCACCTTTTACAAAGCTAAATAGTTTAAGAATCCTGTTATTTATTTCACAATAGTTCATTGACTTAAAAACAAAGAGAAAAAAAAAGAAACGAAAATGCACAGAAATATATTTTGGTTGGGTTTTCTTGCAGTAAAAGAGGTCTCATGCTTTTTAATTTAAAATTCTAATGAATGTAGTTATGATATAAATTTATATAATTATGATATAAATGTATATAATCGTGAAATAAATTTATATAATGATGGTACACATTTATTCCCATTAGAAAGTATACCTATTTGTTGACATATTTCAGATAATAAGCTGTAAGATTGCATTTTATTATAATTTAATATGGCCTGTATATATGTATTTTGAGATATTAAAAATCCACATCCATAACAAAGAATTGACAGGTGATTGAAGCAATATTGAAGCAAGAATAAATATATAATTTAACCTTCTGGTTAACTTTTTTTAAGGACATTAACCTTACAGTAAAAAATAAAATAACCAAACTCAAGTGTGATAAAAAATTTGTCTTAGGCATAGACATTACAGATATATGAATTTATGAATTTAAATTCGTTTTATTGTTCTTCCTCTCTTTCTCTCTCTCTTTTTCTCTCATACACACACAAATACACAAGCACACACATAAGCATAATATATAACAAATGCATTCCATGACACACAATAACAAATAAATTATGTTCATTATTTTCACATTTCAAAATAGCATAGCACAGAAATCACAATAATAATTTATTTATATACTAAATTCTTCCAGCACATAGTAGTTTGGCTGAAATGGCGGTAGATTTCACATCAAGAATACTTTTCTTTTTGTTCTTCATTTAGCTTTATATGTTTAACAACTAAACAAATAATTTTGACGACTGAGCATAGTGAAATCAGAAAAATACAAGATACAAGAATACAAACAAATTGCAGATATTCATTAGCAACATAAAGACAGTACTGCTGAATGAATTATAAATGCAGAAAGTAGATTATCACTGTTAAGCAATAAACTGCAAACTTTTATTAAATCAAGTGCCAATAATCCAAAAAATAAAGTGGCCAGAAATTAATTATCTGAAAGTGGTGGACCAAAACAAACCAACAATCAATTTAAGGATAAGAAGTCAGAGGGAAGTAGGGTTGGCTAGGCTGTACTCTCAGAAACTCCAGTAACAATACAGCCAACAATTCTAGAGGGAAACTGGCAGATAAAAGGAGCATGGGAAAGCCTAGGAAGACTTGGCAAGGATCATGAGTAGAAAAGATTACAAAGTACATCTTGAATGAAGATGAAAAACATGAAGCACAGAACAGAATACAGAACAATAGTATTAAGGTTCATGTTCTGACAGGAATAACAGAAAGTTCTTCTTCTTCTTCTTTGATCCTTAGCCGCCGACCGTCAAAGCAGTCAGTGGCCATCACGCCTAGTGGCGTCTTGTAGGGCAACAACAAATTGATTCCACTTTGCTCGGTCGGTGGCCATCCTTCATACAGTGCCCCAACTCTGGTTCATTCTTTGCATCTCAGCCTCCACAGTCCTCCGCCAGGTTGTTTTTGGTCGGCCTCTGTTTCGTTTTCCTTCAGGGGTCCAAAGCATAGCTGTTCTTGTGATGGCATCGGGGTCTCTTCTGAGGACATGACCAACCCAGTTCCAGCGTCTGCCAGCTATGATGGTGTGCATGTCCTCTTGCTTGCTACGAGTAAGCAGATCTTGGTTAGTGATGGTATTCGGCCAAAAGATTCGGTGAATTTTTCTTAGGCATGTTGTGTGAAAAGAGGACAATTTCAACATTTCAAACAGAAAGTTAATAAGTTAAAAAAAAATATGAATTAAGGATATGAGTATACAATGATGGCAATATAAAAAAAAAAGCACAAAAAAAAAAACGTCATCATCCCTGAACTTTGACATTAATGGAATTGTATTCTTGTATATGTAATTAACTCTTTCTATCTCATGAATCTTATCGTGCCCTACAATATGGTATATTATTCTCCCAAGTACCGTCTGATATGCCCGTTTGGATAAAGTCTTGATATAAAACTTAATTGTTGCGTTTAAGACTTTGAACAGTTCAAAGTATTGTTCAGCAAATTCTTCAGCTCATGAGAAATTAAAAAATGGGATCCATTTTGGTGATTGAGTAATAATAATAATAATAGCCCCTTCAGTCATAACTGACTATGGGAATGCGCCCCTGAGGTGACAGCCCTCAGCTGCTTATTTTCCTGGTGTTCCTTTAGACGTTTTCTCCTCTCTTCTGCTTGTTGTGTGAGCTTCTTTTTGCCCAAACTGAGGTGGCGCTGCAGATAGCATCGCCACTTGGTGCAATCGGCAGCTTCATCCTCCAAGATTGCTAAATTTATGTCCAGTGTCATCGTGTCTCTCTTGCATACATCTTTGAATCTCAGGTGCGGTCACCCAACTGTACTTTTGCAATTTGCCAGTTGTCCGTAGAAGATATCTTTCGGGATGCGACCATCTTCCAAGCAGCAGACATGGCCAAGCCAGCATAGTCTGCACTGTCTAAGCAGTGTATACATGCTTTGAAGGCCAGCACATGACAACACCTCGACATTTGTCACTTTATTTTTCCATGAAATGCTAAGGATGTGGCACAGACACCATAGATGGAAAGTATTGAGCCTTCTTTCTTGCTTAGCATAGGTTGTCCATGTCTCGCTACCATACAAAAGTGTGCTGGTGACACAAGCGTTATATACCGCAGCTTTGGTCTTCATTGTGAGTTTGGAGTTTCCCCAAACACGCGATGTGAGGCAAGCAAAGGTAGCTGCAGCTTTGCCAATGCGGCTGTCAATTTCTGTGTCCAGTGAGATTTTGTCATTGATGGTAGACCCTAGGTATGTGAAGTGGTGCACCACTGCCAATTCATAGTTATCGATAGTGATAACTGGTGCAGCACCCACATCCTGACTCAGCACATTTGTTTTCATTTTGGTGGAGTACTTAAACATTAAAACTAAAAATTGCTAGAGACAGAAAGAGTTAATGGAGGTTTTAGGGGAAAATAAAATCATTTAATTATAAACAAGATAAGTGGAACAGCAATTTTACATTTGCGGAAATGATGCAAGTTTATAGATTTATATTTACCTAGGTTGACATATAAAATCTGATGTTAAAAAGATATGCATATTTTATTAATTAATAGTGTTACAGTTTATAAATCACAACCAGCATTTATTGGATATCACAATGATAGTAAACATATTACACTTTATCAGTAGAATATATTCTATTTACTGCTTGCAGTAGAAGGAATAGTTTGTTGCATGCCCGCGCATACACACACACACACACACATACACACACAGATATTTATATCTACGAGTATATCAATATCTGCTATTTTTCACCCTTGAAGATATATATTCAATATGTTCACACATATACAACTTATTTTGACTTATATCTGCTGATAATTAATGTACATACAGGGGAAAAAAGCAACATTATTCACATGTTACACACAGAATCAATGTGGTTTTTCCTGAGAACAGTTGGACTGACTGCTGTAGAAACAAACATTTGCTAAGGGAAGTAAATTATCAATGCCTCGATGAACTACCATGCATTTAGACAGCTAGAGAGAAAGAGAATATTGAAATATAGCAACAATGCTCAAGATCTGGTGTATTTGCTAGTTGGAATGCTGTTGCTATTAGCTGTTCGTCTCTATTGATTGTTAATCTCTATTGCCCTTACTGTTTTAACATGTTTTGTGTTTTATAATTTGTCTGAGAAAATATTTCTCCTGCATGGAATTTCTTGAGAAATTAAACTGAGACTGAACAGTTTCTCTATTTGGACATAGCTCTTCATAAAACGGAAGGTTCTTGTGAACAGGTTGAATGGTGCATGTCTTATAAAAACAAAGTAAAACTCCTATTTAAAAAAATCCACTCGATTTCTCTGAACTGTCTTGCAATGAAGGAATAAAACTGTATGAAATTAAACACATCAGGCCAATCACCTGTTTGTCTTAAAAATTCATTACATGAAACTTCAGAGAGAAAACTGGACAGACCATCTCTCAAGGGCTGGAGACTGGACTGAAACCAGGCCAAAAGGAAGACAGCTGATAGGATAGCACAGAACTCTCTTTGGCAAATTTCTACACCTCAAGGTAGAGTAGGAATGACTAAGTAAGTAAGTTAAGTATGAAATTAAACTTATGGGGGGGGGGGCTATATGGACCAACTTTTAACAGAGTTTTATTGATGGTGACACTGTTATTTCCTATCTTCATAAACATTATAATAACAGCATCATTAATTTTGCACTGAAATGAAAGCAGTTTTTTAATAATTACTTTACAGCAGTATGATTAGACTGGGAAAATGCATGCAGAAAAATTATGTAACTATTAACATCATCAGAGAAGCATCAACTATACTTCAAAAACTGACCAGATTTACCATCTCTTCTTGATTGTGCAAACGACTGGGAGATGGCGGTAGACCACCCTGGACGAGGAGCATGTCCAGAGATTATCAGAAAATCGCGGAGAAGGCCGGATTTAGTGCTGCATTCTTCAGCATCGCTTCAGGTTATACTGATTGAACTGACCGTGCCATTTGAATCCAGATTGGACGAGCAACATTCGTACAAAGCGGCCAAGTATAATGATCTGGCCGCAGAGCTGAGACATGATGGGTTCACTGCAAGGGTCATGGCTGTTGAGGTGGGCGCAAGAGGGCTTGTGGCTGCATCAGTGTATGGTTTATTGAAACTGTTGGGGCTGAGGGGACAGTCAAGAACAAGGGCACTGAAGAGCTTAGTGAAACTGCAGAAAAGGCATCATGCTGGCTGTGGAACAACCGCAATGGGCTATGGAACTCGGGACAGTAAACTCTGTGGTACAGAAAACATCAGGAATTTTTCTAAGTCCACAATACGTTGAGTTTTTCGATGTACTGGTGAAAGGGCTATGACTTACGGGTAACACGCGGTGTATATTATAAGAGGTGTTGGGCGCAGAATTGCAGTTGCTAGCGCGCAGTGGCTAGCCCCGTCTGCTTCGCACAGGTGTGTCAGTGTCTGTCCCTAGTCATGGTGTGCAGCAGAATGACCGCAATAATTTGTCTTCTCTTTGTTACTTTCACAATTGCCTTCACGGCTGGCGGAGTTGTGGATTTTAAAAGTTGCTACCAAAGTGAAATGGGTTCATTTTCGATACAAGACAACAGGAGGTTGAGACACTTGGGATTCATGATCCAAGTGAACCTTGCCCCCCCCCCCCCCCCCCCCCCCCCCCCCCCCCCCCACTACAGTGTAAAGGAGAATAACGAATTGAAACACTTGTTCAACGGGGGTACCTCTTCTGATGATCAGATGGCCTCCTGTCGTATCGCTCTGTATAGAGTTTCCTATCATCTTATCTAGTACTGCCTGTGTTGCTGGGGCTCAAAAGGTGAGAGCAATGAATAGAATCACTGTAACCTATAAGGAATCTTCTAAGAGGTGACTAAGGAGGGATTGGCATAGGGTTGGCTACCATGTGCTGTAGAAATATTCTTCTTCTTTCTTCTTCCGTCCTTAGCCACCGACCGTCAAAGCAGTCAGTGGCCATTACGCCTAGTGGCGTCTTAGGGCAACAGCAGATAGGTTTTCTTTGCCATTGTTTCCCATCATGCCTATTGCTGTAGAAATATAAAGCTGCAAAAACATGAAGCCAGGAAAATGAAAAAGTCACTAAAAGGTGAACTAACAGAAGACCTTTGAGTCATGGAAGATGACGGAAAATGATGAAAATATAATTTATGTGTATAATTGATAAAAGAAAACAAAAAAAAAAACAAAATATAATATATATATATATATATAGCAGCAGTGACCCAAGTACTTCCCAGGGATCTCTGACGAGACAAATAACAGGACTACTACTGTTTCAGGCGTGTTGTTGGAAGCATTTAATATGAGGTTGTGCATGAGGTGGGCAATCTTATCATGTAAAAGAAACTGCTACAGAAATCAAAAAAGTATTTGAATGCTTCGTGCAGGCTTCCTGTAAGGGGACCAGCTTCAGTGGTGGCTCTATGCTCCATAATGAGCACAAAGGAAAATGATGAGCATATGGCTGGCAGCAGTAGCATAGGAGGCCCTGGCAGCAGTAGCTTAGGAGGCCCTGGCAGCAGTAGCTTAGGAGGCCCTGGCAGCAGTAGCATAGGAGGCCCTGGCAGCAGTAGCATAGGAGGTCCTGGCAGCAGTAGCTTAGGAGGCCCTGGTAGCAGTAGCTTAGGAGGCCCTGGCAGCAGTAGCTTAGGAGGCCCTGGCATGAGCCAACTGAAAGTCTATATTCTGCATGGAATTGAAAGACAAAGAAGGAGAGAGAGAAATAGAGGGAGTGATCTGTTCTAATACTCTAGAGCAGGGGTTGGCAAACTGTTGATTGTGATCGAGTGGTAGATCACAAGTGATAGTTTGGTAGATTTCTATGTGATGGAAGTAGGAAAAAGAAAAGAATTTTTAAGCTAGAGAAATTTTGGAAAAGCCTTGTCCCACCAGCATTTAAATGTGTGGTGTCCCCAGGATTAAAAGTACACTGTTTCTGTGTTCTCAGTGAAAACCTATATGCTAGCTTACTATTAATTAATATTTTTGTGTGGGAGGTGAGAGTGGCTACAAGATATGGAATCTGCCTTGAATTCTGAAGTTACCAAGTTTGATTCCCAGTAGAGAGAAAATAATTTATGGAAATTTTTTTCGGAACCAATGGTTCTAATGAAGGTCGGAAAATCGTAAAGAGTAGGCCATAATGCTGCTGTCTGTTTCAAAATTTAAAAAATTAGAAATCTACCTACTACAAAAATATTTATAGAATATGTGATTTTTATATACACACATTGGGATTTTCACTGATGCTATGGAGTTCGTGCACTGTGCCGAGATCCTCCTTGTGTGTTCCAAGGGAGGAGATGGAAGCACTGATGGTGTTGTCCATGTGCAAGGAAGATAGTCCTTAAAAACCAAACCAAACCAAACCAATCCAAAATCAAACCACATTTTTTGTGAACTACATAAGATGGGACAGCAGTCGTTTCTTTGAAGTGATGTTAAAATTCAGTAAAATATTTAATTTGAATTTTTCATTGCTCACTTGATGGAATTCAAGGAAGCAGGTCATCCAGCAGAGATAAAGTTATATATAGGCTTTACTTATTCCAACTCCTCACAAACATTACAACAGACATAATTTTATTATCGTTGATTTTTAGAGAGCTCAGTGTTTCTGAATTAGAAACATCTCCTTGGTTGTCTGCTGCTGCTATACAGCCTAAAGATAAACCATATGCAAAACTGTTGCCATATCACTGGTAGCTCATTAGAGGTTCTTACATACAATCATCATGTGAATTACAACAAAGAATTCTGCAACCATAAGAAAATTAACTAATATGTGATGCAGGAAATTTCATCAGCCACAACAAGAAACAAAAGACAGATAAAGTTTATGTTTGTCTCTCAGTGTTATTTATTTGTTCTTTTGGAATCCAGATAAGGTTTATTGTGGTTATCTTCTCTTTGCCTCTTAATTTTCATTGTGGAGTATAGATAAGGTTTAGATCTGATATCTTCTTTCTGTTCCTTGTTTGTTCTTGTGGAATGCAGATAAGCTTTATTGTTAGTTATTTCTCTGTGTCACTTGTTTGTCACAGTGGAACATAGTTTATATCTGAATATCTGCATGTCTTTTATTTTTCACTGTGGAGTTTACATAAGGTTTAGAATCTACTATCTTCTCTGTGTTCTTTGTTAGTTCTTGTGGACATGCACCCTGATATAACCGACTGGGTTGAACGGGATGCGCCTTGCCAAAACGAGGCAAAACTTTATATTTAAAAAAAAAATTTGTGAAATACAAGTACAGATTGGGTTTAAATTTGGTTATCTTCCTTTTGGTTATCACCACCAAGACAATCGATACTAAATGGGAACAACTGAGAACAGCAATGACAGAAGCAGCTGTAGCGACCACCGGATACCTAGTACATAAAAAGAAAAAATGGATGAGAGAAGATACTTGGGATAAAATACAAGAAAGGAAAACAGCAAAACTTAAACTACTAGCGGCAAGTACACATAATGCAGTTGAATCTTGCAAACTAACTTATAACTTGTTAAATAAAGAAGTGAAGACAAAAACTCAAAGAGATAAAAGACATTTCATCAATGAACTGGCCGTAGAAGCTGAAAATGCTGCAAGAACTGGTAATAGTAGGTGCCTTTATCAAATTACAAAACAACTATGTCACCAGCCTACTGATATGGAAACACCTGTTAAAGATAAATTAGGGAATCCAATACCAACAGAAAAAGAACAAATGAAGAGATGGGCTGAGCACTTCATGGAGGTGCTAAACAGACCACCACCAACAGTAACAGCTGATTTTAATAATGAAACACCCACAACCACCTTGCCAATAACTTGCGATGAATTCACGCTGGACGAGATCAAACAAGCCGTTAAAAGATTAAAAAATTTTAAAGCTGCTGGAGTTGACGAAATTTAAGGCGAAATGATTAAAGCAGTTAATGACAACAACCTCTTGAGAATTTTAGATATTATAAATGAAGTATGGAGAGAAGAACAACCACCACAACAATGGAAAGACAGTATTATTGTAAAGTTACCGAAGAAAGGTGATCTATCAGACTGTAATAACTGGCGTGGTATATCTCTATTATCAGTACCTGGAAAATTATTATGTTGCATGATGTTAGAAAGACTTAAATTGCATGCTGACGAAAAGATCAGAGAAGAACAAGCAGGTTTCAGGCCGAAACGATCATGTATTGATCAAATATTCACACTAAGAACAATTATAGAAGAATCAGTGGAAATGCAATCGCCACTTATTATCACCTTCGTCGATTTTCAAAAAAGCCTTTGATAGTCTACACCGCCCATCATTGTGGAAGATACTTACAATCTATGGTTTTCCAACAAAATATGTGAATATAATCAAAGCGCTATATGACAATGCAAGATGTTGTGTTAGAACAAATAAAGGGAATACAGAATGGTTTACAGTAGAAACAGGGGTGAAACAAGGCTGTATTATGTCACCACTACTTTTTTGGAATAGCTATTGATTGGGTTATGAGAAACTATACCCACAATGAACAATTAGGTATAAAATGGACAAATGGAAAATTCCTGGGGGACCTGGATTTCGCAGATGATTTAGCATTCTTAAGTTCAACACCCAGACAATCCCAAGAAGCAGTAAATAATTTGTGTCATCTCTCAGTTAAAATAGGTCTCCAAATAAATGCCTCTAAAACTAAAGTTATGAACTTTTCTAACGAGACCTTTGATATCATCTTGAACGGGGAAAAACTACAGAAAGTTGAAAGTTTCAATTATTTAGGCAGTAAAATGACTCAGGATGGTGACACAACAAGAGAAATCCATACTAGAATTGCTTTGGCAGCTAGCGCCTTCAATAGATTACACTAGTCAACAACCAAAATGTACCAGAAATGAAAATAGCTGATCTTAACTAATTTTGGTGTGCTGAAAACGAAAATGACATTAAAAAATGTTGATTGGCTCTAGTTTTCAAGATATATGCTACTAGTTTATTTAACTACGGTAAATTTATATATATGAGATGCAACTGTTGTGGGCAATTGCATAATTTTTTCTAATGACCAATAAAAATGTAACTAGAAGTTGATGATGCAATCCTACCTATGATTACATCACCTTTGTGTATAAATATCTTATCTCTGATAAAATGTTGCCATTAGTTAGTGCATTTGTCCTTATCAAAAGTATCGTAGTTAGAAATGCCTAGGACATGTATGAACAGTGCTAATAATTTCTGTTATATATGTGGTGAGGTGACATTTCTATCACAAAAACGAAATATAACTAAAGTGATTAAGAAGGCGTACAGTTTGTATTTTGGCTGCAAAATAGGAGATCAAGATAAGAGCTGGGCGCCACACATATGCTGCAATACATGTGCAGCACATCTTAAACTGTGGTTGACTGGCAAAAGGCAAGCTATGCCTTTTGCAGTCCCAATGATTTGGAGAGAGCCCACTGATCATCTCAACAACTGTTACTTTTGCATGTCCCTCCAATTGGGAAAGGCATATCAAAGAAGAAAAAATGGACTCTGGAATATCCAAACATCCCCTCTGCAATACGTCCGGTACCACATGGCGATGACCTACCAGTTCCCAAAATGCCAGAATCATTTTCAGCTGCTTCCACTGATGAAGAAGAGGACATTGGTGGTCCTGAACCATCAACCTCAAGCGACCCAGATTTTGAGCAAACTACATCCACTAAACCACACTTAATAACCCAAGGTGAACTGAATGATCTTGTAAGAGATCTGAATTTACCGAAGAACAAGGCGGAGCTTTTGGGTTCCAGATTGCAACAGTGGAATCTCCTGGCAGAAGATGTTACAATTTCTGTGTATAGGAACCGCCAGAAGCCGCTTATTATATTCTTTTTCAAAGAGGGTGACCTTTCTGCGTGCCACAACATTTCTGGTTTAATGGCAGCCCTCAAAATCAATTACATACCGGAAGAGTGGAGGCTTTTCATTGATTCATCCAAGACGAGTCTTAAAGCTGTTTTGTTGAATAATGGTAATGTGTTACCTTCAATTCCAGTTGGTCACGCAGTTCATATGAAAGAAACTTATGAAAACATTAAGCAGCTTTTGAAGTGTATAAACTACGATCATCATCATTGGTCACTTTGCTTGGACTACAGGGTGGATACACCAAGTACTGTTGCTTTCTCTGTGAGTGGGATAGCCGTGCACGAAGTGACCATTACATCCGAAGACATTGGCCAATCAGGCAGTCATTGCAGCCTGGCAGTAAGAACGTTGAGAACCCAGCACTTGTCGACACCAGCAAGATTTTGTTACCACCCTTGCACATTAAGCTGGGTCTCATGAAAAACTTTGTCAAGGCAATGGAGAAAACAGATGAGGCTTTCAAATACCTCATCAGAAAATTTCCAAGACTGAGTGAAGCTAAAATAAGAGAGGGAGTATTTGTTGGTCTGCAAATTCGAAAACTTCTTCATGATGACGAGTTTCTTTGCGTGTTGCATGGCAAGGAAAAAGCAGCAAGGCTAGCATTTAAGTCAGTGGTGGACAATTTTATTGGAAACAACAGATCTGATAATTACAATGAAATTGTAGAAAATCTCCTGAAGTATAAGAGTCTTGGCTGCAACATGTCTTTGAAAATTCATTTTCTGGATTCTCATCTGGATTTCTTTACGTCAAACTGTGGAGCGGTCAGTGATGAGCATGGTGAACGATTTCACCAGGACATTGCTGCTATGGAGACAAGGTATCAAGGCAATTGGAGCCCTTCAATGCTTGCTGTTTACTGTTGGACTGTGACAAGAGACACTTCATTGATTGACTACAAGAAGCAAGCAAAGAGAGCTCGAACAACGACTGAATAATAACGGAATGGGTTCAAATGTGCCTTTTTAAAACATGATATGTGAACTTTAAATAGTTTTTATTTTTTCTATCATTTTATGTTGAAATATCAATTAATTGAGTTTGTAACCACAATTTTTATAATGCTAAAGTAGAAAGACTAGCTGTTCACCCAGGGAATTAAACAAGCATACATTATTTGTATTACTGTAATGTAAATTCATCATTTTTTTAAAAACCAGAGCCAATTGGTGAATTTCATTATGATATTTGAAATCAGCATGTCAAAATCAATAAGAAATGGTATATTTAATTTCTGGTACAAATAACTTTTGAAAATTTGTTGACTAGTGTTATCTAACATTTGGAAATTACGATCATTGAATATACATACCAAGCTTCGTCTGTTTAATTCAAATGTTATCTCAGTGTTAACATACGGCTGTGAAAGTTGGAAAATAACAAAATCATTGGAGAACAAGCTGAATACATTCGAGAATAAATGTCTTAGAAAACTCATGAACATCAGTTGGAAAGAATTCAAGACTAATCGACAAATAAGAGAAGACTAGGCAGAAATATGTCTCCAACTATATAAGGAAAAGACGATGGTCATATATCGGTCATGTCCTACGAATGCAAAACAACAGAATACCATTGCAGGCACTCACTTGGGTTCCTGAGGGTAAGAGGAAAAAAGGAAGACCAAAAGAAACACTCAGAAGAACAATAATAAGAGAAGGAAGAACGTTGGGATTAAACATTGTGCAAGAGCTAAGAGGAGTGTCGTCACAACGTACAACCTGGAGAGCACTGGTTTCTGCCTTACGCGCCGTGTTTGGTGCTTAAAGAATTTATTATTATTATTTATTATCTTCCTTTGTGTCACTTTTTTTTTTTTTTGGTCTTCTTCTTCTTCTTCCTCGTTCGCCCTGAAAAGGACGGTGGTTGCGTTGTGTCTGTTTCCAACGTAGCTGTGATATCTGCACCTTTCGGTCGACACATCCGACTTCTGCACGGCATTTTTTAGGACCGGGTTTGCCTTCCCAATGCGATCCGTACTCGCTCAGCCAGCCTGCACAGCTGCAGACTGTTTCCAGGACCACCACGTGGAGGTGGAGCACGGTCTTGACCAGCTCTGGTTCGCTGGTCCTGACGCAGGCAGTCAAGCTATGAGTCGCTGACTGCGGTCAAACGTTTACATTTGGTTATCTTCTTTATGTCCCTTGTTTGCTCTTGTGGAAAACAGGCAAGGTATATTGTTAGTTATCTTCTCTGTGCCACCTGCTTGTCATTGTGGAGTATAGAGAAAGTTTACATTCGATTATCTTCTCTGTGTCACTTGTTTGTCCTTGCGGAACATAAATAAGGTTTAGATCTGATTATCTTCTTGGCGTCCATTGTTTGTCTTTTTGAAAACGAGACAAGGTTTGTATTTGATTCTCTTCTCTGTGTCCTTTGTTTGCTATCTTGAAATGCAGATGTTTATTTTTTATTATCTTCTATGTTTTCTTTGTTTGTCCTTGTGGAATAAAAGTTTACATTTTATTAACTTTTCTATGTCTCATGTATTTCAAGGCATCTGACACAAAATCTTTACAGAGATATCTAGTGTTAATATACTGTATTTCTGTAAAACTGATACACATGCATATCATATTCACTCTCATTAAAAGTAGGTAGTCCCATAGCAGAAACTGACATAGGGGAGTGATGTGTTAGAGACTTCATTATACAGGGCCAAGCTTCATGAGATGGAGTGACCAGTTTTATTCCTTGCTGCTTTTACCTATCCTACCATTTACATAGTCAGGTACCCATTAAGAGCTGGGCAGACTGCAATGTGACACTACCAGGTTTAATCTTTTAGCCTGTGTTATTTAATATGTACCAGATGTGTGAAACCTTGTGTCGTTCCTCAGGGTCTCTGATTGACATAAAGAAAGAACAGGACTATGATGCATGTAGTAAGAGGCAACCAAGAGGAAGTAGTGCATTGAGCTGCAACCCCACCACGAGATAATATTTGCTTTTGCCACTGATACTATAATATTAATAACGATGTTAGTTTAAAGCGTTCAAAGACTGCGCCAACTGCAGTGTGTGAGTAAGAACAGTGGTAGTCCAAATGAAAGAAGTCTCTATACACAATTTACTGTTTTACACTGAGTACAGGGTTGATTATTTAAATATTTCTATAATAATGGATGCGGATCACTTGGTTGTAGTTGTTTTAACCCACTGAGACAATCTAAAAGCAAAAGATTGTAGTCAAATTTGAGGACACAAGTTACTTGACTGCAAGTATGAATTACAACTTCCTCAGCAGCCTGGGAATACTCACAGCACTGTGACTGCAATGAAGTCTAATTACTCAAGTGTCTAAAAGCCTGGAATTAGGTGAGTTTCAGTGGGTTCAAAGGTTGCTTTCCATAATGCTCATTCAATCGTGTATTCTGTATAATGATAGTTAAGTATCATTGCACAATACATTAAGTACCAATAAAAAAAATTATCCAGTGGAAGTCACTAGACCAAAAATCCATTACTCATTTTCACAGCAAGTGTGCTCAGGTAGAAAAACAAACTTTCACTGACAAGTGAGTACATATCAATATGTAAAACACATTGCCGTAGAAACAATCCCTGCAAAAGCTAATATGTTCTTTGGCACAGGCTTCCTGCATGGAGGGCTACTGGAGTAGAGGTTTCATGCTCAGTAAGGAGACAAAGGGTAGGAAGGAAGAAACTGTGCTAATTTAAGTTTTCTTCTAGTTATGGTTTACGCAATAGTTTAACTATTCTATATATAAAATCTCAGCTTTTTCTGTCAGTGCGTAACGCTAAGGGATGCAACTTTGGTTGAAAGTTAGACATTAATTGTATTGTTTCCCTTATATGTACTCTTCCGAAAACAGTAACACGTACCAAAGAAGAATGCGCAAATGACGGTGTGCACAAAAATATATTTATAGAATGTGTGATCCCGTATACACACATTGGGATCCTGGCTGCTGCTACATAGTTCGTGTACTGTGGTGATGCACAGTGGTTTTTAAAAATACTTTTGAATAAGTAAAATTGCCGTTAGGTATTGGTGCTTTTGAATTTAATTCTATTCTTATGACGGGCTTTTGTACTAGTTCTTTCATAAAGTAAGAAATGTTTTTTAAAAAAAATGGGAAGTAAATTTTGAGTGAGACGTTGGGAGTTTATTATGGTATCACTTATATGATTAAGAAATATTGAAGACTGATGTTTAAATAGTAAGACATTTTATTTATAATGTTATTATAATTTTGTTTCAGCTTCCTGCTGTTATCAGCCTTTTCTTAGCTGACTTTAACATTTGAATATTTATTGACAGCGGGATTCATTGCTGGGATACTGCAGCAGTTTATTTAACTTGCTAAAGTTTGAGCCATTTATCATGTCTGAAGCTTCCTCTTCTTTGACTAGCATTATTTCAGAAAACTGTAATACCTGTAATGTGGATAACATGAAAGAAGGAGTAATACAGCTATCTAGTGATGTAAATAACATAGTTTTCATTTATAAACCAGAAAAACATCATTTGAAAAAAATTAATTAATTAATTTGAAGAAAAGAAAATAAAGACTAAGAAAAAAATATTTGCATGGAATGTATATAAACAAAATGGAAGAATAGACAGAGAATAATAACTTATAATAAAATTAAATGTACATGAGCAATAAATTAAATCAAGCAGTAGGCCATAATTAATAAAAATACTCGTGCAAGTTTACATTACCACAAGCAAAATGTGATGGAAAAATGTATACAGCAGAATAATATTGAAACATGGATGGCTCGTTGTATGCCAGTCAAATAAATCTGATTTGCTCAGCATGGGTATATGTCAGAATTAAATAGCTTTTGGGCCACGGAAATATTTCTGTAACTGTAAATTCCCTCACAGCCTCATATTATATTCACAAGTAATCAAAGGGAGACAACTGTTTGCATCAGTGATAGTAACCGTTTACATCACCCATGCTCTCCATTCTCTCAGCATTTTATATTCTTATATAAAGTTTGTAATTATAACAGTAAAATTAATTTCAGACATTTATATATCTGTACTACTGTAATGACCTGACATTCGATTCTTTTTTTTATTTTCTTTTTCTTTTTCAAATACCACTGTCACTGTTAAAGATCACAGATGAATTTTGATGAGTTAATGACAGGTCAGATGGACTGAATGTTTTACAGTGTGCCCACACAAAAAAAAAATAAGGGCCAAAAAAAAAGGAATCCTCATGTGCTCTAATTGACTTTGAAAAAACAAAGAGTAGTTAATAAAGACAACCCATGGAGAGGTACAGAGTGAAACTGTTAGAAGATAATAGATATGGACAAGAAAGAGAGCCATGTAGCTTCATCAGAGCCTGAAGCCAAGACACTCCCCCCCCCCAAATATAAAAAATAAAAAAACGAGTAGGAATAAAACTAAGAAACTTTAGAACAAGAGACACTGATGCTGTTATGAAAACCAGTTTCAGATTCAGGTGTGACATGTTAAAGAGCTGCTGGATAAGGCAAATACAGTTAAAAGAATCAAGGAGCTGAAGAGGTAAATGCTCTCAAGACTATTAGTTACTGTGATTGAAAGAAAATAATGCTGAATACGGAATGTTCTGCATGGAAGGAGCTCCCTATCAAAAGCAGTAATAAGACATACATCACAGTGCAAACAAAGTAGAGTATATTCGATGCTGGCATGGACATCACCCCCCCCCCCCCCCCCACCCCCCACCCACCCAAAAAAAAAAAAACTGCTGCCCTGGAAAATTTACCAGCCTGGGACTTAAAAACTATCCAGAAACGAAGTGACATCAACAAAATCTGAACTGATATCAACAGAACTGCAGTGACATCACAAGAATATCACAGAATTTAAAATTTAACATTAAAATAAATGCAGCCACTAAAGAAGTAAAATCATTCACTCACGTTAAACACAGCCAATTACCATTTTAAACAGCACCCAAATCCAAGTACATCAATATTCAAGTTCAATGTAAACACTGAAATCCTTGTATGACATTCAAAACCAAGTACAATATCAAAATTCAAATTCTATCATATTCAAGTGTAACATTCAAATTCAGTGAAATGTAAGTTAACTCATTATTCACATAAAACATAATTGAAATCCAACGTATAGTACTAATTTGTATATTATCCAAAACAAAGAACAACATTATCCCCACATACAAGTTGTCGCATCATATTTATATTTCTGTGTTCTCTCACTCTCCCTTTGTTTTCTTTCACATATGAAAAAGAGGATCAAACATGCTCAACAAGACTTGATTTCAAAATAGTACGTATCACAAAAAGTATCTTTGAGCTTGGCTGATTAATTCAATCATTACAATTATAATCACATACAAACATTTATTCAGCAATTATAATCCTAGCATATCTCAAGGAAAATTAAGATACTGTAGAATCAGAAAGAAATAACGAGATACTTAGAAAAACAGAGCATTTATAGTCAAAAAATAAACAGTACATAAAGGTAGCAAAGAAGAAAAGTTGTATGTGCTTCCCAGAGCTGTGATTCCCACCCTTAATACCTGTATAACTAGCTTTTTAAAACTAAAAGAGCTTGTGACTGATTATTTGTATGTAGAGTTGCAACAGTGTGGATACTTTCACATGTTGGCATAGAAGGAAACAAAAATGCAGGTAAGAAACCAAAAAAAAAAGCAAGAGACACAGTAAACCCCATAAATGTAGTTTTGGGTAGAACAGAGATAAAACTCATAATTCAAAGAATTATAACAGACAAACTTTAGCTTGTGATCAAAGTTTAAGAGGAAGACTTGCTGCTCAAAGCTCCAACAAAATCACGTAAAGTAACTAGAGAATTAAAAATATCCAGAAATAAGAAACTGGTCCGATGACAACTGGGAACAAAATATTTTATGACAGAAGAATCTTACTGCGTAAAGTGTTTGTATGATGATCTATAGAGCACTTCTTATTTCAATGTTAAAAGTACGAACAACACAGAAATCAACTAGCACAATAGTATCACTGTCCTATAACTGAGCAAAGTGGAATCAATTTGTTGTTGCCCTGCAAGACGTCACCAGGCGTGATGGCCACTGACTGCTTTGACGGTCAGTGGCTAAGGATCAAAGAAGAAGAAGAAGAATAACCGTGGCATAGGTGTTAAAAATAGACCTACCTAAGGAAATACCTAATTTAGAAACACAAAAGACAACAAGAGTAAAAATTAATGCATGAGAAGTATAATGCTAATGTATATTGCAGTTAGCATCAGTCCATTCAGAAATAATTTATGAGAAAATTAAATTAAACAAAAACATAAGTACAGAAATGATGGGAAAAAGGAATACAAAATAATACATATTATCTGAAGATATAAAATAGAAATATATTAAGGAATAAATATCCATACTGTCACACAGCCTGCTCATTCTTTAAATATTTATTTGTTATTTTAATGTAACACGTGTATTTAACACTAAAATAATACACAATTAGAATTTCTAATTAACTGGTGTACAACATGGAATAAATGATCAGGCAGCATGTTTCCAATAAGATAATGACAGCAGTTTAATAATATATTATCTACAATAATTGATATAATACATCCTATTTATAACCCACTAGGGGTTGAACATGATATAATACATCCTATTTATAACCCACTAGGGGTTGAACATGATATAATACATCCTATTTATAACCCACTAGGGGTCGAACAGGATATTTTGTCCATTAATTTAAAAAAAAACAAGCAAACAAACAATATTGTTTCTTCCAGAGGATGTGGATTATTCTTGGTTCTAGCACTAGTAATTCCTTAATGTGTGTGCTCTAAGAGAAACAAGTCAAATGACTAAACAGAGACAGCACAGGACAAAGGGTACAAAGAAAAGAAGACAAAGGGGCATCTGGAGTAGAACATTTGAGGCAAATCAAAAGAGAAAGAACAACAGAATGTGAGACAGAGAAGCATAGGACTGGGTTCAATATACAGCATACATCTTTGACCTACACACCTCTGCTATGTTTAGTTTCCGAAGGTCTCTAAGGAGTCAATGAATACTAAAACCACTGATCCCTCAGGCATATTTTAAAGAGGCAACTAATGTGAGGTTTTGTGTGGGACTGGCAACCTCACAAAAGCACATGAATGGCTTAGATGCAGGTTTCCTGCAAAGAGCCAACTTCTATTCTCTTTGATTCTTCCAAGACTCCTGGCAACAACACAGAGCACACTGCAAAATGCTTAGCAGTAAAGGCCTTGCTTTGAAATCCTTGGAAGTAAGGAATGTGCTGGCTTTCTTGAGTTGCTGGACTTCACTCATTTCCATAGTTTGAACTGTAGCCAACAAAGTGCACATTCATTCTTTTATTGGAATATGGATTTAACCAGCCATGTGAGAAAGTGATATCCTTGTACATCGTTGACAAGGCAATGTTGCCAAATGGAATGGTGAGCTGGCCTCTAGATGTCCTTACAACTTATCCCTGTCTGTCAAGCACTGAAAATTTTTCAAGGCCATTGTTATTGCTATTAATTGCTGATATGCAAGTTCCTTAAAGTTTTGGTTGCAGTCATATCAAGGATTTGGGGGTAAAACAAATGGCAAGTCTGCTATCAGCTTGCTTGTTCGTTTTTTTGTCCTCCAGTTATCCTGACCAATACAGATATCACCACCACGCCACCATGCATTGATGTCGCCATACCAGGACTGAGCTCGTTCGTCGTCATGGGCAAGGGCACATAATCGGCACCAGAAGAATGTGTTGATAATGTCACCAGTACCTTTCCACCTGTTGACAGAAGACATGAAAAAATAGAATGTATGCTTTCCATCTGTCAGAGAAGACATCAATAATTAAAGTATAACTTTCTCTCTATCAGAGAAGATATCAATAAATATAATTTATACTTTATGTCTGTCAGAGATTACATCAATAAATGTAATGCATACTTTCTGTCTGACAGATAAGACATCAATAAATAAAACGTATACATTCCATTCATCAGAGAAGATGTAAAAAAAATAAAATAAATACTTTCTTTCTGCCAGAAAAGATATCAATAAATAGAATCTATACTTTTTGTCTGCCCAGAGAAGACATCAATAAATAGAATGTATACTTTCCATATGTTTGAGAAAATGTCAATAAATAGAATGTATACCTTCCATATGTTAGAGAAGACACCAATAAATAGAATGTATACTTTTCATATGTTAGAGAAGACATCAATAAATAGAATGTATACTTTCCATATGTTAGAGAAGATATCAATAAATAGAATCTATACTTTATGTCTGCCCAGAGAAGACATCAATAAGCAAAATGTATACTTTCCATATGTTAGAGAAGACATCAATAGATAGAATATTTACTTTCCATATGTTAGAGAGTACATCAATAAATAGAATGTATACTTTCTGTCTGCACATATAAACAGTATTTAAACTTTCCACCTGTAGGAACAGACATCAATAAATATTATGTAATTAGCTGTAAAGAGCCAAGGATCCAGACCCCGAGGACGACCCAGAGTCCGCTGGGAGGACAACATTAGACAATCTTTGAAGGACCGAGGACTAGAATGGAACCAGGCCAGAAGGAAGACAACCGATAGGATAGTCTGGCGCTCTCTCTTCCAAACCTCTACACCTCACGGTAGAAGGGGAACGACTAAGTAAGTAAGTATATTAGCTGTTTGCCACAGGTAGTTTCTGGTGGTCTCGGAGGAGACAAAGGAAGAATAGGGCTTATGCCCCTTGAGGCCTAGTGTAAGAATAAACTAATATGAGGTTGTGGCAACCCCATCATGTGAAACAAATTACTACAGAAACTACCACTGGAAGAGCACATGAAAGCTTTGGTGCAAGTTTCCAGGGGATCAGCTGCGTGAGTAGCTCTATTCTCCATATATATCACAAAGAGAAATGAGTATGATATCAGCATTATTTAAAAAAAAAAAAAAAAAGCACACACACACACACACACACACACACACACACACACAGAGTTCCAAATTAAAAGTTTAATTATATGCTAAAAGGAATGAAAATAGTTTTGACAATTGTCATTATTCATCATAGAGCTGTAAAATTTTTTTTTAAAGATTTGCATCTGTTAACATTAAAAAAAAAAACTCATCTGTTAGCATCTCTGTCTCTCTCTCTATTAATTAATTGTTTTTGAATCAGCATTAGATAGCTTTGAGGTTTGCATCCTTGAGCCTGTTAGCTTCCTGTTGGTACATTTGCATCTGTTAACTTCTTATTTTTAGATTGCATTTGTTAGCTTTCTGCTTTTAGATTTGAGTCTGCTAGTTTCTTTTGTATTTAGATCTGTTTTTGTTACCTTCTTATTCTTTTTGTTAGCTTTTTTGAATTTAGATTTTCCTGTGTTATCCTCTTATTTTGGATTTTGTTATTTGTATCTGTTAACTTATCGACGACACACAACAGAAATGGAATCCAGTGGAATCTGACTAAACAGATGATCTAGATTTTGCTGATGGCTTGCCTCTTCTGTCCCATAACCATAATCAGATGCAGGACAAAATGAAAACACTCGATGAGAGGTCACAGGAATTGGGTCTGAAAATACACAGTGAAAAGACAAAAATAATGAGAATAAATGCAGGAAATGATAACAGGGTTGAACTTGAAGAAACGCCACTACAAGATGTAGAATCATACACATATCTTGGCAGCAACTTAGACAAAGTTGGAGGGACAGACAGTGACATCAAAATAAGAATACAAAAAGCAAGAGGAGCTTTCATTGCACTGGAAAATATATGGAGATCAAGAGAAATCGGGTCCAACACAAAAATAAGAATCTTCAACTCAAATGTCAAGTCAGTACTATTATATGGCTCTGAAACATGGAGAACAACAAAAACAACAACCAAAAAGCTACAGACTTTCACAAATGGGTGCTTGCATAGAATAGAAGGATTAAAATGATATGACAAGGTTACCAATGTGGAACTGATGACAAGAACCAGACAAATGCCAGTGGAACAAGAGATGAGAAGAAGGCGATGACGATGGTAGGACACACACTGAGGAAACCTGTTGTGATAAAGTACATTGATACAGCGATAAAATCATTAATTATATGTAATAAAGTCATAATAATATGTATAGAATTAGTAAAGTGTAACGCATCTTCTTCCCTGCGCCAGAAAACGCATTGATTTAGGTAGGATAGAACATAGTGAGAAGCCTTATTGCAGCGCTAGTACTATTGGACTTTATAACGCGCTCGTCAAGGGTTAACGATAACGTTTTGAAAAAAGACAAGCGTAGTGGTTCCAGGAAAGATAGTAAGAATAAAACACACGAACGCATAGGATTGAGAGAGCGGACACATGCTGCCGACTTGTCAAGTGTTAGAAGCTTGAAGTAGCTACTCATGCAGACAGTGCGAGACGATGCCGTTAGCTTGTGTCGAAATCGTTGTCGCGAGCTTTGAAAATTTAAAAATAAACCGCCAAGTCCGATACATTTTCTAACAAAAGGCACACTTTTAGAAAGATATACACACACGCATAATTACTTTCTACCGGGAAAAAGGAAGATCTGAGATGATTTTTTATAACATTCAAGTAGTTGAGACTTAGAAAACAACGAACACCAAAATGGAAAATATATGTAATTCTTTATTAATAGGTTTAAGATAATAAAAGTTAGCTAGTCTAAGAGCTGGTCTTGTCCTGATGGGTAATATGCTTTCGAAAAAAAAAATCCGACAGATAGAAATAAAGTTATGGACAAAAGACGGTAGTTGTTTGTACGGACAGACCAACACATGCTCGGGTGCACTTGCACTAACGGTGACATTTTTTGACGCGTCCTTGAAAAAGGCAAGAAAGGGTACAAGTAGTCTGTGGTAGAAAGGGGGAGACAAGGAGAGGGAAAAAATTATGGGATGGCTTAACACAAAATATATTTAGCAGTAGAAATCTAAGAATGAGAGAGGAAAAAAAAAAAAAAACTTGGTAGTGACCAAAAATCAAGTCTGTTTTTGCTTTTAATTTCAAATTTCAAAATTGTCGTTCGGTCATTGGCCAAGGCCTTTTCATATTATTGAGTACATTCAAAGGCTTGATGCCATTTGTAGAAGATAGTCCCGAGAGCAGGACGTTGTGTATTTCGATGAAAAGTGATTAGCCTTAGTAAAGCAAATATATATTAAAGTAAAAGGCAACACAGTTCAGCCAGCAGTATATCTGGAATCTGCTAGTCAACGTACCTGTGTTTTTTTCATTGAATTCTGATAAGACCAACATTATTCATATATATTTTGTTTAAAAATGTGAGTAAGAGATGTGCCATCACGACTAAGTAATCAGGTCCCAAGCTGATTTATGCAGGGCCTGAAGGAGAATTAGGATATAACACATTACCAGTTTTGTAAATGCACATGTTTTGTGAAATAAAAATGTTTTCTTAGGTGACCAGAGGGACACAGCTCACCTATCCCATTGTATGGAAGAAAAGAAAGATTAATAATATTATTGCAGATGCAGTGCCGCCTTTGTAGGAGAGACATGTGAACAACACTGGTACACTGTGAAATGGATGTGCTGGATTGGTCCATTGGATATGACCCAGCTCTTTATTTCTTGTGTGTTCTCTTTTGTATATAAAACACAGTTTAAGTAAGATATCAACAAGGAGACATTGTTTCATTGTTACAGGGTTTTATCTGGCACTAGTCCGGTGCCAGATGTCTATGAGAAGCAGTGAGAAGTCGTTTCATGCACAGTAGTGACAGGGACCTGCAGAGTCTACCCTGTTACTTTTGGCCATTATCATAGTGAAATCGTGTGACACCAAGTTTACAGACTGTTCAAGTGTGCCCAGATAAGTAAAATATCTGGCACAATAACACTGCATCAGCTTTAAGACCAGCCCAACCCTGTAAACCAAGAATAAACTATTTCCCCAGAGAACTTAACAGTGACATTATATATGAAAGAGACTGGGAGTGATTATAGAATCCCAAACAGCCATCCAGTGTTAGAAACCAGTAATAGACAAATCATAGTAACCCTATTAGTATAATTTAACAGTATTTGTTTGGACAATTGTCCCTTTGGGTCTAAAATTTACATTTTGTATATATATCTTGAATTCTTTTCATTTTAAAGTCCTGACCAGAAGAATATTAGGTTCAGGACCAATAAATCATACAGAAAATTCTTAATTGTACAAATTGATCCCAGGTGTTATTTCCTTTGATCATAGACCTTAATACTTGTTTATATAGATGTGTATGATTGTTAAAGTACCATCACACCACACTTGCATATCCCTAGACACTAGACGTAGCTATCATTCATACTAGTCAAGAATAAGTCTGCTTGAGGCCATAAGGTGGTAGCAGCAAGGTACCCTGATAACTCAACCCTAATTTTGTTAGAATCAGGGGCCTTCACAGCTGGCCTCATTCAGTACAATAAGGAAACATAACATCAACATTTCATAACATCAAAATCCACCATGATACCTGTTGATAGCATTACAAGGCAGTCCTTGTTCTGGAACCCCTAGGGCAAGAGAGGCAAAGGTAGACCAAGAAGAACATGGAGAAGAGAGCTGGATACAGAGGTGAAAATGATGAGGAGAATGTGGAAAGAACTTGAGATAATGGCACGTGACAGGAGGACTTGGCATGTGTTTGTTGAATGCCTATGCTCCTTGGGGAGTGGAGGGTAATGAATGAATGAATCTGTTAACTTCCGTTTAAATTTACAGTTGTATCACTTTGCTTCTTTAATAAGGTTGACACCTTTTATTATAATTTAAAAAAAAATATTTGCATCTGTTAGCTTTTTAAAAAAAGATTTGTACCCATGAACTAATTTTTTTCATTTTAATATTTGCTTTGTATTGTTAAGATTTGCATCTTTTAGCTTCTATTTTAAGATATGCATCTGTTAACATCTTTTAAAAATTAGAAATCCTCTGTTATCTCCTTTTTTGTTTAAGATTTGCATTTGATACGTTCTTTTTGTTTAAGATTTGCATCTGTTAGCTTCTTATTCAAATTTGTATCTGTTACCTTCTGTTTCAGATTTGTATCTGTTAGGTTCTGTTTCAGATTTGTATCTGTTAGCTTCTTTTTGTTTCAAATTTGTATCTGTTAGCTTCTGTTTCAGATTTGTATCTGTTACCTTCTGTTTCAGATTTGTATCTGTTAGCTTCTGTTTCAGATTTGTATCTGTTAACTTCTTTTTCAGATTTGTATCTGTTACCTTCTGTTTCAGATTTGCATCTGTTACCTTCTATTTCAGATTTGCATCTGTTAACTTTTTTTGGTTTTAGATTTGCATCTGTTAGCTTCTTTTTCAGATTTGTATCTGTTACCTGTTTCAGATTTGCATCTGTTAACTTTTTTTGGTTTCAGATTTGCATCTGTTAGCTTCTTTTTGTTTCAGATTTGCATCTGTTAACTTCTTTTTCAGATTTGTATCTGTTAGTTTCTTTTTCAGATTTGTATCAGTTAGTTTCTTTTTCAGATTTGCATTTTTTAATCACTTTTTGTTTTAGATTTGTAAATGATGTCATATTTGGATCTGTTAGCTGTTTCTTTTTAAAATAAAAAATAAAAAATTGCATCTGCTTGCTGTATTTTTCTTTTTCTATCTCTGTTGGCTCATTCTTCTGTCTTCTCCTTCTTCCTTGATCCTTAGCTGTTGACTGTCAAAGCAGCCAGTGGCCTTCATGCTTGGTGGCATCTTGTAGAAGGCAGCAACAAACTGCTGTCATTTTGCTCGGTTGGCGGCCATCCTTTGTGCAGTGCCCCAGCTCTGGTTCATTCTTTACATCTCTGCCTCCACAGTTCTATGCCAAGTTGTTTTTAGTTGGCCCCTCTTTTGCTTTCCTTCAGGAGCCCATAACATTGCTGTTCTTGTCATGGTATCAAAGTCTCTTCTGAAGATGTGGCCAACCCAACTACGGTGTCTGCCAACTTTGATGGTGTGCATGTCCTCTTCAGAAATCAAGAAGAGAATAGGAATGGCCAAGGCTACATTCAACAACATGAAGCATATACTGACATCTAAACAGTTATCTCACAAATTAAAACTGAGAATCATAAAGTGTTATATATATTCTGCATTTCTGTATGGTGCAAAAACATGGACGATGAATAAGCATTTGGAAGAAAGAACTGAGGCTCTTGAAATGTGGATATATAGAAGAATGGGGCGTATCTCATGGAAAGAGAAGAAAACAAATAATGAGGTCCTAGAAAATCTAGGTATGAAAAGAGAACTAATGAGGGAGATCAAAGTTCGGCAGCTAAAATACTTTGGCCACATAAAAAGGCATAACACCTTGCAAAAGACCATAATAGAAGGGAGAGGTGAAGGCAAACGTGCAAGGGGAAGACAGCGCTATAAGTGGGAAGATAACACCAAGAGATGGACAGGAAAGAGTCTATCAGAATGCACCACCAAGACAAGAGACAGAAGACGTTGGAGATCCATTACAGCCAACCTTCGTTGTGGAGATGGCAGCTGATGATGATGATGTTCTCTTCTGTCTTAGTTAGCATCTTAATTCTTCTCTATTTTTATTCATTTTCATGCAGTTTATCTGCTCAGTTTTTATTATCCTGTTTTGTTTTCTCATTCAGCTAAACTGGTTTGACCAGATATCTTTCACATCCTTTCACCCCAACTTACTGGAAATATTCATTATATAAATCATCATTCGTGTTGAGTTTATGTAAATAGTCAGCTAATTCTTTTGGAGACTCAAATTCATCCACATGGATAAAACTGTGAGGAGGGGCAGCTCTCTCATAATCTTCAGGGGCAGCACCCATTACAATAGGTATAACATCATGTCTGGAAAAGAAAGAAAGAAATAAAGAAAAGATGATCAGAAACAAATCATAAACATAGCTATAACAATATTCTCCTTTAACAAGTTTTATAAATAAACAGGTGTGGTGAAGTGGGATGTTATAAATATTTATAGGGGACTTAGTGTACTGACTGAGATCAGCTGTGAAGGTATCTATATCTATTAAGAGTAGTGTATTATAGATAACCTTACTTGCTACCACATATCTATATATCTCAGTCAGAATTATTCTGGAATAGTGTGATGACTACGTTATGTGTCTAGGGTATGTGTATGATGAAGTGTAAGTCACAACAACAGACAGATAAACAATTTAATTTAATCCACTACTCTTGACAACACTGTGACACTCACATACATATAACACTCTATGAGAATATCTTAAGGAGTCACTGATAACTTTTCAAATAACAATATGTATTCATTGTTATCATAAAGGTATATGTGTCCTGATTCAAATACAAAGGAACCAGGAATCACAATCAATTTTAATTACAAGTATATGTACAGACTTTATCAATATGAATATTGTAGTGACATATATTATTAAAAATATCCTATGTGTGTCAGTTGTGTAGTGGTAATATGAGGTAATACTGGTTTTGTTTTGTTCAAGCTCTGTTGGTATTTGTCATCATGACTTCAATAGTTTGTCTTTTGGGACTAGTATTGGAGATGTTCTCAGTTCCTGATATTAAGACAATTAAATTCCCCTCTGAATGTTATTTTTACAAAGTCATTTCAAGATGAGGGGACATAATGTTGAGCTCAGCTGGCCAAATCAGCTTATCTTGCGTGATGGCGGCAGGAAAAGACTCTTCTGCTCGAATTCTCCCCTGGGCTCTGGAGACACCTCACTGATAGCTAAAAAGACCAAGGAGTATGCTGTCCGACTCTGGATTCAGCAAAGCTCTGACCAGGTGCTGCTCAGTACCATCAAGACCACGGTCCCTGTAAACAAGAAGGATGTACCTTCTACTTCATAACTAATTTATACTTTCTTTTTACACTGAGCACAATACATCACAAACATTGAGTTCAGAGCGTTAGGCCAACTGTCAGCTTCATCTGAAATACTTTATACCAGTATTTACCTCCTTAATGGTTACCACGCCTCTGCACTTCCAGCATTATTTCTTTCTAGTCAATCATCCAGGTGTCAGTGTACTATTTGGCCATTCCATGCCGTTTTACTTCCCTCCGACACCCTCTGTTCAGGCTGGAGCATTATAGGCTTTATCTCCTGTTTGCCACTGAACTACACATATATATACAGGCATAAATTAACAATTTACATTCAATTTTCATTAAAAGATACTGAATGGTTCAAGCTTACCACAATTCATAGAATAAACACAGATACGTTGATTAGCAATGAATTCTGGCACATTTACTGGCACAAATTCCCATCTGCTTATGTTCCAGGCTTTTATTTAACACAAATATGAGCTGGCTTCAACGCACTGTTGCTTTATCAAGATTATTTGCACTAGTGGTCTCGAACTAACGCTCCTAAGTGAGTATATCAGCGAGTCTAGCCAATCGAGCCACGTTTCGACAAGTGTTTGAAAAAATGTTACCTTTTCACGTCTCCCCTAACAACGAAAGATAGTATTTATAGCCCGACCAATCGTGGTTAGTCTTTCATTTGTTGCGCTCCAATCAATTTGGAGTTTACATGGTAGGCTATTTCTGTAACGTAAGGTTTTGTTCAAACACGTTATAAAAAAATTTTATGAGCAGAAATGATTTTATGTTGTCAGGCATCCCCACTATTTTATTTTGGTTATAATTTATTAATTCCTGGACTATTTGCGTAACGTTTTACATATTCTTTGTCAGCAAGCCCTAAGGAACCCAAATATCCAAATTTAAAAGAGCTACGTGGCTGCGTTCAAAATATGCAATTCTTCTCCTCCTGTTTCGAAGATGTGCTGTCTGGGTACTGTAATGTTTTCAAACGTAAACCCATCTATTGTTATCTTTCCTAATAAGCGTTTTTTATGATTTTAAAACCTAACTCTGGGAAGGGTAGTGAATTTATCACTGTCCGTCCGAAAAAGTTAGTGCTTGTAGCCTAACACGCGTGATAGTAGTAATTGTGTATCGCGCGACGCGGGTTGGGGGTGGCATTAATAGCGAGACGCGTGTTTAGTGTTCGGCTTTCTGCCTCTCCCTTCTCGCTATCCTTTAGTCCATCTGTCTTTTGTTTTTGGTAACATAGTGTAGAAAAAGACATGAATGGAATTTAAAATTTAGGTCAACTTGCATATTTCAAGGTTTTTCTTAGAAAGGCAGCACATTTTATTGTGTGTTTGGGAAACGCGTGTATGTTGCAGAAGGCCTTTAATATCAACGTGAAAGCGTTTTTCTTTATTAATTTTATTTGTTAGGCTTCATATTTACCTAATAATTTATATATGTGGATTAGAATATTCCGACGAAGTAAACATTTTGAAAACAAACAGGGCTCAGCCTCTGATTTCGAGTACATTCTTTTGTCATTAGTATTACTAGAACCTCACTAAGTCTTCACTTTCCTGCCATACCCCCAGCAAACGTTAAATAATAATGTGTGATCTTGTTAAATCCTGTTTGACTTTACTGAAGTTAACAGCAAAATGGTACAACTTTATGCCAGATATAAGTGAATAACATTTTCATGAAACACCTTCATTGGCTTATAAAAACAACTCAACATAATACGATTTAAAAAAAAAATCTACTATTCAGCATTACTAAGCAAAATCATCACTAAACTATTGTGCTTTGCCTTTTTTTCATTATGGTTGCATTCTATCACATATCTCACACCCCATCCACCTTCTTCGTGCCACTTATCTTCGTCACTTGTATTATCTTTGTAAAGCTATACTTCCTTGTCCAATAAATGTGATATTTGATTAAGTAATGAAGATTAAATGACCTTTAAAATCCTGGCATTTTTAGGACCTTGAGCCTTAGGTTATTGGCTTTTGTATAGTGTTTCAATTGAACTTCAAAGCAAGTTTTCATAATTAGTTTGTCCACATATCTCTTAAAATGAGCTTAGGTGAAAATAATGTACAGTGAACTTTTAAACCAGTGGGTTGAAGTCAACAGAATTTAATTTGTTATAGATACTTTAAAACCACAGGGTTATTGGAATATTAATGTCCTACTATTCAAGAATTCTTACAGGCAAAGACTATCAACACAAGCTGACAAAGATTATTTGTTTCCCATTCCTTTTTCAGATTATATCGTTTCTTTCCCTTAGTGCTGTAAATCTTTCTGTAAAGTGTTACTTTTGCAAACATCCGATCGTCTTTCTAACGAATTTTGTAAATTTTATAATTAACTTTCTAAGGCTTCCCTTGAGATAGAGCCCTAAAAAATATATTAACACAACGTAGATGAGTCATGCAATAGTAAATCAGACCCATGGCTGAAGGTTTGTGATGATATTTGATTTTATTGTACTGTAACGAATAAGACCTTCAACTCAAAAGTCATTGATCATTGATGATGCGTAGATGGCAGAGCGGATAGTGTGATTCGTTTGCATGGCTTGGCGGGGTTGTCGCACGGAAGGTCCAGTGTTCAAATCCTGGGTAAGCCACTCATGTCTGTTGTTTTTCTGTTGTCTGGTGTTCTACTTCTTTATTTCCTGCGAGTGCCTGATAACATACCTTTATATTTGTTTCATATTAATTTACTGTTTACAGGCCTCAGGTTTCCCTCCCTTACATGTTCTGGAATCCCCAGGGAGAGAGAGAGAGACTGAAAATACACATGGAGAAAAGAATGGAAACAGAAATGAAATGGATCAGGAAGACGTGGTAAGACCTTGAACTGATGACACATGACAGAAGTACTAGGCATAAGTGTTTGTTGAAGATTTAAGCTGCTTTCAGAGCTGAAAGGTAATGAGTGAGTGAATGAACGCGTTGTGTACATTTTTTTTATTTCACTTTCTTTATGTATTCAATGCATGGTGTTTTTCCTATTAACTTCTTGTCTGTTGTGGAAACATTAGCAGTTTTTTTAAAGGCACATCTCAAATATACCAAAGGCCTGGAAAGTATCAGTTGTGATATCAATACTAAAACCACATAGAATGACACAGCCTATTCATTAATGATTCTCAGACTGAAGACTAATGCAGAACAAAAATAATTATTCTTAATAATAATTAGTGATTCTCATTAATAGTGAGTTAGTCTTTATTAATGATAATTAATTATATTAAGAAGGAGAATACAGTGCCAAGGATGAAAACTTACTTTAGTCCATTTATAAAGAATTTTTCTGTTATATAATCTCTGCAATTGGAGTTTTCAAACGACAGATAAAATTTGTAATCTCTGTTCAACATCTCAAAGCATTTGTTCGCCTCAAATCGTGGACACTTCAGTTTTCCACAACCTCCATAAATATCTACCTGTTGAGAAAATGAAAAACGAAAAGCATGATAAGACAGGCATCTAAAAGGCACATGTATGTTTTTCTTTGCTATCTCCATTTTCTAAACTGGTATTAATTGTAATATAATACATTAAAATGCGAAACTACACATTGTAATATAATACATTAAAATACGAAACTACACATGTACGAGCATTCTGTAAATAAAGATGGCAGCAAACTGATCACGCTTTACTTTGTGCATTGTGAAACTTATGTGTGCCTGTGAAGAGGACGTAGTAACATATATATACATACATCATAACATTACATGGTGGCAACGGCCGATACCGGACCGATGCAAGAAGCTACACGATAACACGTTAGTACAGCTTGTTCGGCTAATTTTCGTCGTTGAGGTCAACCATGGCGGCTAAACACTACCGCAGTGCACCCCAAATGCGATTTGCCGATCGAGATAAGAGTGAAGCTTTCCTATTATGGCGCCAACGCATAGATCTCTACTTCAAGACCACTGGTCTGGAGGGTCAAGCCTTAACTCCATATATTCTAGAAGCATTGGACGATGAAGGTTTGAAAATCTACAATAGTTTTGCTACCGCCATGCCCGTTGAGTCGGCAACCGACCCCGTAGCCATATTGGACGAATTTGAAAAACGTCTGATCATAAAGCACACAAACTTTAGAGCGGCAAGATTAGAACTTCACCACCTGCGACAGAAACCTGATGAAAGTCTAGACGATTTCTTCACTCGCATTAAGGAGAAAACAAGTGTATGTAGATTTAGCAAAGAAGAGGAAAAAGAGCGAATTATTGAACAGATCCTTCTTAGCACACCAATGCCAGAGTTCCAGAAATGGCTACTGAGCCAGAGTGATACACTAACTTTACAACAACTTCTGGATGAAGGCAGGAAACACGAGGCACAAACACTAAACATTAAACAAATTCAGCAAGGTACAATAGCAGCCCAGGTGGATGCAGTAAAAAGCTATAAACCTAAACACAACAAAGCAACTGGTATTTAAGCAACAAGGAAAACACAACACAAGCAGAGGTGCTATGTGTAAATGTTGTGGCCTAAACCACATACAAAACCACTGTCCAGCTAAAGACTCTACATGTCATTACTGCAGAAAGAGGGGCCACTGGACAAAATTTTGTTTCAAGAGGAAACAAGACAGTGCTCAACACAAAATTCACAGCAGAGAGTCATCAAAACAAACACATTCTATAGTGACTGAGGACTTTGACTCCAGTGAAGAAAGTGATCCTTCCACTTTTGATATTGTGAAGGTACTAACTTTCAGTAACGAATCAAAAAGAGAACGCATGCTTTCTGCAAGGTACAATTCAGAATACCAGGGATTAAAATGCACAAAGAAATATATTCGTTTCAAGATAGACACAGGTGCCCAAGGAAACACTTTACCCTTAAGAATATTCAGGCAGATCATGCCTGACAAGGTGAATGAGCAAGGATTTCCCACAAGGGATGTAAAAAGTAGGAGTGGCAAGACAAAGCTAAGAGCTTACAATGGAACAAATATAGACTGTTTCGGAGCAGTAACACTTGAATGTTCATACAGAGACTCTGAATGGACATCATCAACATTTTACTTGGTAGATGTTGAAGGACCTGCAATTTTGGGTTTACCAATGTGCGAAGAGCTGAGTGTGATAACTATTAACAACATTAAAGCTGACAAAAAAGAACATCTTACTCTACACATCACTGGAGTAGACGACCTTAAACAGCGATTCCCAGAACAGTTTGACAGAATAGACAAACTTCCGGGAAAGGCAAGATTTTTTTTAAAAAAGACAACGCTGAACCAAAGATAGACCCACCTAGAAAGTATCCTATACATGTTAAACAGAAACTTGCCATAGAACTAGAAAAGATGGTGCAGAATGACATTATTAGAAAGGTTGAAGAGCATTCTGATTGGTGTAGTAGTATCACAACTGTTTTGAAACAGGATGGTTCCCTTCGGGTTTGCCTTGACTCAAAACATTTAAACAACAGTCTAAAGCGCTGTCCACACAAAATGCATACAGTGGAAGAGATAACTCACAGATTCCACAATGCCAGATATTTTTCTAAACCAGATGTTGTACATGGATACTGGAGTGTTGAGATAGCAGAGGAAAGTCAACCCCTTACAACTTTTCGAACACCATTCGGCAGATATTGTTTCAAGAGACTCCCATTTGGTTTGAATGTATCACAAGACATCTCTCAACAGAAGATTGACAACATTGTTGAGCAATGTTCTGGCACAGTGGCTATTGCGGACGACATTGTAGTCTGTGGCAGGTCAGAACATGAACATGACCGTAACTTGATTAACTTGATGCATGTGGCACAGGCTAATGGGCTAACATTCAACAGCAAAAAGTGTACAATTAAGGCAACGGAGATACAATTTTTTGGACTGCTGTACACCCAGAATGGTGTAAAACCAGACCCCAAAAAGGTTGAAGATATTCATGACATGCCAACACCAGCTACAAAGAAGGAACTGCAACAATTCTTAGGTGCTGTCAACTTCTTAGCACAATTCATACCAAATTTGTCAGCTGCTGCAGAACCTTTGCGATCTCTACTACAGAATGAAACTCCGTATGAATGGTCAGAAGACTACCAACACATATTCAACCATTTGAAGACCCTCATATCATTTGATGCATGCTTGAAATACTATGATATGCAAGCACCCACTTTTCTCATGGTTGATTCCAGTCTGAAAGGCCTAGGAGCAGCACCTTTGCAACCAGACAAAAATCCTGAAGGACACTATGCCAAAGAACTTCGTCCTGTAGCTTACGCAAGCAAATCATTAAGTTCTGGCGAAAAGAAACTTGCAAACATTGAAAGAGAAATGCTAGTTGTACGTTTTGGAGTCAAACGCTTCCACACATTTCTTTTCAACCGCCCATTTACAATTCTCTCAGATCACAAGCCACTTGAGATGATTCATAAAAAACCAATAGCTTCAGCACCATCACGATTACAAGCTCTATTATTGGAAACACAAGGTTATGATTTTAATATTCAGTATATCCCAGGAGAGGATATAGGTCTTGCAGATGCTCTCAGCAGACTACCAAACCCCAACAAGATAGCAGATCTTACCCCAAACATTAAAGTTGATTTTGTCAAGTTTAGCGATAATCGGCTTGAACACATCAGAGAAGACACAATGAGAGATCCTATTCTTAACTCTCTCTCAAAGAACTGATATACCATGGATGGCCAAGCTTTATCAGGGAAGTTCCAACACACATCCGTCCATACTACTCTATGAGGGACGAGTTAAGCATCGAAGATGGTATGATCCTTAAAGGAGATCGCATTATTATACCAGAAACACAACGCGATATCATCCTTAAACAGCTCCATAATAGTCACCTTGGTATTGTGAAGACACAACTGAGAGCAAAGAAAGATGTTTACTGGCCACAGATAAACAAGGACATAAAAACACTATGTAAAAACTGTTCAATTTGCCAAGAACATTGTGACGTACGTCTAGTTCGACAAGTGAATTTTCCCTGATATGATGGATGATTTAAAGGGACTTTTAGCTTTTCATAACATTAGAACCCCTGAACATTTGTTGTAACTTTTCGTTTCGCCAGAGCGAACCGATTTCCACCGGGACTCATTTAGTATGCGGCACGAGATCAAAGACACTGAGACGGTCCCCGAGCAGAGAAGCTTGTTTCTCGCAGGTATTTATCATCTCCGCGCGAACTCAACCGCTCGCAAGATGGACCAGAGCGATTAGAAGAAAGACACTGGTGGAGATTTCAGGAACGACGGGCGGCATGCTATCAAAGACAGTAGTGGTCCCTGAAACGATTTCGCATCCCGGTGTTAAGCACGGAACCGATCGCAGCCAGAGCGAACGGGGAAAGCTGACGCAAGCAGCGAGCGAAGATACGAGAGGCCAGGGGCGGCTTCTCTCTTTGGATTTGGCGGTCAGATCCCCCAAAGTTCATGAGATCAAAAAAGCTGTCAAAGTTTCTCATGTCCCACTCATCTTGCATTCCAGTTGTAGATATACAGATCACGTAGAAATACACTTCATCATTCGCTGGCCAGAACTTGATAGAAGCACTAGCGATATTTGAAATCTTGCTAGATTATCCCATGGATTTTCATTTATATTTGCAGTGAATTCTATTTCTGTGCAAAGCGGTAATATATATATTGTGTAAAGTGATCAGTGGTCGAGTTCATTCATTATATTTCATTGGATTTTGTGTTAATTTAAACCTATTTAAATTAAACCGTCTCAATAGTCCCAGTTGTAAATGTAATGATATACCTGCTATACTATTTCCAAAAAGATAATAGATGTTTAATGCTTAAATTAACTTTTTAAGTCGCGAAAGAATTTATAATTAATAAATTTAGTTAAGTCCTATATTTATAGAGGTGTGATTTAACCACTAGAACTCGCGCAGTGTTTATTAAATACATAATTAAATACGCGAGCGTATATATATAATAGTCTTAACGGGAAATTTATCGCGCGCTTAGAAGATTATTTCATTTTTAAAGTATGATTATGTTGTTATGGGTTTTCTATCTTTTTCTCTAGATTGATCACCTTTTGCAATCCCAGCAATAACGAAATCTTTCAGAGTTTCCATACTCGGTTCTTAAACTTCCAGACAGTTTGATGAGACATTTTTTTAAAGTAAATCTTGTGGTGGTCCGGTGCGGCCTAGCTAACATAATTACATGAAAGAAAGCCTACCCAAGATCATTTGATTATTATCATCAAATTAAATTACAACCTGTAAGATAAACTGGAAGATGAACAGTGCCAGTAGCGATAGTTTATATACTGCTCTATTGTGAGAGATTACCGATTTACCTGACTGTGACTGAGCCTAGTTTTTCCTCACTGGATTAAAAAAACTTTACCGGTCAGTTGCTGTCATCACGCAGTGAAGGAATATTGCCATCACCTCATTTTTACCCCTGTGTTGAATTGTGTCAGTGCCATCCCATAGACTCCTTTTATATATTAAAACACAAGAACTCTTTAAACTTCAAGTCCGGCGATAAGCGGGAATATTTGCTCTCAGTAAGACTCGCAATATCTGGGGCGGGACATAGAAGTGCTAGACAGTTTCACATGTCAAGAGTTTAATCAGTGTGTTTATCATTCTATGGATTGTCTGATGCTGCAACTCGGTAAGTGTGTGGTGTATATGAGTGTGGATTCGCACAGTGTGTTTGAATGACAGGAGATTTATTTTTTTGCAAAAACCATTTGTTAACTTGCCTACCGGGTAATACGTTTTCTGTATACCCGGCATTGTTCCTTTAGTGGGATAATTTGTTAACTCTGTTTCATCCCCCCCCCCCCTTTTTTTTTCTTTGCTTAGTAAAGGGAAGACACCATTGGGATAACAGTATTTTTTTGTCTACCACCATAACTAATATTGTAACACCTCTTTCAGAGTAATTAAATTCACTGTTGGGTTACATTTCCTATGCTCCTGATAACTATCTATCTTGAGACTGGGTTTATCTTTGTCTAATACAAGCGGGAAGGGCTTAGTCGATACCAATCTTCTTCACCCCCTCCCTACCTTGATATTTGCATTTTCCTGTACTTATGATAATTTTATGTAACACTTGATATTGTTTTTTTTGTGATTTGATCTTTACGGTAAATAAACATCATAAACTTATATCGGACTGTGTTGGAATACCCAAAAGCCCAAACATTCCCTATTTGTTTAATATAGCTGTATCCACGTCGTCTGAGTGTGTGAAGCACCCAAATCGGTGTGAGCGCAGACGTGTGTCTGGAAAACTGGCAAATAATTGTTTGACCAGGAGAGTGGAAGAGAAGATTGAGAGAAACGATTTGTCGTAAATGAGTCTGTCTTTACTCTCCTCCAGCACTCTGTGGAGCATCATATTTAATCTATACATTTCTATCACTGAGTTTTCATCATCATTCTACACTCTAAACCGGACCACTATTTCTAGACTCATTTCTCTCAAAATAAATTTACGACAAACATGCCAATAGGCAGTGCAGAGAACCTCTCATACCGTCAGACATACCATTGAGCCCTTGGAGCATCATAGGGACTGATATTTTCTCCATCGACAGTAATGACTACCTTATCATTGCTGATTATTACAGCAAATTTCCCATCATTGAGAAACTTCCACAACCCTCACCATCTGCTGTTATTGCAGACATTACAAAGAAGTATTGCAGCATATTTGGCATCCCAGATGAAATTAGAACTGACAACGGTCCACATTTCTCAGGTCAAGCATACAGAAAATTCACTAAGGACTGGAAGATCAAACACACAACATCATCGCCTAGATACCCTAAATCTAATGGTTTCATTGAGAGACAAATACAAACTATCAAGTCAGTCATGAAGAAAACAAGTACAGAGGATGTACACCTAGCACTCTTGAGATGGAGAACAACACCAATAGACAGTAAGATTGACAGCCCAGCAGAACTCATGTTTGATAGAAGAATCAAAGACCTTCTACCATCTAAGGTCCACTTCCGTCCACAACATAAAGACAGCACATATGATCAACTTCAGCATCGTCAGCAGGTTCTGAAGTCCAACTATGACAAATGTGCTAAAGACTTACCACCATTATATCCTGGTCAGCATGTGACTACCTACAACCACAACAATGGCACATGGTCAAAAACAACAATTATTCCAAGAAACCTTGAACCCAGGAGCTATACCTTAAGACCAGACAGCAGCAACAACCTCCTGAGGCGAAACAGAGTGGACATCAGAGAAATCCCATAGAATACAACAGAGAAGAGAATTCCCATACTTTCAACAGGCAATGCAGTAACTCCAGACCTTGGTACCCCACAAAACCAACAACCACCAAGGACGAAATCACAACCAACTCAGGGACTTCCATAGAACCACCAGCCCTTTACACCACTCGTTCTGGCCGTACAGTGACACCTCCCAGCCGATACAGACAGTGACATATATGCTCACACTGAACATTACACATACTTATCCTTTCTCACATGAAACATTTCGTGTAATAGTTTTTCCCAACTTTTTTTTTTCTTCAAAAAAAGGGGGGATGTAATATAATACATTAAAATGCGAAACTACACATTGTAATATAATACATTAAAGTACGAAACTACACATGTACGAGCATTCTGTAAATAAAGATGGCAGCAAACTGATCACGCTTTACTTTGTGCATTGTGAAACTTATGTGTGCCTGTGGAGAGGACGTAGTAACGTATATATACATACATCATAACATTACATTAATCACTGAACCAAACTGCAGTGCTAGATAGTTTTCTAGGTATGTCCATAGGGACACACAACGAAACGCACATAGTGTAACTCTGACTAAGGTAGACAATCATTAAAACATTCCAAATTCAAGTGAGGGAAACAATGACATTCTTTGACAACTGGGACTAGGAGTAAATATTAACTTTTTGACAACTAGACCACGCTCAAATGTCACTTTGTTTGCGTTTGAAGGAAGCAGCGTTTAGCTGGATGATGCACTTCATGTATTTTGACATATTTGAAACACACATTTCGATTACCACTATACTGTGACTATAAGAAGACATTAATCTTTCTCGCTTCTTTGAGACATTGTGTGTTTAAAAATTAATTACTGTTAAGAAATAATATGTACGTATGTGCGTGTGGGAGAATGAGGGACATGTTATTGGATGAATACTATTGTGCTTTTGTGAATGTGTGTATTATGTTTAGTTTGATGATATTTGTAATTTCATTAACATGCCTATTAAGATCGTCATTCTGTCTGGAGGAACCAAATGATACCACTTTTTTCATGAAAAAGTTGCACCAAAATTAGTGTCCCTTAATGTCATTTTTTAAATATAGAACCTCTCTGCATGTATAGAACGAACAGCGGAGTCCAGCGGCCACAATAAACTCTACCGCCGGATTATGTTCTAACTAGCAATAACCCGTCAATAATGACGGAAGTAAATCAAATACTGTAATATATTTTTAAAATACTTTTTAATTCAATATAAAAGTTCTTTGATGAAAACATTTTTTTGTGAAAGTGCGTGGATCTGTTTCAAAGAATGTTCATGCTCTTGTGCAGACTGATTTGCTCGTTGTGACTGACGCTGTGCTTGTCTTTGTGCAGCTTCATGTTGTCGTCGTATTGCTGAAGAACTGTTGTCGTCGTATTGCTGCTTCTTCTAGAGTCTCGCTTGCTCGTTGTGATTGACGCGATCGTCTCTTCCTCTTAGCATCTGCAGTTCGTTTTGCAGCCATCTTATCATTTTGATCCATAATAATAATTCTGCAATACTTTAAATTAAAATTTTGTCTTGAAGATACAATCAAAAACTTACATTTTAAGGTTTATTATTAACAAAATGATGAGTTAAATCCGTTTCCGGAATGAAACTGGGCTCTACACCGACTTTTCTTCGTTGAGTGTTACTATTTTCGGGAGAGTACATATATACTACTGGACAAAAGTTAAGGGCCGCCATTCAGTTTAGACAAGGTTTATATAATTCTTCGTGAGCAGGGCCGATTTTCAAAATGTCCGGTAGCTTGAAATCTCTCAAGAAGTCTCTGAATGGTAGAGTGGGACACTGCTAAACGTCTCGCAATATAAGGAACAGATTGACCATCCTGAATCCATGCCATGGCTCGACCACGGTGTACAGTGCTGAGACTTATCCTTGGTGGCATGGCTAATGCAGTGATCATTTCGACCACTTGTCATACTGATTTATTGCATGCCAACGGTGAACACTCTTTACCGATGATCATTTTCCACGTGCATTCAAATTCACCTCACCTTTTCACCTTTTGAACTAGTGGGGCGTGTTGCAAAAACCACGAGTTTTTGCAGCAACAATGGCAATTTTCACGTGCGGGTTAAAGTGACCCAGTTTTTGGACATTTAAAAAAAATTAACCTAGTACACACAGAAATGTATACACATTTCTCTGAGCTCAGTTTTAATGACATTTTCACTTGTCTTTACAGTTTGCCAATCAATTATATAAACCTTGTCTAAACAGAATGGTGGCCCTTAACTTTTGTCCAGTAGTATAAGGGAAACAATACAATTAATGTCTAACTTTCAACCACAGTTGCATCCCTTAGATGTGACCGATGTACAAACGGCGAGAATTATGGAGTTTGATTAGCAGTTCGTCTTTTTATTTGCAGTTTATACTAGAAAAGGTTGACAAAGGAAACATGGGCAGTATGAATAAATAGAGCAATGACTGAAGCCGGACGAGGAAAGTCAGGGAGTGAAGCCTGATTTGATATGTATACAGTTCGCTCTGTTGTATTTTATCATATGCAATAAATCTTGGATCGTCCTGGCCTGGTTTATTCATTGAATCCATGTTGTGTAAATCTGTACGTCAGTCAGTCATGTGAGACGTTTCAAACGTCAACGGTCAGGGTTTCACAACAGCTTTGTCTTTTAATAAGTGAGAAATGCACGTTTGCAACTAGCGGTAAAAAAAAATAAATAAATAAAAAAGCAACTACTGCACTCAAATTCCTTGTAACCGACACGACACTTATCTTTCTTTATTTCGTTTTTTCCCCCAACAGAGAACGCATAAAGGCAATGACAACTCTAGTTTATATTACTTGTGGTTAACTAGAAATTATTGATTATTTTTAAATGCATTTTACCAGTGGCGTAACTACAATATAAGGAGCCACCGGACACAACGTGAGCGGGGAACTCCTCATAAAATTGGCTAAACAGTTATAAACAATATACGCTAAATCTGTATAATAATCTGCTTCTGCTTTGATGGCCTCTGCTGGAATGCCATCAGGTCCAGACGCTTTTCCATCTCTTAGAAGCTTTATGGCTTTCTTTATTTCTTTCTTGTTTCCCTCCATTTCTTTTCTTACTAGCAATAGACTGGGTTATGAGATCATCGACAACACACACCAGAAATGGAATCCAGTGGACTCTGACTAAGCATTTGGATGATCTGGATTTTGCTGATGACTTGGCTCTTCTGTCCCATAACCGTAATCAGATGCAGGACAAATTGAAAACACTCGATGAGAGGTCACAGCAATTGGGTCTGAAAATACACAGGGAAAAGATAAAAATAAAGAGAATAAATGCAGGTAATGATAACAGGGTTGAACTTGAAGAAACACCAATACAAGATGTAGAATCGTACACATATCTTGGCAGTAATATAGACAAAGTTGGAGGGACAGACAGCGATATCAAAATAAGAATACAAAAGGCAAGAGGAGCTTTCATTGCATTGGGAAATATATGGAGATCAAGAGAAATCGGATCCAACACGAAAATAAGAATCTTCATCTCAAATGTGAAGTCAGTCCTATTGTATGGCTCTGAGACATGGAGAACAACAAAGACAACAACCAAAAAGCTACAGACTTTCATAAATGGGTGCTTGCGTAGAATAGAGGGATTAAAATGGTATGACAAGGTTACCAACGTGGAACTGATGACAAGAACTAGACAAGTGCCAGTGGAACAAGAGATGAGAAGAAGACGATGGCGATGGATAGGACACACACTGAGGAAACCTGTTGATAGCATTACAAGGCAGTCCTTGTTCTGGAACCCCTAGGGCAAGAGAGGCAGAGGTAGACCAAGAAGCACATGGAGAAGAGAGCTGGAAACAGAGGTGAAAACGATGAGGAGAAAGTGGAAAGAACTTGAGATGATGGCACGTGACAGGAGGACTTGGCATGTGTTTGTTGAAGGCCTATGCTCCTTTGGGAGTGAAGGGGAATGAATGAATGTATAATAATGTAACTACTTACTTTATTATCATCTTTTTCATCATCGTCGTCATGATTATCATCATCATCGCCGTCATCATCATCATCATTATCATTACCCTTCAGTTTCCCAAGTACCATATGTCTTTATCAAATATGTGCCAGGTCTTCCTGTTCTATGCCGTTCACTCAAGAACTGTCCAATATACGAGATATACGAGTCAAGATACCTTCTGATCAATATTTTCCAGGTCAATCAGTGTTTAAGCCCCGAGACTTGCCCGGTTCACACAAGCTATGGTTACGCCACTGTTCTTGACATTCATGATTAACAAAAACAAGTAATAAGAAAAAAAAAATGTTTTTGTGGTTAGAAGGACCAAGAGCAAAGACATTGACCGAAGTCTTATCTGATTGGCTGAACATTTTGGAATAACAACTCAATTAAATGTAACGCGGAATACAAAACCACTGAACATTGGAATAGCTTAACTAAGACATTGCAGTAGAATAACTTTACGAATCTTATTTAACACGGCGAACAATCGTGACCATGACAATGCTTTGAGCAACTTACTGATATGTCTAAAGCAGTGGTTTTCATTCTTTTTTTCCTCGTTGTCCACCCTTACTTTGAGAAAATCATGCGCAGTAGAAGTCTTCGTGCCCTACATGGCACATTTAATTAACATTGTTTAAATCATATTTTGATAATTTCAAGGAGCAAAGCATCACCATTAACATTATTTTTTTGTGTGCTCCTTACGGAGCATGTATCCGCCACTGATAAGATGACAGGAAACTCTTTACAGAGCGATACAACAGGAAGCAATCTGATCTTCAGAAGAGGTCCCCCCGTCCAACAAGTGTTTCGGCACTATATACTCCTTTACACTCTAAGGGGGGGGGGGGGGCGGGCCCACTTGGGTCATGACTCCCAAGCGTCTCAGCTTCCTGTTGTCTTGTATCGAAAATGAACCCATTCCACTTATGGTAGCAACTTTAAAATCCACAACTCCGCCAGCCATGGAGGCAATTGTGAAAGTAACAAAGAGAAGACAAATTATTCCGTTCGTTCCGTCGCACACACTGAGACACCGTCGCGAAGTCAACGAGTCTAGCCACTGCATGTTCGTCACTGAAATTCGTTTACTGACACCCCTTATAGTATACACCGCCTGTCGCCCCTGAGTCACAGCCCGTTCACTAGTACACCAAAAACCCAGCGTATCGTGGACTTAGAAAAATTCCTGGTGTTTACTGTACCGCAGCGTTTATTGTCACAATTTCCATTGCCCATTGCGGTTGTTCCACAGCCAGCATGATGCCTTTTCGGCAGTTTCACTAAGCCTCTTCAGTGCCCTTGTTCTCGACAGTCCCTTCAGCCCCAATAGTTTCAATAAATCATACACTGATGCAGCCACAAGCCCTCTTGCGCCCACTTCAACAGCCATGATCCTTGCAGTGAACCCATCGTGTCTCAGATCCGCGGTCAGATCACTATACTTGGCCGCTTTGAACGAATGTTGCTCGTCTAATCTGGATTCAAATGGTACGGTCAGTTCAATCAGTATGACCTGAAGCGTTGCTGAAGAATGAAGCACTATATCCGGCCGTCTCCGCGATTTCCTGATACTCTCTGGATATGCCCCTCGTCCAGGTAGGTCTACCGCCATCTCCCAGTCGTTTGCACAGTCAAGAAGAGATGGTAAACTGCTACCAGGTTTACTCGGTTTGGGGTGTGCTGATTTTCCTGCCCTCAGAAAGTATGTATTTGCGGTGCTCGGCCTGGGTTTGCTATTCGCCTTCATCCTTGCCAGATCTATTGTCGCAGCAAGCTCATTTAGCACTTTGTTATGGCGCCAAGTGTATCGCCCTTGCCCTAATGACACTTTACACGATGAGAGCACGTGTTCAAGTGTCTGCCTCCCTGTCGTGTGACATTCTAATCCACATATATAAATTAAAAAGTAAATGTAAAGCCTAACAAATAACTTCAATAAAAGGAAAGAAGAATGGTAAAGAACAGTGCTGTCACAATGACTGTACTCGAAATCCCCCTTGTTTTCTACTTCGTCTGCAAATTGTAACGTTTCACGTTGATAGTAAAAGCCTACTGCATCACTACACGCTTTCTTCAATAAATCGTGTACGGCATTTCTAATAAAACCTTGAGCTAGGCACCCTGCGTAATGACCTAAATTAATACTTCCATTAATTTCATTTTATACACGGCGTGATGAAAAGACAGATGAACTTAGGATAGAGAGAAGGGAGGGCTGAAAGCAGGAACGCATGCAACACTAAACACGCGTCTCGCGATATACAATTAATGCCACCCTCCCCAAGCGAAAGGCCAGAAGCAATACTTTTTTTCATATCGACAGTGATAAAAAACACTACCCATACTAGAGTTAGGTTTTAAAAACCTGAAAAACGCTTATTAGGAAACATGACATTATACTGGTTTACGTTTGAAAGCATGACAGTACCCAGACACCACATCGATCGAAGTGAACGGGAGGTAGAAGAAAATACATATTTTGAACGCAGCCACTTAGCTCCCTTAAATTTGTATATTTGGGTTCCTTAGGACTTGCTGACAAATAATATGTTAAGTGTTACGCAAATAGTCTAGGAATTACCAAATTATAGCCAAAAGAAATAGTGAGGGTGTCAGACAACACCAAAATCAGAATCGCTCAGTGGCAGATTTTGACACCCCCATTGTACGGGAAATAGGTCCCCATGTTAAATCCTATTTGATTGGAGCGCAGTAAATGTAAGGCTAAACACGATTAGTCGGGCTACAAATACTATCTTTTGTTGTTAGGGGAGACGGAAGGAAGGGTACTTTTTTTCAAACGCTTGTGTAAACATGGCTCGATTGGTTAGACCCCGCCAATATAGGCAATTAGGAGCGTCAGTTCAGTACCACATTTTCAAATAAACTTTCTAAAGAACCAGTGCGTTGAGCGCCAGTGCATATTTTTCTAAATAAAAGCCTGGGACATCGGCAGATCGAAATTGTGCTATATTCATTGCCAGTCAACGTAACTGTGTATTATTTCCATGAATTGTGGTAAGCTTGATATATTCAATATCTTTTTAATGAAAATTGAATGTAAATTGATAATTTATGTCTATATATGTGTGTGGTTCAGTAGCGAACATGAGGCAAAGCCTATATAGTGCTCCAACCTGAACAGAAGGTGTCGGAGAAAAGTAAAACTGCATGGAATTGCCAAACAGTACACTGACACCTATCTTATTGAATAGAAAGAACTAATGCTGGAATTGCAGAGGCGTAGTGACCATTAGGGAGGAGTATACTGGTGTAAATTGTTTCAAATGAAGCTGACAGTTGGCCTACCGCTCTGAACTCAGTGTTTGTTATGTATTGTGTTCAATCTGGAAATAGATTATAAATTAGTTATGAAGTAGGAGGTACAACCTTCTTGTTTCAGGGACTGTGGTCCTAAAGTTATTGAGCAGCACCTGGTCTGAGCTTTGCTGAATCTGGAGGCTGACAGCATACTCCTGGGTCCAGATAGCGACTAGTGAGGTGTCTCCAGAACACAGGGGAGCAATCGAGCAGAGGAGTCTTTTCCTGCCGCCATCACGAAAGTTAAGCCTCTGTGGCCAGAGGAGCTCAACATTATGTGTCCCCCTCAAAACTTGACATTATAGTAAAACTGAGGGTCAATACATTGTTTAAATTGATAGGAACGGTGAAGATTCCCCATACTATTTCCAAGATAAACAAACACTTGAAGTCATGATGACAAATAACAACATAGCTTGAAAAACAAAACCAGTATTACCTCATAGTACTACTACACAACTGACACACATAGGATAATACTAATAAAATATGTCACTACAAGGTTCATATTTATAAATTATGTACATATAAATTGTGATTACATTTGATTGTGATTCCTGGTTCACTGTGTAGTTGAATCAGGATATATATTAGTGAAAGTAATTAATACATATATATTTGAAACTTTACCAGTGACTCATTTAAGATAGTCTTATAGAGTGTTAAATGTGTGTGAGTGTCACAGTGTTGTCAAGTGTGGTGGAATAAATTAAATTGTTTATCTGTCTGTTGTTGTTGTGACTTACACTTCATCATTTACATAACCCTAGACATTTAACGTAGTCATCACAATATTCCAGAATAATTCTGACTGAGGTATAAATGTGGTAGCAAGTAAGGTTATCTGTAAAACACTACACCTATTAGATACAGATACCTTCACAGCTGATCTCAGTCAGTACACTAAGTCCCCTATAAATATTTATAACATCCCACTTTACCACATATATTGGGGTCTCGCTCCCGGGATATTGAACTTTCTCCTATTATATATATTGGGAAATATAAGAATTAAAAGGTATCCTTGGGTGGAAATAAATAACGTTGAGCTCTCATGCCTGTGGTGTCCTTGGATAAGTAATTACAGATTGTATTGTTTAGTTAGACATTACATACATTTACCTGTTAGAAAATGGCCGACTTGGCAAAATTTCGATCTGCTGCTGTGCAGACTGCAAAAGAGTTAGGAATGGACGGGCAAATTATGATTGCTTATGTCACTGCTGAATGTGACAAATATATTGAACGGGAAGAAAGAAGATTAGAAAAAGAGGCCGAAAGAAAGTTAGAGGCTGAAAGGGAAATTAAGAAGTTACAATTTGAGGCTGAGGCTGAGACTAAGAGATTGCAGATTGAGGCTGACAAAGAGGCTAAGAAATTGGAAGCCGAGGAAAGAAGATTGACTGCAGAAAGGGAAGACAAGCGATTAGCTGCAGAGAGGGAAGCAGAGGATAAAAGATTACAAAGGGAGCACGAGTTACGACTAAGGGAGTTTGAGTTTCAAGGCCATGCTCCTGAAAATGGTGCCAGTCCCTTTACCTCCGATGCTACTGCTAGTCAGGGAGCCTCAACCTCAGCTATGAATTTTCATTTAGATCATTTTGTTGAGAAAGACGATGATATTGAGAGCTATCTAAATAGATATGAACTATTAGCTACCACGTATGGGTTAGAGAGAGAAAGGTGGAGCTTAAAGTTATCTCAAGGGCTTCGTGGGGCAGCTTATGAAGTTTTTTTGCCAAAATGAACAGAGGTGATCAAGAAAATTATGACATGCTAAAGCAGGCTCTTTTGTTAAGATATGAAAAGAACGCAGAATTTTATAGGAAAAAATTTAGGAATGCTAAACTACTGTCAGGTGAAACCTATCACCAGTTCTCTGCACGGTTAGAGACATACTTGGAGAAATGGACTTCTCTGGGGAAAACCCAAGATCTTAAGGAAATGGTCCTTATAGAACAATTAAGAGAGTCCATGGCTCCAGACCTGAGAAAGTTTCTCATGGAACAAGGTGCAGAGAGGCTGGGTGAGTTGCTAAATGTTGCAGAAAGGTATCAAGCGGCTCAGGCAGAGGTATCAGGTAACAAAAAGAAACAGGTGGAAAATTTTAGGGCACCACAGAACTTTAATAAATTTGATCCTAGAGATCAAAACAAAGGTAAGCACCAGTTTGATAGGCCACGGTATGACAATAAAAATAAAACCCCACAATTCGATGAAAGGAAATATGATGAAAGAAAATCTTTCAACCAAGGAAAGAGATGGTGTAAAAATTGTAAGATGAACAATCATGACACTGACCGTTGCAGAAGGAACCCTATAGTTATGGCCACCCTTCAGGTCAGGTCGACCTCAAGAAAGGAGGAGGATATTCTGTTAGATACCACTCCAGAAGAGATGAGGAAGGCACAGGCTGGGGATAAGACCCTCAAGCCTTGTTTCAGGAAATTGTCAACTTGTCATACAACTCCAGGCAAGGGAGATTTTTACATGAAAAACAAGTTGATTTACAGGAAGGCCGGAACTAGATCCAATGGTCACGGACAGTTGGTTCTTCCAAAGAGATATAGGGCAGACTTAATAAGGAGCCTACATGTGAAAAAAGATGGGGACCATGAGAAAATTGGTACCATCATCCAAAAGGTGGCTCACAATTATTATTGGCCCTAGGCAAGGTGGGACATTGAGAATTGTGTAGAAAGGTGTAGCATAGCACATGAGGGAACACCCACAAGTGGGAACATTGATAAGGACCTGGACACGCCATGGGGCAAACGTAGGCCTGAAAATAAGAAGAGAAATAAATTTGATAAAGTGGACCAAAGGGAATGGGAAGCCCCTTTTCACGGACAAGCTTCAATTAACTGTTTTACAATGGCCACTATGCGGAGAGTGCAAAAAGCTGTCTTACCCCAGGATAAGCCGAAAATCCCTCAATCGGACTTAAACAAACTGGAGGAAGAAGATGTAGAGAGGAAATCTCTCATCAAGAATTCTAAGTGGGGAGAAAGCCCCAAGAAAAGAATTGGTAGCGGTCGTTTTGTGAATGATAATTCTGGGAAGAAAAATCATCACTATAGAGCTTCGAGTGGAAGAGACCATACCGGTGCATGGACAAATAGGTCCACAAAATTAAAGGTCCATATGTAACGCTGTTAAGAACGTGGACTGATGAAAAGGCAGAGGAAAATATTACATCCTCATACCAATATGTGAATGAGCTGACCACTCGTTTAAAAACTGGCTGGAAACTTGCCAATGAAAATTTGAAACAAGCCAGGAAGAAACATGCTGCCTATTATAACAGGAAAGCTAAAGACAGAGATTTGGCTGTGGGAGAGAAGGTACTGCTTCTTCTACCCGGTAGTCAAAATAAGTTACAAATTGGATGGCAAGGTCCATATACAGTTCTAGAGAAGGTGTCTAGAACCAATTATAAGATAGATAAGAAGGGGAAAGAAAAAATCTATCATGTGAATCTCCTGAAGAAATATTTGGAAAGAGAACATCAGGAAGAGACACACTTGTTGACCTTGTCCATTGCAATGGAAATGAAAAAGGAACCACTTTCATCATTTGAATATCCATTACATCCCTGTGAGACAGCGGCACAGGTGAAAATCAGTACACATTTAACGAAAAATCAGAAAGAGAGAGTGCAACAGGTTCTAGATAATCATGCAGAGGTGTTAACAGACCGACCGGGGCATACAAACTTATTGGAATATGATATGAAACTGATAGACCCCACACCTGTCTGTATGAAACCCTATTCGATTCCTTTTGCTAAGGAGAAAGCTTTGAAGGAAGAGATAGACTATTTGTTGAAGGAAGGAATTATTTCACACAGTGAATCCTCGTATAGTTCCAGTGTTGTACTTTTAAGGAAACCCTGTGGAGAACATAGACTCTGTATAGATTACAGGAGACTGAATGCTATTACAGAAGGACAGGTGGATCCATTGCCGGATACAAATCAGTTGTTTGCCAGGCTAAATAAAGCTAAATATTTCTCAAAAGTGGATCTGAGTAAAGGATACTATCAGATTCCAGTAAAGCCTGAGGTTAGACCATACCTAGCGTTTAGTACCTCAGAGGGACACTATGAGTTTAACAGATTGCCATTTGGATTGAAGAATGCACCTAGTGTCTTCTCTAGAATGATGAGAAAATTATTGGACCCTCTGAATAATCCATGCATCACAAATTTCATGGATGATATCCTTATAGCCACAGAAACATTTGAGGAACACATTGACTCTCTGAACATGCTGTTTAATCGACTTAGAGAAGCGAATTTGACAGCCCGACCAACCAAATGTTGTGTTGGATGTAAAGAATTAGAGTTCTTGGGACACACAGTTCATCAGGGAAACATGACCCCTGACCCCAAGAATTTAGAGAAACTAAAGAAAGCCCCAAGACCACAAACCAAGAAAGACGTGAGATCCTTTGTCTCATTATGTGGTTTCTACCAAAAGTATATCAAAAATTTTAATTCCATATGTGCACCGTTAACTGATTTGACACGTAAAGGAAATCCAGATCGAATTACATGGACTCCACAATGCGAATTCGCTTACCAGGAATTGAAGGAAAAGCTCACAAGTAAACCTATTTTGAAATTACCTGACTTAAGTCAAGAATTCATTGTAAGGACTGATGCCAGTAATATTGGGTTAGGTGCGACTCTGCTACAGAAATCAGATGCATTGGATGGGGAATTAAGCCCAGTGGCATATGCTAGCAGAAAGTTGAATAAAGCTGAAACCAATTACTCAACTAGCGAAAAAGAATGTCTTGCAGTAATATGGGCGATAAAGAAATTCAATATTTATCTGTATGGGAAGGCATTTAAGTTGCAAACGGATCACAAACCCTTGTCGTTTCTAGCGCAGGCTAGACATGAAAATTCTAGATTACTCCGTTGGTCATTACTGATGCAGCCATATGAGTTTAGCATAGAGTATATAAGTGGAAAAACAAATCTGGGGGCGGATTTTTTAAGCCGCCATCCGTGTGATGAGAATCACCCTAAGCCCCAGGAAGGATAATAAATTTCTCTATGTGTATATAGAATTATAGACTGACATATAACGTCTGTTTCAAGTGGGGAGAATTTGTCGTGTGAAATTCTAATCCACATATATAAATTAAAAAGTAAATGTAAAGCCTAAAAATTAAATTCAATAAAAGGAAAGAAGAATGGTAAAGAACAGTGCTGTCACAATGACTGTACTCGAAATCCCCCTTGTTTTCTACTTCGTCTGCAAATTGTAACGTTTCACGTTGATAGTAAAAGCCTACTGCATCACTACACGCTTTCTTCAATAAAACGTGTACGGCATTTCTAAGAAAACCTTGAGCTAGGCACCCTGCGTAATGACCTAAATTAATACTTCCATTAATTTCATTTTATACACGGCGTGATGAAAAGACAGATGAACTTAGGATAGAGAGAAGGGAGGGCTGAAAGCAGGAACGCATGCAACACTAAACACGCGTCTCGCGATATACAATTAATGCCACCCTCCCCAAGCGAAAGGCCAGAAGCAATACTTTTTTTCAGATCGACAGTGATAAAAAACACTACCCATACTAGAGTTAGGTTTTAAAAACCTGAAAAACGCTTATTAGGAAACATGACATTATACTGGTTTACGTTTGAAAGCATGACAGTACCCAGACACCACATCGATCGAAGTGAACGGGAGGTAGAAGAAAATACATATTTTGAACGCAGCCACTTAGCTCCCTTAAATTTGTATATTTGGGTTCCTTAGGACTTGCTGACAAATAATATGTTAAGTGTTACGCAAATAGTCTAGGAATTACCAAATTATAGCCAAAAGAAATAGTGAGGGTGTCAGACAACACCAAAATCAGAATCGCTCAGTGGCAGATTTTGACACCACCATTGTACGGGAAATAGGTCCCCATGTTAAATCCTATTTGATTGGAGCGCAGTAAATGTAAGGCTAAACACGATTAGTCGGGCTACAAATACTATCTTTTGTTGTTAGGGGAGACGGAAGGAAGGGTACTTTTTTCAAACGCTTGTGTAAACATGGCTCGATTGGTTAGACCCGCCAATATAGGCAATTAGGAGCGTCAGTTCAGTACCACATTTTCAAATAAACTTTCTAAAGAACCAGTGCGTTGAGCGCCAGTGCATATTTTTCTAAATAAAAGCCTGGGACATCGGCAGATCGAAATTGTGCTATATTCATTGCCAGTCAACGTAACTGTGTATTATTTCCATGAATTGTGGTAAGCTTGATATATTCAATATCTTTTTAATGAAAATTGAATGTAAATTGATAATTTATGTCTATATATGTGTGTGGTTCAGTAGCGAACATGAGGCAAAGCCTATATAGTGCTCCAACCTGAACAGAAGGTGTCGGAGAAAAGTAAAACTGCATGGAATTGCCAAACAGTACACTGACACCTATCTTATTGAATAGAAAGAACTAATGCTGGAATTGCAGAGGCGTAGTGACCATTAGGGAGGAGTATACTGGTGTAAATTGTTTCAGATGAAGCTGACAGTTGGCCTACCGCTCTGAACTCAGTGTTTGTTATGTATTGTGTTCAGTCTGGAAATAGATTATAAATTAGTTATGAAGTAGGAGGTACAACCTTCTTGTTTCAGGGACTGTGGTCCTAAAGTTATTGAGCAGCACCTGGTCTGAGCTTTGCTGAATCTGGAGGCTGACAGCATACTCCTGGGTCCAGATAGCGACTAGTGAGGTGTCTCCAGAACACAGGGGAGCAATCGAGCAGAGGAGTCTTTTCCTGCCGCCATCACGAAAGTTAAGCCTCTGTGGCCAGAGGAGCTCAACATTATGTGTCCCCCTCAAAACTTGACATTATAGTAAAACTGAGGGTCAATACATTGTTTAAATTGATAGGAACGGTGAAGATTCCCCATACTATTTCCAAGATAAACAAACACTTGAAGTCATGATGACAAATAACAACATAGCTTGAAAAACAAAACCAGTATTACCTCATAGTACTACTACACAACTGACACACATAGGATAATACTAATAAAATATGTCACTACAAGGTTCATATTTATAAATTATGTACATATAAATTGTGATTACATTTGATTGTGATTCCTGGTTCACTGTGTAGTTGAATCAGGATATATATTAGTGAAAGTAATTAATACATATATATTTGAAACTTTACCAGTGACTCATTTAAGATAGTCTTATAGAGTGTTAAATGTGTGTGAGTGTCACAGTGTTGTCAAGTGTGGTGGAATAAATTAAATTGTTTATCTGTCTGTTGTTGTTGTGACTTACACTTCATCATTTACATAACCCTAGACATTTAACGTAGTCATCACAATATTCCAGAATAATTCTGACTGAGGTATAAATGTGGTAGCAAGTAAGGTCATCTGTAAAACACTACACCTATTAGATACAGATACCTTCACAGCTGATCTCAGTCAGTACACTAAGTCCCCTCGATCTTTGTTTCTCTCCGGCAGTTTCGGTACATTTGTGGTACTGATTTTTATTATGTGCTGTCAATTATCGCACTTTTCTTTCTTTCTTCGTTATTTTTCTGCTAAGTAGCAGATATATGATTTTATCAAAACATTCGACACTCCCCTCTGTGATGTCACCTGTTTGTTACCCGGTAATCCTGGCTTGCAGTGAGCAACTGATATAAGATAGTCGTCGGCGTGTTTAGATTGAACCACTGATAATACGACTCGGTTGGTAACCCAGATGGGCAGACGCGGAGTTTTTGCGTACTCATACGACAGATAACGAGATTACTGTCTGTGTGACACATGTGGGCAGACAAGTGTGACATAATCGCCTCCGGGCCGACTTGTTATGACAACATTACTTTCTTAACCATGTTGTCATGTGTGTCTACCGATCTGCCCCAAATAAGACTTAAAAAGCACAGGAAATCTCTACATTTTAATAAGGAACACCGGGACTAGGAAAACTGAAACACACGAAGTCAGAGAAAGAATCTATTGTCAAATTAAAGACACACCAGACGCGTGTAACTGCCATCAATGGTACCTATACCTTGTAGCGGTATGGCAGCTTGTGTACCCTGACAATCCCCAGAGCTATGCCAGTGGGAGTTTTACTCCTGGTAGGTTCAACCATGCTGGACTGGTCTGCGTGGGTAGGGGTCAGACAAAAGCTGGTACCCTGGTCCTCCAGGTTGGGGGTTTTAGCACAGGGCCGACACCCCTGTCTGTGTAAAAAATCACACACGTTACGGAAACAGCAATAAATGGAAATACTTTGATGCGGGACGGACATCCGGAGTCTCAGGCTCGTATGACTGACAGTGGTGAAAGCCGAAAGGAAGCCACTGGCATGAAAACGGATGCCCAGACTGCAAAACACGAAACCAGAATTGGTTTTTGGAATGTCAGAACTATGAACGAGGCAGGAAAGCTGAGACAGATTACAGCAGAGATGAGGAACTACAAACTACATATCCTGGGAATAAGCGAGAGCAGATGGACAGGGATGGGGAGAATAAAAACAGCTACAGGGGAAACAGTACTTTATTCTGGTAGAGAGGACGGTCAGCACAACGAAGGTGTAGCCATTATCCTTAAGAAAGGAATGGAAAGGTCTCTACTGGAATGGAAACCCATTAACAACAGACTAATAAGAGCAAGACTGAGAGGGAGATTCACCAACACCACAATTATACAATGTTATGCACCAACAAATGACAGCGACGAAGAGATCAAGGACGAGTTCTATCAACAGGTACAAAAGGAAATGGAAACTGTACCCAGGTACGATCTTATTATAGTAATGGGAGACCTAAATGCGAAAGTTGGAACACACAATAATTATAACGAAAGAGTAATGGGGAAATGCGGCAGTGGAACAGTAAATGAGAATGGGGACAAATTAATAAGCTTCTGCAGTATTAACAACCTGGTCATCGGAGGAACACTTTTTCAACACAAAGAAGTGCACAAGTTAACATGGGAATCACCAAACGGACGAGACAAAAACCAGATAGATCACATAATGATCAATGGCAGATGGAGACATGCACTACAAGACGTGAAAGTAAGAAGAGGCGCAGATGTGGGAAGTGATCATCACCTAGTAGTAGCAAGACTGAAGGTGAAACTCAGAGCTGCTGGACCAGTTGCAGTCAAACAGAAAAGATACAACATCACGAAACTTAAGGACCCCCTCACCAGAAAAGCGTTTGTGGTCGACGTAAAGAGACGATATCTGATTACCAAAAGCCAGGAAAGAACAGAGACCGACGATGTGGACCAGAAATTCAACACCATCTCAACAATATATAAAGAAAGCAGCAAGTCATGCTTGGGATTCCAGGAAAGAAAGAGCCAAGACTGGATAACACCAGAAACGCTAAACACCATAGCGAAGAGAAAGGAAATGAAAAGGAAGAAAACAGAAGCTAAGTCTCCAAGGTTAAAGGCAATATATAGTGAACAGTACAGTCAGCTGGACAAGGAAGTAAAACGTCAAACCCGTGCTAACAAAAGGACATTTCTGGATGACCTTGCAAGACAGGCAGAAGAGGCAGCACTGAGAAATGAACAAAGCACAGTTTATAAAATAACTAAAGCTATCAATGGAAAACGAGGTGCAAACAACATAACGTTAGTAAGAGACAAGCAAGGAAATCTCATCACCACAGCACAGGGGCAGGAAACAAGGTGGGCAGAGCACTTCAGAGAAACACTGAATAAGGAACCACCAGAGACTCAGCTGAATGTTCCTGAGGCTGAAAGTGACTTAGACGTAAATACAGACATTCCACGAAAAGAAGAAATTATCACAGCTATCAAAGGGCTAAAAAATGGAAAAGCGCCTGGTCACGACAATCTGAATGCTGAGCTATTCAAGACAGACCCTGAACTAGCAGCAGAACTATTAGAACCACTATTTGCACAAGTCTGGGAAACTGAGACAACACCAACAGAGTGGAGTAAAGGAACAATTGTCAAATTGCCCAAGAAGGGCGACCTTGCAGACTGCAACAACTGGAGAGGAATTACCCTCCTCTCAGTTCCCAGCAAAATACTAGGCAGGATAATCATCCAGAGAATTTCAAAAGCAGTGACCATAAACTGAGGAAAGAACAAGCGGGCTTCAGAAAGAACAGAAGATGTGCAGATCATATATTTGCCCTCAGGAACATTATAGAACAGTGCTCAGAATGGCAGAGACAGCTGTACATTAACTTTGTTGATTTTGAAAAGGCTTTCGACAGCATACACAGGGACAGCCTATGGAAAATTCTGAGGGCTTATGGAATTCCCAGCCGCATTGTTTCCATTAAAAAAGCCTCTATTCTAACTTTACGTGCAGTGTTGGATCGAGTAATGTAACTTTCGAAGTGAAAACAGGAGTACGACAGGGATGCCCCTTATCAACAACATTATTTTTGACAGTCATAGATTGGGTGATGCGCCAGACAACAGAGGGCAGTCCAAGAGGAATTAGATGGACAACGTTTTCTACACTGGAAGATTTGGAATATGCAGATGACATTGCACTGCTCGCGCATTCACACCAACACATTCAAGACAAAACTGATAGACTGAATAAGTATGGCCAGCAGGTTGGCCTGAACATCAATCTGAAGAAGACAGAGGTCATGACACTAAATGTGGGCAATCCTGAGCCAATAACAGTAAGGAACCAGAAGTTAGAACAGACAGACACATTTACTTACCTAGGAAGCATAGTAACACCTGACGGCGGAACAAGCAAGGACATTAACAACAGAATGAATAAAGCGAGAACAGCCTTTGCTATTCTCAACAACATTTGGAAGTCTTCCCAGTACAGCACAAACACCAAATTAAGACTGTATGAGAGCTGCGTACTTTCTGTGCTTCTCTATGGTGCGGAATGTTGGAGAGTAACAGAGAAGGAAATGTCGAAACTGTCCTCCTTCCACACAATCTGCCTAAGGAAAATTCTCCGAATCTTTTGGCCAAACACCATCAGCAACCAAGAACTACTTATTCGGAGTAACCAGGAGGACATGCACACCATCATAGCTGGCAGACGCTGGAGTTGGGTTGGCCATGTCCTCAGAAGGGACCCTGATACCATCGCAAGAACAGCTATGCTATGGACCCCCGAGGGAAAGCGAAAGAGAGGCCGACCAAAAACAACTTGGCGGAGAACTGTGGAAGCTGAGATGCAAAGAATGAACCACAGTTGGGGCACTGTACGAAGGATGGCCGCCGACCGAGCAAAGTGGAATCAATTTGTTGCTGCCCTACAAGACGCCACCAGGCGTGATGGCAGCTGACTGCTTTGACGGTTGGCGGTTATGGATCAAAGAAGAAGAAGACGCGTGTAAGAGACAGACTCGTCTCTTTTATTCATCTGAGCAAAAAGTATGTGAGCCAGGATTGGTGTAAGTTGTGATTTACATTTCATATTTTATTACTAACATGTGAACTAACATATATATGTATATATTACCATGTGAAGTTTAATGTGTGAAACTCGCTATTGGATGTCCCAGTCATTTGAGGATGACAACCTCAGCGTATAGAATATGATTCATGAACCACCACTGCACGGGCTGGTGATTGCTGTATTGATAGTTTCGTAAAGAGAACTAAAAGCATAAAATAGTTCCAGGCTCCATATGGAGCAGGGAGGGAAAGATGAAAGAAATGATGTACATTCTAAGTATAATACTTACATTTTCAAAGCAGTGTAAATGTCCATATAAACATAGTCACTTTAAAATTAATGTAAGTTTTCAAGCTTAAACCAGTGTAAATGTCTATGTGAAAATATTCATTTTAAAGTAATGGAAGTTTCAAAATTTTCAATCAATGTAAAACATAAATGAAAACATATTCAATTTATATTGTGAACACTTTTCAATCAGTGGAGATGTATATGTAAACAGACTCTATCTGTATCATTAACCTTTTAATTTAAATATAAAGTAACTATGAAAGCTATTCTATCTAAATGTAAAGAAAGTTTTATCCCGAGGGATTAAATTTAATTCTCATCGAGGGTAAAGTCTGAGTAATTGGGATGGTGGTATGGGAAGATAGGAACCCATAACTATGGGGTGGAAAACGCCACACTCAGAAGAGCGTTTTGTTCTATTCTTTTACCATAGTTATTAGTGGTACCAGCAGCAAGTACCCTGGAACAAAAAGGGAACCGTGGCCTAAGCTTTAAGACGAAGGACGCACGTGGTAGACTCTCCTTGACGTTTCTGGGAAACGAGCTACCCCCGACAACCTTGATCAGAGACGAGCGCGAGCAGAGTGAAAAGAACCAACCTATAAGAAGTAGCAGAACCGTCACTGGCAGCTAAGTTCAAATATATGCTGCCACCTGAACTTCTTGTAATATCTCACATTCCCTAAAGACTGTGAGGATAACTTTTCTTGATCCATAACTATTCAAATTATTTCCAACTGTTAAAATCTAACGTGATTATTAAATTTTGTTATTTGTAATGTTACAAATTTAACTTCGATTTAATCTCTTTAAAGTTACTGCATGTTTGTCTCAGTCAAATTACTACACACACTCTAAACAGAGCTATACTAAAATAATAGAATTCCACTAAGTAAAAGCGTCGGCAGAATTACATAGTTTACTCAGCCAAAACAGTATTGTTCTCGCTTATTCTGAATATCTTGTGAAGACTCCCTTTGTAATAGAAGTGTCATCACCCTTCTATCTACATCTCTGCCAAGAGTAATCTTGTGCGAAGGTAGATACCTGTGAAGCCCATATTAGATACTCTTGAGTTTTGGCCACTGTTGGCCCACTACTGCAAAGTGTTTCTCAAGCGGTGTGCCGCGGCACACTAGTGTGCCGCCGCGCCTGTCAAAGTGTGCCGCAAATATTTGGTAAATTTACTACATGAAGTATATTTTTAGTGATCATGCAATAAAAATTGATCTTACAGCTTGAATTCATTCAATAATAATTGGAGCTATTAACTGCTGTGAACAAAAATAGATATACTTCAAAACTTCATGATATTACAAAAACGCAAGAGGCTCATAAACAACGTTCAAAAGCAATGGACGAAGCATAGTGCTTCCGTTGCTTGTATCTAATTAAATTTAGAATTTCTGTTTTTGTTTGTTGTCAAATATATGTTCTAATTATTTTAAACAATTGAAAGAAAATCGAACTGAGAATTTTCTTTATTCTAAAGTACACACAAATTAGTGTATTTAATTTAGTATACATCACTGTAATTTTTAATTCCGGCACTGGGTCAGATAGGAGTGCCACAAATTTTTAGAAAATGAAAAGTGTGCCGTGAACACAAAAAGGTAGAGAAACACTGGTCTTATAAGAAATGTTGAACACAATAACTAGCCCGATAAAGTATACAGAATAAAAATGAATCTTAAAATTGAAATGTAACATTTATTATTCAATAATACATAGGAGAATACTTCCAATAATCTGATATTAGGATAGGATATTCATTATAAAAATTTTTAAAAAGTTACACAATGCAATGATGTTGGGCATTATAGAAACTGTAACAAAGGCATCAGATAAAACCGTTGCTCAAATTTCATTGCCTAAATTCGGTTAAAACTTGAAGGAAGACCATCAAAATGAAGTTAATCTTCTTGTTCAGGAAAATCAAATAAATCTAAATGCAGTTAGCTGATCTTGAAATCGAACTTGTAGAAAAAAAAAACCTGAACATTTTGGAGTTATTTCTTAAGATAAAGTTAAAAAACAAAACAAACAAACAAACAAACGAAAAATAGGTACGGAATCAGTTTTAAAATTGAAAGATACTACAGAAAGACGGAATATTTCCGGGTTTACCTAAAAGAGGACAAATTCGGGGAAAAGAGAACAGATGCTCACCCCACCATCTAAGACAGAAGAACGAACGAACGAAATCTTTATTTCACTAGGGTAAATAAATAACCATTATTGTCTTTTTACATGCCTGTACTAACACATTTCTAAAGGTGATTACAAACGAATACATTCTTAACTTCTAAAGTAAGCTATTATAGAAGCTCATGACGCAGCACAGAGAAAGTCAAAACGAGTCTCGGCTGCAGGCTCGTCTTCGAATCCTCAGGGTAAGAGAGGTAGAGGGAGACATAATAGTACGCAGAGAAGAAAAATGGAGAAAGAAATGAAAGGAACAAAGAAAACACGGAACGACCTTGAGAGGAGGGCACAGGACAAGAAGGCTTGGAAGGTATTTTTTGCAGGTCCATGTTCCACTGGAGCTGGAGGGTAATAGAAATGAAAACGATAATTTACATCAGTATGAAAGTAACGGCTGTATGATGCAGGAAAACAGTGACTACATTGACTATATGTAACGCCTGTTAAAGTTTACCTCAATATGCTTGGCCAATTCGTCTGCGTACTGTCGTCTCCCGTTTCTGGCTCCACAATTGGACACAAACCAGGCTACTTTTTTGGTCTTTCCCTCTGCATAGTTCCTGTTCTGGGGTTTCGTCAGGACGCTGGCGTTGTGGGGCACAAATTTCTCGTAAGGAGCAACAATGGTGGAATCATGGCGGTAGGTTGCTGTCCAATTCACCAGACCTGCAAGAAACAAGGATACAGTTATCCAGTGAGCGATAGTTATGAACTTCAGGTTGTCCCATAGCAGAAATTACCATACGGTAGTAGAGTGTTAGAGACTTCACTTTACTAGATCGAGCATTATGAGATGGGGTGGCCAGTTCCCTTCCTCGCTGCATTTGCCTTCCATTAACTCCATAGCAGAGTCAATTACCCATGTTCAGTTGGGTAGACTGGAGTGTACCGCTATCAGGTTTGGATCCCGGAAGCCGGTAGATTTGACGTGAGAGGCAAGCTTTCTAACCGCTTAGCCAATCAGACGCTTGTATTCTGCCTGACTGACACGTTATATTCTCCGACTGACACGTGTATTGTTCAAACTATAAATTAATTAATGAAGGAACAACGTGGAACCTGCATTAACAGACTGTTGTTTCAAGCTAAATAAGTGTGGCAGTGATTAGTCTGATCAAATTTCTCGCCAAAGGGAAGTAATGTAGAGAAACATAGATGGATGAATAGTGGAGAAGGGCTACATCCCTTTAGGATTTAAATTAGATAAAATTGTTGATCTGGTAATACGAGTGAGTAGGCGAGATTCACGTGAATTAGGTGAACTCTGTTTATAAAAGGGAAGAAATTGAGTTCTAGATGGTTCGAAGAAAGTTATCTTTGCAAATCAGAATTTATGAGGCAAAAGGAGGAGTAAAATTTGCGGCGGTGGTCGAACCCACAATTGAAAGGTTTGTTGAGGACATTCCTCACCGGTTATAAAAGGGAATCTCAGCATGTCAACGGATGGACTGCTGGACCAATAGTGGAGAAAGAGAGAAATGAGAATGTAAGGAATCGCAGAAAATATATAGAAACGGAACATTGAATCCAAAGAGAGTAATAACATTTTGAGTGAGATAATGGAGTTTTGTAAGATTGAGAAATTGTGTATACAGATGTGAAATAATGTGAGAAATTTTGCATATAGAGTGAGATAATGGAGTTTTGTAAGATTGAGAAATTGTGTATACAGATGTGAAATAATGTGAGAAATTTTGCACAAAGAATGAGATAATGGAGTTTTGTAAGATTGAGAAATTGTGTATACAGATGTGAAATAATGTGAGAAATTTTGCATATAGAGTGAGATAATGGAGTTTTGTAAGATTGAGAAATTGTGTATACAGATGTGAAATAATGTGAGAAATTTTGCATATAGAGTGAGATAATGGAGTTTTGTAAGATTGAGAAATTGTGTATACAGATGTGAAATAATGTGAGAAATTTTGCACATAGAGTGAGATAATGGAGTTTTGTAAGATTGAGAAATTGTGTATACAGATGTGAAATAATGTGAGAAATTTTGCACATAGAGTGAGATAATGGAGTTTTGTAAGATTGAGAAATTGTGTATACAGATGTGAAATAATGTGAGAAATTGTGCATATAGAGTGAGATAATGGAGTTTTGTAAGATTGAGAAATTGTGTATACAGATGTGAAATAATTTGAGAAATGTTGCATATAGAGTGAGATAATGGAGTTTTGTAAGATTGAGAAATTGTGTATACAGATGTGAAATAATGTGAGAAATTTTGCACATAGAATGAGATAATGGAGTTTTGTAAGATTGAGAAATTGTGTATACAGATGTGAAATAATGTGAGAAATTTTGCATATAGAGTGAGATAATGGAGTTTTGTAAGATTGAGAAATTGTGTATACAGATGTGAAATAATGTGAGAAATTTTGCATATAGAGTGAGATAATGGAGTTTTGTAAGATTGAGAAATTGTGTATACAGATGTGAAATAATGTGAGAAATTTTGCATATAGAGTGAGATAATGGAGTTTTGTAAGATTGAGAAATTGTGTATATAGATGTGAAATAATGTGAGAAATTTTGCATATAGAGTGAGATAATGGAGTTTTGTAAGATTGAGAAATTGTGTATACAGATGTGAAATAATGTGAGAAATTTTGCATATAGAGTGAGATAATGGAGTTTTGTAAGATTGAGAAATTGTGTATACAGATGTGAAATAATGTGAGAAATTTTGCATATAGAGTGAGATAATGGAGTTTTGTAAGATTGAGAAATTGTGTATACAGATGTGAAATAATTTGAGAAATTTTGCACATAGAGTGAGATAGAGCACAGAGAGATGAGTGAGAGAAGTTAAGAATGCAGATAAATTTAGGGTAGTACTAGTCAGAGAAGGTATGTTTATGGTTACACTCTGGGCTAAAAAGAATTCCCTCCACATAACTATCAGTTATATAGTTACACTTCGAGGGGGTGGGAATTATTCTTTTAGTGAAACAAGTCAGATATATGTACACTTCGTGATTAAGAAGGTTCTCTAGAAGGGCTTTCGTGAAACATCTTAAGTTACACAACCATTTGGTTTTTAGAAGAAAAAAAAACGCCGTAAGTGGCATACAAACACAATTTCCTTAAAAATATATAACTATAGCCTCTTAGTGTTTGTTGGGTAATTGGCGAACTTAGAAATTTAGAGCTCACTATAAATGAACTTACTCTGACTAAGTCTAAAACCCAAGGAACAAAAATAACAATTACCAAATTACTTAAGGATTCTTACCGAGAATGTGAAGAATTTCCAACACTAAATTAGCTGGCAAACTGCAGAAGATCTCTACCACCTCACGACAGAAGTTCCAGGGACTAAAAGCATTTAGAAAGAGAAGGGGACTCATTATATACTGTAAATCGGGCCGCAGGTGTTCGGACACCTGGGTAGAAAACGAAGAAAAACAATCGTAACGTCTCCCGGAGGATTTCTCCTGGCGACGCACTACAAGAAGGTTTGCGTAACTGAGCAAAAGCACTGTAGTATGAAGTAGAATAGAAACCTGGTAGACCTTACATCCCTGGCGGTAGGCCAGTTTCATAACGATATACCAAGACGATATTTTTGAAGTAACTTTGAAGAAGAGCATAGAGCATAATATTTTATAAATGAAATGATAAGAGGTGAGAAAAGAAAAAGGTGTAAACATGCAGTGGTTCTCAGCATGGGACCAGGCCACCAGAAGAGCGTGAGAGTGATAGGCAGCAGATGTTTATTTTGTACAAGGTAGCCAATAAGTATATTGGAAGGCTGGTTGCTGTGAACTTTACCAGCCTTTTTCAAGTTCTTCATTTGTTGTAAATAAAGTTGAGTTAAACTGGAGAAGCCTTGCTGTCATCGTTCTCGTCAAATATGTGAGTCAGCGAGTCTTGTTACGCAAAAACATGATAATAGAGCTAACAGGATAGAGCAGTGATATGAACCTACACTATATGATCAGCAACTACAAGATAGTCGGTTTGTGGAATGCGCCAGGCAATAGTGAAGAACAGTAGACACAGGCGTCAACGGCTACATAAGTATACTACTGGAATCAATACAAAACACCAGAAGTGAAAACATGATGCCTTGAGATCATATTTAAGCTTAACATCTTCCAAATGTCACAAACCATGGCCATTCAGTGGTTACCATCCCATTATGAAATCCCTGGAAATGAGACAGTACATGCGCTATATAGGAGTGGCAGTAAACTGTAACAATTCAGACAGCCATTGCCCTATCGATAAGCTAAAACCATCATCCACAACAAGTACAAATGCCAGTTGAAGAAGGAAGGTGATATACAGTATAAAACAGATATGACCCAATCCACCAGCTTAATAAACACCAGCAGACCATCATTATCCACATGAGAACTGGCCACTGCAGATTACTAGGATATCTCTATAATCTCAGGATATCTCAAACGAATGAATGTCCATGTGGAACCGGAATCCACACCCCTGAACACATTCTCCAAAACTGCCCAACTGTAGTGAAATTGACAGAGATACAACGGTAAAATACCTCCAAAGATAACATTTAAGGATAAAAAACATAATGCGTAGGCTGCTGATGTACATGATCGCCTAGACCGCGGGTCATCATCCTCCATAATAATTGACTTGCTAGACAGGAGGGGAACGGCGGATCAAAAAGGAAAAAAATATGACTGGAAAGATTGCGTGAGACTGGAAAGGCTAAGGAGACGCAATTGGGGGGGGGGGGGGGGGGGGGAGGGGGGATGTTATAAATACTTATAGGGAACTTAGTGTACTGACTGAGATCAGCTGTGAAGGTATCTATATCTATTAAGAGTAGTGTATTATAGATAACCTTACTTGCTACCACATATCTATATATCTCAGTCAGAATTATTCTGGAATAGTGTGATGCTACGTTATGTGTCTAGGGTATGAGTATGGTGAAGTGTAAGTCACAACAACAGACAGATAAACAATTTAATTTAATCCACTACTCTTGACAACACTGTGACACTCACATACATATAACACTCTACAAAGATATCTTAAAAGAGTCACTGATAAACTTTCAAATAACAATATGTATTCATTACTGGCATGAATGAATATGTGTCCTGATTCAACTACAAGGGAACCAGGAATCACAATCAATTTAAATTACAAGTTATGTACAGAATGTATTTAATATGAATATTGTAGTGACATATATTATTACAAATGTTCTATGTGTGTCAGTTGTGTAGTAGTAAAATGAGGTAATACGGTTTTGTTTTGTTCAAGCTCTGTTGGTATTTGTCATCATGACTTCAATAGTTTGTCTTTAGGGACCAGTATTGGAGATGTTCACAGTTCCTGATTTTAAGACAAGTAAATTCCCCTCTTAATGTTAATTTTATAAAGTCAGTTCAAGATGAGGGGACATAATGTTGAGCTCAGCTGGCCAAGTTAGCTTATCTGGCGTGATGGCGGCAGGAAAGGACTCCTCTGCTCGAATTCTCCTCTGGGCTCTGGAGACACCTCACTGATAGCTAAAAGGACCAAGGAGTATGCTGTCCGACACTGGATTCAGCAAAGCTCTGACTAGGTGCTGCTCAGTACCATCAAGACCACTGTCCCACAATTCATACGAAATAACACAGATACGTTGATTAGCAATGAATTCTGGCACAAACTGGCACAAATTTCCATCTGCCTATGTTCCAGGCTTTTATTGAGCAAAATATATGCTGGCTTCAACGCACTGATGCTTTATCAAGCTATTTTAAACAAGTGGTTTCGAACTAACGCTCCCAAGTGTGTATATCAGCGAGTCTGACCAATGAGCCCCGTTTCGACAAGTGTTTGAAAAAATGTTACCTTTCCCCGTTTCCCCTAACAACCAAGATAGTATTTATAGCCCGACCAATCGTGGTTAGGCTTTCATTTGTTGCGCTCCAATCAATTTGGAGTTTACATGGTAGGCTATTTATGTAACGTAAGGTTTTTTTTTCAAAACACGTTATAAAAAATTTTTATGAGCAGAAATGATTTCATGCTGTCAGGCAGCCTCACTATTTTATTTTTGGGTATAATTTATTAATTCCTGGAC
>JAMPIV010021484.1:0-12500 GCA_024509875.1 Oreohelix idahoensis
CTCATTATAATCGATCACATACTCCCAATAATAATAGTAACTGGAATGGTAATAATCATGGCTCGAGACATCGAGATAATAGTTACTATAGAGGACGACGAGATAATTCTAACAATTATACTCGGAATCGATCTCATTCTCGGGGATCATCTCATTACAACCATAATACAGGGGCAGCAGTTACAAATAATACTACCCCTATAGCTCAGGTCCCACTTGACAATAATACAACACAGTCTTCTGCTGCATGTTTTGCTATTAATTATAATGTGGCAAATAGTTGCCAACAATGCAATCTTATTTTTCAGAAGGCGAAAGAAACAGTGCTTAACTGCGGACATATTACACCAGAGGTAGGTCTTGCAGTCAACGATGGAACAGGCCTACTAATTTTTAACAGGGGATTAGTTAATGGATCCGTCGTCTCAGTGCTGAGGGATTCAGGATCCACAACGATTGGTGTACGACAGTCGCTGGTACATCCTAGCTGTGCAACGGGGGAATATGTCCGTTGCATGACTTTTGGGGGAACTATTGAGTTTTACCCCACAGCTATTATTCATGTTAACACACCTTTTTTCACAGGGAACGTAAAAGTATGTATGCTAAAAAAGCCTATAGCTGATCTGATGGTTGGTCGTATACACGGCAGTAAAGATTGTACTCCAGATGAGATTATAGAATGGGAGAAACATAACCTATGCACTGGAAACGCCGTGACGACTAGAGCGCAGACTCAACTCATGGAGAAAGTTGATGATAATAAAATGGATGCAGACAACCAAGAGGAATTTGTAGTCAATTCACCTATTGACAGGGAAACATTTGCAACCAAACAAAAAGAGGATAAATCTTTAAAAAAAATTTTTAAGTTGGTTGATAAAGTTGACAATCTATCCTCAGGTAATAATAACAAACATTGTTTTGTTATTAAAAATGACATATTGATTAGATGTTTTAATGACAAATCACAAATGAAACAACAAGTTATGGTCCCATATACTTTTAGACGGTACATTCTTCAACATGCACATGACTCACATTGTGCTGGACATATGGGATATACTCGAACACGATCTCGAGTACTGTCTTCATTCTTTTGGCCAGGAGTGTCAAGAGATATTTCGCAGTATGTACGTTCCTGTACTACATGCCAAGAAGTGAAAGCACGTGGAGCTTTTCACACGGCGCCTATTCAGGCTTGCGATATCTCTGTAAGACCTTTTGACAAGATGGCCATAGATATTATTGGTCCATTGCTACCATCGGCCAGAGGACATAGATTCGTCCTTACGTGCATTGATTTGTGCACACGATGGCCAGAAGCTATCCCATTAAAGACCACCACTACCACAGATGTAGCTGATGCACTACATCTCATCTTTTCTAGAATAGGGTTTCCTAGAAAACTTTTATCAGACCATGGGTCACAGTTTATATCTGACACCATGAAGGAAGTCATGAAAACTTGGAACATTGATAGGAATTTAAGTAGTATTTATCATCCGATGAGTAATGGTGCGGTTGAAAGACTTAACCGTACACTTAAACAACTACTACATAAGGTTACTGCTAAGCACCCTCATGACTGGGACAGAGCACTCCCAGCTGTTCTATTTGCTTATCGGGAGGTACCGCATGAACAAACTGGCTTCTCTCCCTTTGAATTAGTTTTTGGTGCTCCCCCAAGAGGTCCTATGGGACTAATAAAAGACTTATTAATTGACGCGGAGATGACTCAGGACACTCAGTCATCTTACGAGTACGTGATTAATCTTCGGAAGAACATTATTGAGTCTTGCCAGTTGGCAACAGCTTCTTCTGAGGCTGCAAAAGCTAAGGCTCGATCTCTACAAAATAGGTCTCGACGTTTACGCCAATTATTCCCAGGCGACGAGGCTTATGTGTTACTTCCTCACAATAACAATAAATTATTGATATCTTGGAATGTTCCTTACAAAGTCATTGATAAAATTTCCGACGTTGATTACGTCTTAGATATCAAGGGACATAAAAAGATATTTCATATTAACATGCTCAAGCAATTTCATACACGTCCTGAACACTTACAGTCAATTTTTCATGAACTAGATGACAACACAGTATCTACTTGTTATTATTCTAACTTATCTGTCATCCAGGAAGAAGAATCTTCTTTTCCTGAGGTACAGTTACCGTTACCGGTACCAGTAGTTCAACCTACTGAATCTTGGCGGGATGTAACCATCTCTTCAACGGTTACACCGCAACAGCGTCTACAGATTGCTAATCTATTACAATCTTACCCAGATGTGTTGACCGACGTCCCGGGTCGCACATCGGCTATCAGTCATGACATTACTCTCAATGATGATACACCTATTCGTGTACATCCCTATTCTGTTCCTTTACATTTCCTTGCTAAAACTACTAAGGAACTGATGCCTTTTGGGCTTGTTAATGCGCCAGCTGCCTTCATTCGCCTGATGCGACAAATTTTATCAGGTAGACCAGACGTTATTACATATATTGACGACATATGCTTGTTTAGTTCGTCGTTTGAGGAACATGTTTCGGGACTTAGATATGTTTTCGACACTCTAAGGAATTATCATCTAACTGCTAAACCTACAAAGGTGCAAATCGCGTGTAATGAGATAACCTTTTTGGGACATATCATTGGATCGGGATATATCCGAACGTTACCTAGTACAGTCTCCAAAATTCTAAACATAGCAGTTCCTCAGACGAAGAAACAGGTCAGGAGTTTGTTAGGACTTGTTCAATATTACAGTAGATTCATACCTAACTTGTCATCCATCACGGCTGTATTGTCTTCATTGTTAAAGAAAGACATGCCGGTGAAGGTGACATGGACTGGTACATGCAATGAAACTTTCAACAAAATTATAAATTTGTTCTCGCATGAACCAATTTTAAGACTTCCCGAACAGATGCTAGTAACTACGGCATTGGTGCATGCCTGCTCCAGAACCATGATGGCATTCTACATCCTACCTTATACATTTCAAGAAAGCTAAAGCCTGCAGAAACAAAGTATTCAACAGTCGACAAGGAACTTTTATCTGTGATATGGGCAATAACTAAACTCGAAAAGTTCCTGCTTGGTGCTCCCTTCACCATACAGACGGACCAACGTGCTGTAGCATCCTTGCGTCGATCTAATCATAAAAGCCAGAAACTCGCCAGATATTCAATCATCCTACAGCCATTTGAATTCTCCATTGAACATATTCCTGGCACTGAAAACATTGTGGCTGATGCGTTGTCACGTAATCCTATTGACGACGAATAATCAACATTAACATTCCTAAAACATATCAACTATAAAGGAACTAACCTTGCCTTCAATTTAAACTTTATAAACACTATATGCATCACAGAATTGAACTCAAGACAATCAAGGTATACATATTGAAATGAAACTTCGTCTAACGTCCATACACGATATATGAATATTCGTTGAACAATCATGGAACAATATCTGACGACAAGTCGAACTTATTGTCCTATGTGCACTTAATTCTTGGATGCTGTGATAAATGACATTTCTTTCCAACGTAAACGTTTGAACATTTTTGCCTAAAAGAATTCATCAGGATCAAGACTACGGATGGATCATCATATCCTATACTAATTAATTAGTTAACTTAACTTCTTAATTGAATTATTATCAATAAATGAAATGTGAGAAAAAAATGAAATGAAAGAACAAAAAAAGAGAACGAAATATAAAAAGAAGAAATTATGAAAAGAGAAAATAAATCTCACACAAGTATTAGATTAATATTTTTTTTTAATGTACCTATACATTATTTAGTTAGTTAAATTAGATAGTTATTATTCACTAACACTTAACACACACAATTAAGTTAAACTTATATTCGAATTTCTTTCTATTTCTTCTCACTTATTTGTTTTTTCTTCTCTCATAACATCGCGTTACATTAGAATCTTAATAATTTATCTCTTAGTTTAATTCATTAATTTAATTTTAATTAGTCAAATTAATTCCTATATGACATACTAATACGACAGACCTTACTTTCATTTAATTCTATCATTCACTATTAACATTGGACATTTTATTTAGTTGATATAATAATATGTATAATTGATATATCATGTCATTAATGTTAGATGACTATGACAAATAGTTGGTTGACATGACCGCGACACGGTTCTACTCAGAACATCGTCGGCCATATGTCACAATTGTGTTAAATTTTTTTTTTTTTTTGAAAAATTGTTAAGTCGGATAGATCTTGAAAAAAAATCTATCGATTTTTTTTTCCCGGGTGTACAGGGAATTGTTACGGTATATGATATTAACGCCGTCTGCTAAAGGTTATCAGACGTGCAATTGTAAAAGGTTAAGGCATTTAATATATTGCGATAGATGTTTCAATTACTGAACGCTCCATACACGATCGATCATGACGTGTATAGCGTTGTTTAGGACACAGTCGGTAACTAAGAAACGCTACCCTTTGTTACTTGACCGCCAAGCTGAATAGCTGCGTTTTTCTAACCTTCCAATTCAATGGCATGATATAGCCATTTATATATGCATTTTTTGATGGACCAGGGTCAGTCCTAGAACTCTATATGAGAGGGAAATTTATGGAGGTTAGTATTTAACTAGAATTCTCAGAAGGAGAAGAATAATCGTCAAATTCGTATGAATATATTCAGACTCGCAGTCTCACTGTCGGCAGGTAGCCATGTCTAGCTGCGCGTGCATATAGCTGTGATGTTCTGACGACAATACAGCATTGTATCCTTAAACGGACATTGACACATAACCAGCAGTCTACGTTATTGATTAATTTATGCATGACTTATATGGACTTATGCTCTACTCCTATTGAAATGATCATCCTGTGTGTACAACTGTGAATTAAATGTACGGACTCAATGAAATGACTTATCAAATCAATCGTATTCCAAGGTTCAATTATTGTTCGGAATCTTCCACCCCCGCATTCGCTTAATCTTCCATCGAAGGCACGATGCACTATCTCTGAATGGAAAAACTAACATATCAATGAAAAAACAATGGCCAGAAATTTATAATTGTTTTATTCATATCACATGGAACATTGTTCAGAGCAAACCACCACCCTTTGTAACATAGGGATGACAACAAACTTATCGGTATCCATAACCCACCATTATCAGACGGTATCACTCTTCTGCCTGTCTTGCAAGATCGTCTAGGAAATACCTTTTGTTGACTGTACGGTTCGCTAATCTACCGTTAATCATGATGTGGTCTGTCTGGTTCTGTCCCGACCATTTGGTGATTCCCATGTTAATTTGTGAATTTCTTTGTGTGGGAAAAGTGTTCCTCCAATGACCAGGTTGTTAATGCTACAGAAACTTATTAATTTATCCCCATTTTCGTTTGCTGTTCCGCTGCGCATTTACCCATTACTCTTTCATTATATGTATTGTGTGTTCCAACTTTCGCATTGAGGTCTCCCATTGCTACGATAAGATCATATCTAGGTGTGTCTTCCATTTCTTTCTGCAGTTGTTGATATAATTCATCCTTGACCTCTTCATCGCTGTCATTCGTTGGTGCGTAGCATTGTATTATTGTAGTATTGGTGAATCTCCCTCTCAATCTTAATCTTATCAGTCTGTTGTTGATGGGTTTCCATTCCAGTAATGTCCTTTCTTTTCCTTTCTGTAGAATAATGGCCACACCTTCATTGTGCTGTCCATCCTTTCTTCCAGAGTAAAGTACTGTTTCTCCTGTTTTAACTTTTCCTGCCACTGTCCATCTGCTCTCGCTTATCCCTAGAATGTGTAACCTATAGTTTCTCATTTCTGCCGTGACCTGTTTTAGTTTACCCGTCTCGTTCATCTTCCTAACATTCCAAAATCCTATTCTTGTTTCACGTTTTGCCGTCAGGACGTCCGTTTTCGTGTCAGTGGCTTCCTTTCGGCTTGCACCACTGACAGTCATACGAGCCTCAGACTCCGGATGTCCTTCCCGCAGCAAAGTTTGTTCATTTGTTGTCGTTTCCATAACTTCATTTCTTTTTACATAGACAGGGGTGTCAGAACCTTCCAGGAGTAAAACACCCGCTGGCGTAGCTCTGGGGGTAATCAGGGTACGCAAGCCGCCATACCCCGACAAGGTATTGACACCAGTGATGGCAGGCGTGCCATTCAATAGTCCGTATTTGCGTACAGATTTCGCAATAGCATGATACATGCAGCAACCTTTAATTCCAGCAAATGCGGTGGCGTTCCTGATGGGCACTGTTCGTTAAGGAACTCGGTTGGGAAATCAACTGCGTCGTTGGGATCACCGGAAATCATGGTATCTATGCTCCATTAAACCGTTTCATTTCCAGCGAGTAGCTCCAACAATTAGTCTGCAATACTTTAAATTAAAATTTTGTCTTGAAGAAACAATTAAAAACTTACATTTTAAGGTTTTTTTTTTTAACAAAATGGTGAGTTAAATCTGTTTCCGGAATGAAACTGGGTTCTACAATCAAGAACTTACATTTCATTCATAAATCACGGTCACTCACTTTGTGTTGCACAATTCACTGACTTTTCTTCGTAAATATGAGCCTTATAAATACATATTTAAATTGCATTTCTAAGAAAAACATTGAGAGGCCCTGCGTAATGACCTAAATTAATCCTAACATTAATTATATTACGTTACCAAAACGAACGAACAGATGGACTCAAATATAGAGAGAGAGAGAGGGGCGAATAAAATCGGGAACGCATGCAACACGCGTCGCGCGATACACAAATGCTGCCATCACGCGTGTAAGTCTACATGCACTAATTGTTTTTCAGACGGACAGTGATAAAATACACTACCCTTTCCCAGAGTTAGGTTTATAAATCATAAAAAACTCTTATTAGGAAAGACAACATTAGATGGGTTTACGGTTGAAAACATAACAGTACCCAGACAGCACATCTTCGAAACAGGAGGTAGAAGAAATTGCATATTTTGAACGCAGCCACGTAGCTCCTTTAAATTTGTATTTTTGGGTTCCTTAGGGCTTGCTGACAAATAATATGTAAAACGTTACGCAAATAGTCCAGGAATTAATAAATTATACCCAGAATAAAATATTGGGGGTGCCTGACAGCCTAAAATCATTTCTGCTCATAAGATTTTTTTTTATAACGTGTTTGAAAAAAATTTACGTTACAGAAATAGCCTACCATGTAAACTCCAAATTGATTGGAGCGCAACAAATGAAAGCCTAACCACGATTGGTCGGACTATAAATACTATCTTTAGTTGTTAGGGGAAACGGGGAAAGGTAACATTTTTTCAAACACTTGTCGAAACGGGGCCTCATTGGCTAGACTCGCTGGATATAATCACTTGGGAGCGTTAGTTCGAAACCACTTGTTTAAATAAGCTTGATAAAGCATCAGTGCGTTGAAGCCAGCTCACAATTTTGCTAAAATAAAAGCCTGGAAGATAAGCAGATGGGAATTTGTGCCAGTTTGTGCCAGAATTCATTGCTAATCAACGTATCTGTGTTTAATTCTAGGAATTGTGGTAAGCTTGAACCATTCAGTATCTATTAATGAAAATTGAATGTGTATTGTTGATTTATGCCTGTATATATATGTGTAGTTCAGTGGCAAACGTGAGGTAAAGCCTATAATGCTCCAGCCTGAACAGAGGGTGTCGGAGGGAAGTAAAACGGCATGGAATGGCCAAATAGTACACTGACACCTAGATGATTGACTAGAAAGAAATAATGCTGGAATTGCAGAGGCGTAGTAACCATTAAGGAGGTTAATGCTGGTATAAAGTACTTCAGAATGAAGCTGATAGTTGGCCTAACGCTCTGAACTCAATGTTTGTGCTGTATTGTGATCAGTGTAACAAGAGAGTTTAAGTTAGTTATGAAGTAGAAGGTACATCCTTCTTGATTTCAGGGACAGTGGTCTTGATGGTACTGAGCAGCACCTGGTCAGAGCTTTGCTGAATCCAGTGTCGGACAGCATACTCCTTGGTCCTTTTAGCTATCAGTGAGGTGTCTCCAGAGCCCAGAGGAGAATTCGAGCAGAGGAGTCCTTTCCTGCCGCCATCACGCCAGATAAGCTAACTTGGCCAGCTGAGCTCAACATTATGTCCCCTCATCTTGAAATGACTTTATAAAAATAATATTCAGAGGGGAATTTAATTGTCTTAATATCAGGAACTGAGAACATCTCCAATACTAGTCCCAAAAGACAAACTATTGAAGTCATGATGACAAATACCAACAGAGCTTGAACAAAACAAAACCAGTATTACCTCATTTTACTACTACACAACTGACACACATAGAATATTTGTAATAATATATGTCACTACAATATTCATATTAAATACATTCTGTACATAACTTGTAATTTAAATTGATTGTGATTCCTGGTTCCCTTGTAGTTGAATCAGGACACATATTCATTCATGCCAGTAATGAATACATATTGTTATTTGAAAAGTTACGAGTGACTTCTTTAAGATATTCTCATAGAGTGTTATATGTATGTGAGTGTCACAGTGTTGTTAAGAGTAGTGGATTAAATTAAATTGTTTATCTGTCTGTTGTTGTGACTTACACTTCATCATACACATACCCTAGACACATAACGTAGTCATCACACTATTCCAGAATAATTCTGACTGAGATATATAGATATGTGGTAGCAAGTAAGGTTATATATAATACACTACTCTTATTAGATATATATACCTTCACAGCTGATCTCAGTCAGTACACTAAGTCCCCTATAAATATTTATAACATCCCACTTCACCACAGTGACCGACGTACAAACGGCGAGAATTATGGAGTTTGATTTTATATATATATATATATATATATATATATATATATATATATATATATATATATATATATATATATATATATATATATATATATATATATATATGTACTGAAGCACATTAAAAACGCACCACTATTATATATACTGATGCCGAGAAGCTGGGAAAAAAGTGTGGGAATGGATTTTCCTCGTGTTTGTCATGAGGTAGAGAGCGAATGGCTGCTGGAATGGAAAGTGCATGATTCAACCCACGGGTTTGTGTACAGACTACATGAAAACAATGAAAGTTACACGTGCAACACGATTCCCAACAGCTATGACCCTGAAAATGTGTACGCGTTGTGGCAGTATAATAATAATAATAAATTCTTTAAGCGCCAAACACGGCGCATAAGGCAGAAACCAGTGCTCTCCAGGTTGTTCGTTGTGACGCCACTCCTCTTAGCTCTTGCACATTTGTGGCAGTATACTCGGTATAAAAAGGCCGTTGAGACAAAACACCTAGTACATGTGCTTGAAATGCCACGACTATCTGAAAACGAACGCCAACGAGCCATTGGTATGTTGTGTACCGAAATGAGCTCGCGGGCCATTGCCAGAAGGATGAATTGCCACCACAGCACTATTGTACGTCTCAATGAACGTTACGGAACCACTGGCAGTGCCCGGGATAGACTTCGGAGTGGCCAACCACGAGTTACTACCCCTGCGCAAGATCGTCATAATGTGCTGAGTCACCTAAGGAATCGTTCTGTCCCGGCAAGTCAAACAGCAAGAGCAATAGTGGGTAGACGTGCGTAAGTCTCTCGAATGACATACGACGACTCAGAGATACAGGCTTTACTGCAAGACGACTTTATGTTGGGCCAAATTTGACTCACAGACATCATCAGCAGCGCCTGCAATGGGCAGAGCAACATGTCAGATGGACTAGACTGCAGTGGAATGCTGTCCTATTCACAGACGAGAGGAGATTCAACATATCCTTTGCTGATGGACGTATGCGGATTTGGCGACGGTGTGGAGATCGCTTTGCAGATTGCTGTGTTCGTCAGCACAACCGATTTGGAGGTGGCAGTATTCACATTTGGGGAGGATTCAGTTTTCACCATCGCTTGCCTCTTCACGTCTTCCGTGGAAATGTTAATGCTGTGACATATCGAGATGAGGTTCTGGATGCATTGGCTGCTCCTGCGTTCAAAAATTATCCAGACTTGCAGCTTCTCCAGCAGGATAACGCACGTGCGCACACCGCATGCATTACGCAGCAATATCTACAGCAGCAGAACATTGTGACGATTGATTGGCCTGCCCTATCACCAGACATGTCCCCTATAGAACATCTGTGGGACGAGCTTGGACGAAGAGTCTACAGGCAAGGCTCTCCAGCTAATCTGCAACAGCTCGAAGCTGCTCTTACACGTGAATGGGACTTGATTCCCTGGAATTTCCTTCAGAGACTTGTGCGTTTCATGCGGAGCCGCTGCCAAGCTTGTTTGCAAACACACGGTGGACATACCAGATACTGAGGATAGTGTGAATGAATTTTTTTTATTGGTTGCATTTTTGGTTTTCTCCCGTGCCTGCACAGAAGGCAATGAATTTCATAACAATGTCGTGAATTATTCTAATCCCCATATATAAATTAAAACGTAAATGTAAAGCCTAACAAATAAATTTAATAAAAGAAAAGAGAAATGGTAAAGAACAGTGCTGTCACAATGACTGTACGCAAAATCCCCCTTGTTTTCTACTTCGTCTGCAAATTGTAACGCTTTCACGTTGATAGTAAAAGCCTACTGTATTATTACCCGCTTTCTTCAATGAAACGTGTACTGTATTTCTTGGAAAAACCTTGAGATACGCAAGCTGATCAATGACCTAGATTTAATATTTCATTCATTCCATACACGGCGTAACTAAAAGACAGATAAAGCAGGAGAGAGAGAGAGGGGCGAATGAAGGCAGGAAGCATGCAATACTAAACACGCGTCGCGCGATTAATAGTAACGCCAATCCCACGTGTAAGGCCAGCACTAACTTTTTTTCAAATAAACAGTGTCAGAAAAACACTACAACTACTACAAGAATCAGGTTTTAAAACATGAAAAATGCTTATTAGGAAACCTGAAATTATACTGATTTACATCTAAGCTCCTGAAAGTACAGAAGACACCCTATGACATAGAAGTGAACGCGTGGTAAAAAACAAATATACGACTATCTTTGGAAAACACATATTTTGAACGCCACCATGTAGCTCGCTTTAACTTATATATTATTGTACGGCAGGACTTGCTGGCAAAGAATATGTTATGTGTTACGCCTTTAGTCTGTTAATAAAATAATTATGGCCAAAATACAATAGGGGTGCCTGACAGCATAAAATCAATTCTGCTCATAAAATTTTTTTTATAACGTGTTTGAAAAAACATTACGTTACAGAAATAGCCTACCATGTTAACTCCTATTTGATTGGAGCGCCACAAATGTAAGACTAAACACGATTGGTCAGGCTATAAATACTATCTTGTGTTGTCAGGGGAAACGTGAAAAGGAGTATTTTTTGTGAAAAGATGTGTAGACATGGTTTCATTGGTTAGAGCTGCGAATATACTAAATTCAGAGCGTCTGTTCCTTGCCACATCTTGTAATAAACCTACTAAGAAGCAGTGCGTTGAGCACCAGTGTATATTTTTTATAAAATAAAGCCTGGGACATCGGCAGATCGGAGTTGTGCTATATTCATTGCCAGTCAACGAAACTGTTTATTATTTCCATAAATTGTGGTAAGCTTGAAATATTCAATATCTTTTAATGAAAATTGAATGTAAATTGATAATTTATGTCTGTATATATGTGTAGTTCAGTAGCGAACATGATGTAAAGCCTATAGAGCTTCAGCCTGAACAGAAGGTGTCGGAGGAAAGTAAAACTGCATGGAATGGCCAAACAGTACACTGACACCTAGATTATTGACTAGACAGAAATAATGCTGGAATTGCAGAGGCGTGGTAACCATTAGGGAGGGAAATACTGGTATAAAGTATTTCAGATGAAGCTGACAGTTGGCCTAACGCTCTGAACTCAATGTTTGTGATGTATTGTGCTCAGTGAAGAAATAGAGTATAAATTGGTTTTGAAGTAGGAGGTACAACCTTCTTGTTTCAGGGACCGTGGTCTTGAAGTTATTGAGCAGCACCTGGTCAGAGCTTTGCTGAAGCCAGAGGTGGACAGCATACTCCTTGGTCCATATAGCAACCAGTGGGGTGACTCCAGAACTCATTAAAGTAATCGAGCAGAGGAGTCTTTTACTGCAGTCATCACGAAAGATAAGAGAGTGTGGCCATGGAGCTCAACATTATGTACCCCCATCTTAAAATGACATTGTAAACCAAAATTAAGAGGGGAATTTAATTGTTTTAATGCCAGGAACTGAGAACATCTCCAATACTAGTTCCAACAAAGACAAACTATTGAAGTCATGATGACAAATACCAACAGAGCTTGAACAAAACAAAACCAGTATTGCCTCATATTACTACTACACAACTGACACATAGGATACTATTAATAATATATGTCACTACAAGATTCATATTAATAATTCTGTACATATAACTTGTAATTAAAATTGATTGTGATTCCTGGTTTCCTTT
>JAMPIV010021484.1:17500-85735 GCA_024509875.1 Oreohelix idahoensis
TTGCTTCGACAGATTCAATTTTTTTCTTTAATGTTTGTGTAACGGTCCATGATTCACATCTGTACGTTGCCACCGGAAAGATGCATGTTCTCAGAAGTTTTACTTTTATTAATTTGCTAGTGTTATGCTATAGGTTCTTCATTTTATTTAATCTTCGCATTGCTATGGCGAGTCTCCTTCTGATCTCTTGTGAGCAGTCTCCATTGTTGTTAATTATGGAGCCAAGATATTCAAAATTTGTGACATTTTCAATTTCCTCATCATTGATGGTAATTTTTGGTTGGCATCTTGTTTTGTCAGTGGACATTATCTTTGTTTTTTTGTGTGCTCAGAAAAAGGTTCTGATCCTCACTGTGTCTTTTGACAGACATGATTAACTGTTCTAGTCCCTTGGCACTGTTTGAAAGAATAACTGTGTCATCTGCGTACCTGAGTTCTGGGATCGCATTTCTACCAATTGTGAACAGATCGCAGTTTTCACATTCTTGGTCACTCCTATCATTTCTCATTATATTTTCTGCATAGATGTTAAACAAGAATGGAGACAGGATGCAACCCTGTCTAACTCCCCTTTTCACCTCAAACCATCCTGATGTTTTCCCCCGTTACTCTGACAGCTGCTTGTTCGTGATATAGTGTTTCTATTAGATGGATCAAATGCATGCCTCTCATGATGTTCCACAATTTATGATGTTATACGCAGTCGAAGGCCTTGGTGTAATCTACGAAACAGGCGTGAAGATCTACGTTGTATTCTCTGCATTTTTCGAGGATGTTTCTCACATTAAAAATGTGGCTCCTTGCACATCTGCCTTGTCTAAAACCTACAAAATGACTTTTGGGTCGTTCTCGTGTCGTTCTCTTGTCGCTGTCTTGTTCACTACGGCCGTATCATGGACATTTGTTGTATTAATTATTTACGTTTTTCAGTGACCGGCACCATCTTTCTTTCTCTGCACTGTAGCAGATATTTTGTATTTTCCTTCTTACACCCCTCTCAGAGATAAGTCTGTTTGTTACCCATTTCTCCTTGCTTTGCAAGGAGCGGCTGAGACAACCATGTTGGCTAATCGCGGGTGCAACCGACTTCAGACTACAGATTAGCCCTACAAATCACCAGCGTTTTTATTCGCTGATAAGGCCAACATGCGCAACAGATAAGAGATTGCTTGTCTGGGTGACACATTTTGGACATGCAAGGAAGACCTAGTCGTTTCCTGTCCGATTTGTAAAGTAATAAGATGTTACATCTTACCCACATTGCTGAGAGAGTTTACCAATGTGGTTGTGAGTTTGTACACAAGGCATCGGATGTTTGACTGCCATATATGGGAGATGTGACCTTTGCATCACGCACAAAATTATTCCATGTCGGAATATTTTGAAATTACCCCACCCAACAAGCATGTTTGAAATGATTGGAGCCCTGAGTAGCTTCATAACTAACAGATGTGGGGGTAGACCTGGCAATGTAACTGGACCTTTTCGCAGTTTTAATTCACTGTGAGAAATCGCTTGCCAAAGACAACACCACCAGGCCTTGCCAGAAGTTAGAATTCAGAATTCCATTTTATCAGGCCGGACCTTTTCTTGGAGAATCTTGACGAACTTACCAAACAGCCAAGGAAATCTCTATCATTTTAACAAGGTAACCGCGACTGAGGAAACTGAGAACACACGGAGTCATAGAAGGAATTATCTTATTAAAGTAACGACCCTAAGTGCACGTAAAAGAGGCCTAAGCCATTGCCGTTATTCATCTGAGCAAAACGTCTGTGAGTCAGGATTGGCGTAAGTTGTCATTCTACATTAGATATTTTTCATTACTAACATGTGAACTAATATGTATATATTGCCATGTGAATATTAATATGTGTGAAAATCGCTAGTGGATGTCCAAGTCATTTGAGGCTGGCAACCTCAGCGTATAGAATAATGATTTCATGAACCACCACTGCAAGGACTGGTGTCTGCTTATCGCTAGTTTCTTAACGAGAACTAAAAACCTAAATAGCCCCAAAGTCCATATGGAGCAGGGAGGGAAAGATGAAAGAAATGATGTACATTCTAAGTATAATATTTACATTTTCAAACCGGTGTAAATGTCTATGTAAACATATTCAATTTATATTGAGAACACTTTTCAGTCAGTGGAGATGTAAATGTAAACATATTCGATCTGTACTATTAACCTTTTCATTTAAATGTAACGAAAGTTTTCTATCATGGGATTACGTTTAATTCTCATCAAGGGTAAATTCTGAGATAGATGGGATGGTAGAATAGGAGAAAGGGGACACATATGTATGTGTTGGGAAACACAATACTCAGGAGAGCGTTCGTTTCTATTCTTTTATCATAGTTGTTGGTGGTGGTACCAGTTGAGGGTACTATCTCTGGAACAAGAAGGGAACAGTGGCCTGAGCTTTAAGACGAGGGACCAACTTTGTAGACACTCCCTGACACTTCTGGGAACGTGCGACGACCTATATCCTTGAACAGCGACAAGCGTTATCAGTGATCAATCTACGAAGAACCAATCCATCAGTGGGAGCAGAATCTACCAGTGGCAGATAAGTGAAACCTATATGCTGCCACGTGAACTCCTTTCAAACTTTTATCCCATCACAACAGTGAGGAAACTTTTCTGAAAAAAAACATTATTCACTCTTTAAAACCCTTGTTAAAACTAAACGATTATTAAATTTGTTATTTGTAATTGTACACATTTATTTTCGATTTAATCATTTTAAATGTACTGCATGTTTGTCTCAGTCAATTTACTAAATACACTTTAAACAGAGCTATACCATAATAATCAGAATTCCAATGAGTAAATCAGGGTGGGGGCTTGACGAGCTAGAATAATAACTGCTTAATCCTTCACAAAAGTTTTCGGCAGATCATAGAGTTAAAGTGCTCCGCCAAAGCAGCATTGTTCTCGCTTTTCTGACTATCTTGTGAATACGACCTTGAGATAGAAGCATCATTATCCTTCTATCTACCACTCTGCCAATAGTAATCTTGTGCGAATGTAACCGTGCTGTGTCTATTTGAAGACTAGTTACGGCACCAATTATACCATGTAACCGTGCTGGTGGTGATCCGAGAACTGGTTACAAAGTCACCAATTATACCATGTAACCGTTGGTGTGTCTATTTGAAGACTAGTTACGGCATCATTTATACCACGTGTAACAGGTGCTGAGTCTTATATTACTAGGTGACAGATGGCAGGCCTAGTTGTGTGACTCACACCAGTTTCCTTGTATATGTTCCAAGTTTTAAGTTAGTAGTGTTTGGTACTGGCCCTCTCCGCCAGAGTTGACAATTCTTGGATGAACTACTTTCCTTCTTACTTTCAACCCTTGGCTCGTTCGTACCCTTCTTTGTTGTTATTCCGTGAATGATCGTACAGTGATTTTATTATAGGGATTGATGATCAGACATTCTACAACAATCCTTCATGGATCAACTCAAGCATTTGTTTGTTCTCTTACAAAATCCTATTTATTTATATGTAATATTAATATATTTCAAAGATGCAGGTAATTCTTCATATGGAGCACACCTGCAGTCATATCATAGTTACCTCAAGTATACATTCTGTATCTCAAAAATATGCAGGCATTTAATCCTTTTTGTGCTTATCTCATCTCAAAGTAATTATTTAGCTTCCTCAAGCTCTATTTCATTTTGCCCAATCTGCCTCAAAACTCTTGATCAACTTTGTGCAATGTACTTTGTATTTCTATTCCTCTGGTACATCCTGGGCATTCCATTGCTTCTCGTCTTTAAACTTCTCGCCCAGTACCATTTCATTTACTCATTTTTCTATCATATCGTCTTGTGATTTCTCTGCTGCGAATCAGGAAAATGTTCATCAAAATGCATAATAATTCATAAAAGGTCAATACTTACAGTTGATTCCCTGAATCTCTCCTGTGAATACACTCACTAGTGACATGATAAAACAAATTCTCTTAAGTAGCATCTTTCTTTGACTATGAAACTTCTTAGTTTATTCATACTGTTCTGACTAATCTTTATCACATCCTCCGAATTTCCTAGGACTAGCATCTCCTAACTTATCTATATACCTTATGAGTTTACTTTGTCACTTCTAATCTATCTGTGATAACATCTACAGATCTTATCAAACTTGTGGCAACCGCACAACATTCTTGGTTCTTCATCTTCAGAAATACACGACCGCACACTTGCGAGCCGTAAACCGTTCTGCCCTTGACTTCTAGTCAATGCTCAGCTGATCTGTCCCTGTTTACCAGCTAAAACGATTGATCGGCCTTATTTCCACTCACTGGAAAAATTGCTCACGCTTTTACAACGTAAGCGAATTCAGTGAACTATCGTCTGTTATTTTTAGACTTCTCTCACTCTATTCCCGTGTGTATTTTTCCTCTCAACTCACTAAAACCTACAAGGGACTTAATTCTACGTTATCTTCCTTTGACGTTTTAACTGAACACCATATTTTCTTCGTTAAAGTTTACTACAAAATCGTTACATGCTAATTTTCTCAACCACAATTGAGAACCCACCAAATCCGCTTACCCCTAATTCAAGACTTTTATCCACCAACCGTAACATGCGGAGTTTCCTCCCTTCTCTCAAAGCATCCCTTCGCTCATTTTATCTCCCTTCAACTAAGACAAATAGTCTGTATCCAAATCCATTCATATTTCCTAAACCATTTTTCTACACTCTTTTACTTGACTAAAACCCAAATCACCGTTCATATAAACCTTGCTTGAAGCACAAATAATGCTTTGGGCAAACCCAACGGTGACACGAAGGTAGACACACTTGAAGACCCATATTAGATACTCTTGAGTTTTTTGCCACTGTTGGACCACTACTGCAAAGCAGGGGAGGCAATCCGTGACAATTATGCAGACGTGGTTAAGAGCTGACTATCAAACAAGCGTACACAGCGGCTATTGGGAGAATAATGTACCATATTAAGGCGTGCTATACTTCTCGTGAAATACAGTGAGTTAAGAGGGAACATGGAGATGGATAGGACACACCTTCAGGAAACATCAGCTATCAGTATAACAAGACATGCACTGGACTGGAACCCACAAGGGAATAGAAGAGCTGGAAGATGAAAGAAAAACTGGGGACGACCAGTTGACGAGGAAGATAACGGAACCAGGATATTATGGGCAGAGTTGAGAAAAAAGTTAAGAAAAGAGCTGAGAAAAGAGTTGAGAAAAGACAGCCTCAAACAGAAATCGGTGGTGAGCAACAGTTGTAGCTCCTTTGTTTCGCATGGAACGAAAAGGAATAAGTGATTTTATTTTCCAACAATGCCCATGGTGATGATTGTTTGCCTGCAACAACGCGCTAGAAAAACATACTTAATTTCACAAAGTATTCATACTTTAATACAGATTAATATCTCACCAGACCATAAAGTTTCAGTGCCGTTTTAAGGCATGGGCACACTGTGCAGTGTCCAGGGCCCCCACAATTCTAAGGGCCCCATGCTGCGATGCTGCCATATTGTTCATAAGACACAATTTTTATTCCCGTCGGTGGGTAGGGCTGGTAGGGGCCCAGTGCATTGCTTTGCCCAGGGCCTACAATGCTGTTAAGACGGCCCTGTAAAGTCTTTTCTATTTGGACACGAGGCTGATATAAATGACGGACATTAAGTCCAGGTTGAACGATGCATGCCTCGCCAACATAAGGCAACGTTCCGGTTTAAAGAAAAAAAAAAGTACAAATTTGACTGATAGTAATACAAAGGTCTTCGAAGAGTATTTGATTGATATCAAGAAGATGGCTAACAGGAGACATGGCGTGAAATTATAGCAACATAATTCATGTAGCATATTTTCAAACCCGTGCGTCGATAGAGAATATAACCTGTATTGCGAAATTTCAATGTTTTCTTTTCTCGCGAAATACAGTACCAGTATAAGAATGCCTAGTTTTGTTTCAGGAAATTGTTTATGTTTATTAAAATTTATCTCATATTGAAAAATAAATATTCGGCAACCTTTGGAGCATAATAGAAAGAAAGCGCAAAGAAAAGTCCACATATTTTTGGATATAAATGTAAGTTATATGATGTGATTAAAACAGACATGCACTTGCGTAGTCGAGTGATGGAATCTTCTGCTGGAAGATGTAAAAATGTAAGCATAGTGATACTGACACGAAACAAGATTGCGGTGAGAATAAAAATCTGAAGTCAAAGAGTTCTCTCTCTCTTCTTTCTCTCAGTCTCTCCTCTGTTCTGTCGCTCTTTCTCTCTACCTGTAATTTTTTTGTTTTTTAAATCATAAAAAATAAACGACAGGCAGGCCATCTCAGAAGGTTGCAGTGTTTTAAAGACTCACAAGTTTGCATATACATAAATTTGAACATCAGCTTTATTGTTCTAATAACGTAGTCTGTGATAAAGATAAGATGGTATGTGTATCTATTGCGCAGGTTTACAAGTCCTCGCTAACACAGTCTGTCGTATAGGTGGGATGGTTCTTGAAGATCTATTGTACAAATAACATTGTCTGTGATAAAGGTAAAATGGTAAGATTTAGTGTACAGATTTACAAGAGCACGCTAACGTAGTCTGTGGTATAGGTAGGATGGTTCTTGTAGATCTATTGTTATTGTTGTTCAGAATCGACATTACTGCACTCCGGGCAAACCCTTATCTGCTCAGCCTCCCTCAGCAAATGTCGAAAGGTATGAATGCTGATTGTTCCTGTTGCGAGCTGGTTGTAAACACACCGGTCGCATCCCCTCACAGGTCCATCCCTGCCAGCCTTAAGTTTAATGCCAAATTCCAGCAATCTTAGCCTTGATGATTCATCGATTCATTCACTAATAGGCGATCATTAATAGTCCTCAGTATCTCTCCATTGTCCATATCCAATGAACCTATTATGGGTCCGTTTGAAGCTAGTCTGTCAGTTCTTGCAATGCCGTGTACCCCAGCATGACCACGGCAGCAGATCCACACCAGTTCCTGAAGGCTCGAGGCTTCTATGGAGATTTTCCATTCATGCCGTAGCTATAAATTTTGGACCTGCCGAAGCATGGTGTTACGGTCCCGCTGTATCTCTTCTTGCTAGTTGTTATTAAAAGATTCAGCACCGTTGGACGTGAGTTTATTGAGTTGCTTGTCAATACTTCAGATATTATGATTCATCTATTCTAATTCCAGTTTATAGTTCGATTGCAGTTTGAAGCCATTATTGTGTGATTTAATTATTATTATATTCAGTGTCATTATTGTTTAATAATTCTCCAGCAGTGTTGGTTATATTATAGTCAGTCTTATGAATACCTGTGATAATCTGGACTGACCTTGCAAGGATTAACGACAGTCACAGCACTGAATGAGGACTTGAATAATTCAGGCAATTAACAAGTTCCATTGACGACTGAACAATTTAATATATATATCCTTTTACACAATGAGCGTAACACATTTCTCACACATCAACTTGGCTTTAACATAGTACTAAGCTCTACGCAATGTTCGTCCCACAGACTTAGCTCGTCTGGGTTAACCGTTAAGTCTGTAGCGTAATAGAGTTTGCAACCAACTCCTACTGAATCCGATCCTTGGAATTATTATTCCTTCACAATGCTAGTGAGTACATTATCCGTAAATCTATAGATCCTGTCTACGTATAAATATTCAACATCTGTGGCTTGCATCGCCAGGTTTTAACTGCCATGTGTATAAGTACACCTTGAACGTAATCTGCATCATTCGCGATACTATTCTGGACTTTATCTGGTCCTATATTTAATTTGATACGGATTCTTACGCTATTTTACACTTTCCAGTGGATCGACCGTTCCACATATATACTTAGTCAGTGGCTGTACCACATATTGAAACACAATCCTTAAGTGGCTTTACCACACATTCCAACACTGCCATTCGGCTCAATGGCCATACATATACTTTCCTAGTCTTTAGACACATATCCTTATATCGGCTTAAAGCCAGAACACAACGGTTCTACACTTGAGTAAGTGGCTATACTACACAATTGAAACACTATCCATAAGTGGCTGTGCCACACATTGAAACACTGTCGGATGGCACGCCGGCCATCAGGCCCGCAGGCCATAGGTAGACTACTGTAACTAGGCCTGACGCGTCATATCTTGATCTGCGCGATTTCCAGTATTAATTCAATTGAGGTGTCTCGTGGTGCATGCATGCGAATATGGCCACCATTCACATGCCTGCAAACCGCGAAACAGTCCTCAACACATGGACTGTGTCTGACACAATAACTGCACTTATTGAAGTTTCAGACAGCCGCCTTAAGGCTGCAGTAGCTGCCTCTACCTCCTCTATCATAGTGGAGGTTGTTGTCATATAAGCCCCACTATGTTCAGCGACGATCCTGCCCTTTACTCTAGCAGAGAAGCCCCACCCTAATTTCTCACCACGGACTACAGACCCATCAGTGTACACAATGGTTTCATCATCCGCGGCATTATCATTTATCAGTTGATTAATTTCTAACCCTGCTTTCTTATTACCCTAAGCTCTGCACTCTTTGTCAATGGGATGATAACTTGCTGGTAGCGCGTCCAGTTATCACCTGGCTTACTCCACTCTTCCCCCTTGAATATATTCTAAACTGTGGTCACCTGTCTAATAAGTGCTCCATGAATGACATCCCAATCTTTATTCTGGCTCCCTTAATGTCAGTTATGTTCCTGTGTACGGGGTGCCTTTTGTCGTGGTTACTCGCACACAGGCATTTGTCTGGTTCATCGTATATCTAGATCTAATCGACAGCAATCCAAGCATGCACCGCATCGTCACAATGGGTGTATCTCGCGTTCAGCCCAAGATTATACGCATCTCTTCATTTCGAATGCGTTCCAATCGTTCACATTGTGATACTGACAGCGTTAGTATTTTCAGACCATACTCGATTACTAACAAGACTAGCTGATAATAAAGGAGAAACAGTAGTCTCAGCTCCAGGTGCGCTGCGGCCATTGTTTTTAGAGCTGCCAGACCTCTCTTGCACTTCTGTATGATGTGATCAACATGGTGCTTATACAATAGCCCACGATCGAATGTTACCCCAGGGTATATTTCAGCTTGTCTTGCCTTTAAATTTTCTGCCCAATGAGAGAATTGTTTGGAAGATCTGCTTTCAATAAGGTACAGGTCAATAAGACCGCGTTACTTTTCTGCATATAGGTCAAACACCTGCATGCATACTAGTTTGTGCTGTACCTGCGTCTCAGCATGTACTACTACTGAGTTTATAGTATTATGCTAGTACAGAACAATAATCTGTGCTCGGAGAGTCTTCTGGTGGTATTCGGAAAGGGTTCTATTGGTTTATTTATTATTACTGGTACACAGAACGAACGAACTTTATTTTCAAAGGGTTGAGAATTGATCACGCAGGCCCGTCTAACATTCTGCCCTTCCTTTCGCTCACCTTTCATACTGAATTCATTTATTCTCATATGCATGTTACATACCAATTTCAAGAAATTCAACGTTAAGTAAAATAATAATATAGCTCACTCATATTAACATTAATTACTTATAAGCATGACATAACATATGTTGAAAAGTACAAACGCCATATATATATATATATATATATATATATATATATTTATATATATATATATATATATACTATATATATATATATATATATATAATCTATATATATATATATATATATATATATATATATTATTATGGTACACAGAACGAACGAACTTTATTTTATATATATACACATAACATCTGCCCTTATCACCTTTATACTATTATTTATTATATATATGTTATATATATATATATATACGTTAATAAATATATATATATATACTATATATATTAATAGCTTATAATATGATATAAATATATATATATATATATATATATATATATATATATATATATATATATATATATATATATATATATATATATATATATATATATATATATATATATATATATATATATATATATATATATATATATATATATATATATATATATATATATATATATATATATATACAAGAAGATTGACATAAGTCTTGGGCCTGACCATGAACGACATGTCACAGAGAGCTGAAATTTTGTATAGTGTTTATTCCTTTTCAATATAGCCACCGTCTGAATTGACAAACTTCTGCCATCTCTGCTTGACCTTGAAAAGACCTTGGGAGAAGAACACCCTATTTTTCAAACTAAACCAGTCATCACATGCCAGTATAACCTCTTCGATGCTGTCAAAATGATTCCCTTTTAGCTGTTTTTTAAGATTTGGGAATAGAAAAAAGTCTGATGGAGCTAAATCTGGAGAATATGGTGGGTGTGGAAGAATTTCAATATTCAAATCGTTGGCTGCTAGCTGCTCAAGCCGTGCTTTGTGAGAGGGCGCGTTGTCTTGAAGCAAAGGAAGATTTTGAGTGCGCGTTATCCCTCGTTTCCTGGTCACAACCTTTCTTAGTTTTGTGAGAAGATCTGCATAGTACTGTCCATTCTGTGTTGCCACGAGGCAGATAATCATTCAAAAGGACACCTTTGCCGTCCCAAAAAACAGTCAGCATCACTTTTCCTGCAGATTTCTGCGCCCTCGGCTTGACAGGTGTTGGGGAGCCCAGGGTTTTCCATTGCATGCTGGCAATTTTGGATTCGGGGTCATAATGGTGCACCCAAGTGTCATCTACTGTCACCATGGTCTCCAAAAAATGTAGGTGTTTTTCCCTGAAACATCAGAAATTTTATCACAGCTCTGGCCTCCTTCTTTTCCATTGTTTTGTCAAATCTTTGGAGCAGTAGATCCGGTCAATAGGGTAAACTACGCCGTGCACTGTAGCGGGAAAACTCATTGAAGAAACAAACGCGTACTTTACACTTTCAGTGCAAATATGATGAACTTTGAATGTGCCAAGTTTCATCTTCCTCCTGTGACTCCTTCATGGTCAGGCCCAAGACTTATGTCAATCCCCTTGTATGTATGTGTATATATATATATATATATATATATATATATATATATATATATATATATATATATATATATATATATATATATATATATATATATATATATATATATATATATATATATGCGTGTTTTATTATTCACGCTTTAACACAGCTTCTAGACTCGTAGTCCATTAATCACATATTCCTAGAATCCGAATACACGTCGGTTCTACACATATAAGTATGTGGCCATGACACATAAGCTATACACTGCTATAAAGATCATACGTCGATCATAAGTGGTTTATACTTCACATTCCGTGAACACTGCCAATAGGCTCAAAAGCCACACATGGACTATACGGCACGAATGCCACACTACGATTAAAATATACACATTCCAGTGGCTATGCCACATTTTCCATGAACACTGCCATTGTGGCTATGCCACACATTCCAACACTGCCGTTGAGGCCGGATCCCACAACTCGACTGATTCGTTACCAAGCTTAACGCGTCAGGAAGATCTTTACGCGTAACGTTAAAAGTCTACCTAGTTGTGGTGCTGCATGGTGCAATCACCCAACTCAAAGTAAAACCAAGATTATAACAAGCCATGCAGCAATCCTCAACAGCCTAATCTGCTGTTTAAACAACACGACTGTCACCACCTTGCGACACAACAGCACGTCGCGACAAAGGGTTCTTGACATGCACATGAATGTGTGTTACCAGATGGTAACCGATGATAGGGGTTACGCCTCTTAGATGTAGAGTACCTAGCGAGATAAGGACAAGGAGATTAAGGAATCCGCCCCACGACAATGGGACAAAGGATATCACGCACTTCATGCAAAGCGGGGAAAGAAAAAAAACGACTGAAGGCTTTGTGACAGAGGGGGCGGATGATTTCTGCTTTGAGTGGACGATTCGAAACCACGGTCTGTCTCGCAAAAAGAACTTGTGGCATGAATTTGAAGAGTTGGTTACGAGACACCACCAATTTTAGCGATTGACGTGGATTGCGTACATCATAGCATCATGATGCAAGATGGGCACGTAGTTATTGGATTGGAGACGGAGTCAGATCAACAGGCGACGACATCTGACACATTGAGAAACCAGAAATATAACGAGTTGTTTGCCAGAACGGTAGTACTGTACTGAGTTTTAAACATTGCGGCGCATATTAGTGTTTCCTACCGCATAGCCTGTGTACAGTATGTTCTAATATTTTATTACTGTCTGGATATTTGATTCATACCTGTGGAGTGTAATTTTATAGTGCTCTTAAGGAATTTGCGAAGGGAAAAGAAGTCCAGCAGAAGTCTGAGTCTGCACATTACGTGTTTGGCGTGCAACTAGAAAGAAGCTAGCAAAGCGTACGTCTGGACCGCAGACGTTACATGATAGTACATTCTACACTTCCTAAGTTACAAGGAAATCTCGCCCATACTTGTAAACGTTGTTGGCGCAGCAAATTTATTCACCTGCTTATCAAGTGCTCTGAAGATGATTCTATATACAAATGCCAACTTCAACTCATTTTAAAGCTTACCGCCTGAGTCATACTAAAGCACTCACATGTTGATTCTCATATTAAAATCAAGATCAACTCACTCAACAGCGTAGTTTAAGAATCAAGGGACATATTCGCAAGTTGATGAGTCTACCTACCAAGATCACTTTGTCAAAAGTTGATTCGCCAAGATATCAAGCTAATTGTCATAAGAGGTTTTGATGTTACTAAAGTATGGGATATCCTGGACAAATAGATGTATCAGAGGATACCAGGATAGTGCCAGATAAGAGACTGGTCTTATAAGAAATACCCCCTTCTCTGAAAAGAGCAAGGGTGTATAGACATCAAAGTGGGGTCAAGCTATGTAAGTTCTCAGAGAAGATGATGATGATGTACTCTGGTCCCTAACTGCTACCTCTTGAGATCCCACAAAGATTAAAGAGTTATTGTTATTTGGCAAATTGTCTAGGGTAATTTATTTAATTAACAGGTATTGATTTCAAACAGAACTTTAACTTTAATAAACTTATTAAGCAAGACTGTGTGAAAGTTTTATATACAATTTAATTGTCCTGAACCTCAATCTTTTCAGGTCAGGAATACTCAAAAGCAATAAAATGATATTCACACATGAAAATAAATATATTGGAAAAACTGTTCCATGTTTGTAGAGTGTTCACTGGAATAGCTACACATACAGTTTCTGTTCATATGAGTGATAACGTCTGCTATTACTATGCTGTAGGTTCTCTTTATTATTTTGCTGGTCTTATCGATTCATCATAAAAAGGGTTGTAATTCTAGTTTGATTACTCTTGGGTGAATGATTTGGATAAACTGACAATGGTCTTTTTAAAGGACTTATCTTGGAATGTTGTTGCTGATATTCATATATGCACAAGTCAGGACCACAAACTTAGTAGCTCCTGACTGAGAAGATGGGTCTGGTTCCAGTTGTATGAGGACCTCTCAACTCCCACACTTTCTCTCAATTGAATACAGCTACGAGGTAATTTCGGGATTTAACCTGGAATAAAAGGACAACCACATTCCATGTAGAAGTCTGCCTTAATTCACTCACCCACAAACAACATCAAGTCTTACCCTTTGTCAGATATTGTGCTAACAAGTTGCACAAGGCCTAAAATCTCTTTGCCTAAAGTCCGTTCAAGTTGATCATTCCTTTTCTGTATTAATTCCCTGTTAGTGTCCATAGTCCATACTTGGCTTCCGTACGATAATCAGGTTAAGTACAAAACAGTATGTGACCTATTGATTACTTCATTCTAACTTCTTCTGTACGTTTATCACATGATCTTTGACCAGTGTGTCCTTCCAGAAGAAATACTAATTTAAATCGCTACTAACACTTACTGTCGTAATTTGTTACCATATTTGCAAACACTATACACATTTTTTCATTTCGAACAAGCCTGCAAATACTACACACATTCCTACTTAGGTCAGTGTGACACAACACATCCCGCCGGCAGTTTCACTTTCGAATTAATATGGAACACATAGGCTGTTTACTCACAAGTTAATAATTAATAAAATAAGCAAATAAATATATCTTTCTTACCCTCAGGTAAATATATTCATACACACTCAAGCTGATCGGGCCTTTTAAGGGATCTTAGAACTGCTTTCAGAACAGAAGGCGAAGACTTGATCTTTCTATCTTTCCAATGCGGTCAGCTCGGTGTAGATTTTTGAATCTAATGGCCCCGATAGTACCACCTTATTACTATTTATAGAACTACATCCAACCAACCGGAGGAAAAGTCAAAAAGTTAATTTTTGAGACTTGTGTGAGCGTGTTTGTATAATCTGACTAATTTTAAATATTATATATTATAGTTATTAGCGGACCGATTTTAATTATCAAAAGTGATAATCAAACGGCCCATTGTTCTCTATCGTTCTATATGGTTTTCCTTTTGTTATTTCTTTGCATTTCAATCTGGGTAATTTTTAAGTAATTAAATTTGGCATTACCCTGATGTGAAAATATCACTAAAATAAATTGTTCTACTACAATAAAATGTTATCATGAGTGAATATTTATGCTTATGTGTTAAGCGATATCAGCGCTATAATTTGAAACATTTCCTTATGTTTAATTATCTTTAGTTGTTAAGAAATAAAATATATTCGTTCGGTCAAAAACACAAAATAGGCATTGTTACCAAGTTAAAGGGTTTCTTTATCCTTACCAAAAAAAAGAAGCATTATGATTGGTTGTTAAATTTGTACTATGCTCTTAGATACATTTTTGGTGGGCGGTAAATTTGACTGGGTTCTTAGACTGCTTCAAATACCATAGTTAGTTTTAGATTCAAATATTATGCTAGTTTTTGAGCGGGGAATTTGAGCGTGGTGTCATACAGATTCAAATTTTACGACACTAATATCACCAAGTACAGCTACTCACTACGTCAGTTCATGAAGTGAAGTCATCTACTTTCATCGTATATTGCACCACATACATTCACTCAGACCATCTTCATTGCACGAAACCCTCGCGTTACCAGAAGATCATTGTGTGAAGAGCTCTAGTCTAGTCAGTGCCTTTTCAAGATCAAACTGCAGACATTTTCCTGAGGCAACGGTCAACGGTTTGTCAACGCTAGAGAGAGATTTCCAAATACTGAAAGACAGTACATCTTCCAAGTTTTCATTATAACAAAGGTTTTGGTTTTCATCCTCCTCTTGGAGATAACCCACACAACATATACAGCTACACTGGACAGTCTATGCATATATGTATATCATCAAACAGTGGAGGGGCACTGAGAGACACATGTGTGATAACATTACATTGATACACCGATAAAATTATTATTCGTAAGTATAGAGTTAAGACAAAGTAGAAATAAAATAGTTAAATTGTGATAAGTCTGAGTGAGATCGTAAGGTGGTAGCAGAAAGGTTCCCTGATAACTCACTCTAAACCATAGATAATCAGGGACCTTCACAGCTGACCTCACTCAGTACAATAGAAAATACAATAACAACAATCATAACATCAAAACCACCACAACATAGACAGTGTAGATTGGACATCAGTGTAGTAACACTTAATATATCACATCATCATTTCACTATTAACATAGGTTGACTCTCCTATTTGACTAACTACATTATTTAAATCTCCTCTGTGTGTGTGTGTCTGTGTGTGAATGGTCTTTCACCATCATCACTGTTTATTTTCTACTAACCCTATATGTGAATATTTAATTAATAAACCCAATAATCGTTTTGATCATTATCTAGTTTGTTAATGTATCACTCGTGCTGTCGGTGTTAACCATTTACATATAGGTACAATTCTACATTTAGATGAGGTTGGGTGCTCTTTCTTCATCGAGATCTAAGGGCAGAAGCTAAGGTCGTGGGGAAATAGAACACTTTCCAGAATTTATTAGAAAACACTATCTAGTGGAGAGCTTTCACATTCTCTTCTTCTTGTCCTTTTCTGGAATAGGTCTCTTTTTTTCTTAACGAGCAAATTTCTGGAGCCTTCTTGATAACATTCCATTGGCCATCCCCAGCGACAACTACTATTGTAGTTGCAGCAATATACACTTACGACATACTCAAAGAGTATTCTGGTGGTCTGCGGAGAGTTTTTCGGTGGTACTAAAAGAGTATTCTAGTGGTATGCTGAGATTGATTCAGTGGTACTAAAAAAGTGTTCTGGTGGTATGCGGAGATTGATTCAGTGATACTCAAAGAGTTTTCTGGTGGTATGCGGAGACTGATTCAGCGGTACTCAAAGAGTTTTCTGGTGGTATGCGGAGAGTAATTCAGTGTTACCCAAAGAGTATTTTAGTATTATGCAGAAATTGTTTCCGTGGTACTGAAAAAAGTGTTCTGGCTGTATACTAAGAGTGCTCTGGTGTTTGCGTAAAAGTGTTTAGAAACTGCAGTTTTAAAACTATTGTATGCAAGTGTTAATTTAAATTAATTTTTTTTTCAACACAGTAAAAGGTTTAAGCTCCATACGTTTAAGAGCTAAATATATCTTAAGAAGTCGTAAAAACGGTGTTGATCTTCAAAGCCTAACCGTACTAAAGAAATGTAGAGAATGTTTTCCGTTGGATTAAGTGAAAGAAATCTTTCTCTTGTCTCAATTGTCTTATTAAAGAATTCTAAATAAAGTGATACATTAATTTACATTAAATTACATTTAACAAAGCAACGATATGTGAGGTAGCAACGTATATATATATATATATATATATATATATATATATATATATATATATATATATATATATATATATATATATATATATATATATATATATATATATATATATATATATATATATATATATATATATATATAACCGCGCAGTTGAACTTTCAGATATCTAGTATGTATTTAGTAGTACTGCAGAATAGTTGAATAAGCTTTAACAACACTGATGTATACATATCAATAAGTAAATAAAGGTAATTAACAGGTACTCGTTGAACATAAAGGATGGCACTAGACAACAGAAAAGAAAATATAAGTGATAGGCTTACTGGGAATCGAACCTAGGACCAACCAGACCAACGAGGACCTGTTAATTACCTTTATTTATTTATTTACTATCCAGAGGACTCAGGTTTCCTTCATTATTTATTTAAGAGTTCACCCATCCGTGACTTCAACCTACCCGTCTATTCTGTGTTATTCGTCTTCCACTACACATTACTGGACACAAGTACTTCGGCCATTTTTTGGTCTATACTTGCTGATAGGAAAGTTATATTAGTGATTGTGTCTTTAAAAAACTGTCTGGATCGTCCACGGGGCCTTTACCATAGTTGTGTGAGTGTCATGAGAATGACCTCAGCCAATAATGCACTTTTTTGGGGTGCAAAATTGGCTCAGCGTCCATTCACGATGTACTGTCACAGCAAGGCGATGGCGCCGTCTGGTTGGTCCTAGGTTCGATTCCCGGTAAGCCTATCACTTATATTTTCTTTTCTGTTGTCTAGTGCCACCCTTTATGTCCAACGAGTACCTGTTAATTACGTTTATTTATTTATTTACGTATTTATTTACTATCCATAGGACTCAGGTTTCCTTCATTATTTGTATACATATCACAATCTTGCGACAGAAAAAACCACATTTTCAGCAGTTAATTAAATTCGCCCTCATCTTTCGAGTTGTGAAAGATTGAAGTTCCACGGCGTTTGTTATATTTTTGTTTCGTACGCAGTAAGTCAGCCGTGTATTAGCGCACATGTTCTGGCTACGTGATAGGTAAGGCTTATAACCTGGCACTGCGGAGGGAATGCATTATCATTTAGCCGGGATATTGGTGAAGAGACGTCGTTGTTCGGCTCTGCGATTTCTTAAGTACGTACTAAGTAAGCGTGCGAACAAAGGTAACTCTGCCGCTTTTTACCTTTACGGAAGTTATCATTTTCAGTGATGCGGAGAATAATATAGTGTGACAACAAGTGAAAACTCTGTTATGTGAAAGGCCTTTACGATATTTTGTAGAGCGACCAGTATGGAAATATCAGATGTAATATAGTAGATTGACAAGTGAAAACTTTTTAACTGTAAGACTTTTGGTATTTCGTGAAGCTCTCTTTATGGGATTGTCAGAGGTTCATGTGTATATATATATATCCCAACGGGCTGATCACCCGTTTGCCAGTCACTTTGATTACGGAAACAACGACAAACGGATTGATTTGTCGTTGCCCTAAAGACGCCATTAGGCGTGATGGGAACAACGGCAGAGAAAATATATTCGCTGTTGCCCTTAAGACGCCACTAGGCGTAATGGCCACTGACTGCTTTGCCGGTCGTTGGCTAAGGACGGAAGAAGAAAAAAAATATATATATATATATATATATATATATATATATATATATATATATATATATATATATATATATATATATATATATATATATATATATATTCTTCTTCCGTCCTTAGCCAAAGACCGACCAAGCAGTCAGAGGCCATCACGCCTTGTGTCGTCTTAAGGGCAACAGCAGATTGATTTTCTCTGTTGTAGTTTCCCATCACGCCTAGCGGCGTCTTTAGGGCAACAACAAATAGATCCATCTGCCGTTGTTTCCGTAATCGGTGTGACAAGCCAACGGGTGATCAGCCCATTGGGCATATATATATATATATATATATATATATATATATATATATATATATATATATATATATATATATATATATATATATATATATATATATATATATATATATATATATATATTATGAACTAATCGCTTAGACATCCCTTAAGTACAAATTACAGGAGGCCGTCTAAGCATTGTGTTCTTCTGATTTAGCCTGCAGTTTTGAATAACAGTACCCATACGGATATACACAGTGATTTCGAACTATACTACTCGTCAAAAGTCAAGGGCCACTTAGAAAAACCTTGGTTGAAACCATAAAACAAATCTGATATAAACGTAATTGGTATCAGTCAAAACGGCATTTAGTGAACACCAAATTGACATGTCACGTAAAGAAATGGAAACACACATTCAAACGCAATGAAGCTGTGAAGTGTGTCACCCGTCTTTTCAAAAGTCACACAATAGATATTGGACAAATAGACATTTCAAAATCGGGTATGACCACCGTTTGCAGCAATGCATTCAAGACAGCGTAGACTCATCGAGTCCACAAGGGTCCGAAGAGTATCCTGAGGAACAGCTTGCCATTCCTGAAGCAGAAATGCAGTCAGCTGTGCAACATCCATTGGCAGGGGGTGATTTGTTGACTGTCTTCGACCAAGGACATCCCAGAGGTGCTCAATCGGAGAAAGGTCAGGTGAATGAGCTAGCCACGCCATCCTGATGATCCCATGTTGCTGAATAAACTCATTCACCACACGAGCTCGATGGGGTCGAGCGTTATCACCTTGGAGGATGGCATTACCACCTAAGGCCTCCAGAGCAGGCTGAACAATTGGTCTCAAGATTTCGTTCTGGTATCTTGGGCCGATCAAGTTGCCTTGGATGATGTAGAGTGGGGTCCTGCCGTGTCTGTAGAAGCCTCCCCAGTCCATGACAGAACCCCTACCTTAACGATCCACCTCTTGAATTGTGTCATCAGTAAATCGCTCTCCTGGTCGTCCCCAAACTCGAATCCTGCCATCATTGAATGACACAGTGAAGCGAGATTCATCAGTGAAGAGAACTTGACTCCATTGTTGCCTTGTCCATCGGATGTGCTCGCAACACCAAGTAACACGTGCTCTGCGTTGAGCAGGAGTAAGAGGGATTCTGACTGCAGGACGTCGAGCAGCCAGTCCAAATTCATGTAAACGTCTGCGAATTGTGCTTTGACTGACATTAACATTTACAGTTTGTCTCAGCTGACATCTTAGAGTGGAACAAGTCACTGTTCGATGGCGCAGGGCTGACAACAAGAGGTACCGGTCATCATGTCTATTGGTGCTTCTAGGGCGACCTGGCCGGTGGCGATCCTCCACACTTCCTGTGGCCTGAAATCTCTCCAAATTCTTTGGATAGTAGAGTGTGACAATGCAAGCCGTCTAGCAACCTCACGGACAGATAAACCACTCTCAACCCACGCTATAGCCCTCATTCTTTGTAAGGTGTGAAGACTTCTTCTCGGTGGCATGGTTTTTGCAAGTGATGAAACTACCCTAAGTCTGCTGATTGTAAAACAAATTAAGAGTGAACTCTGTTTACGAAAAGTCGCCATTGCACGTGGAATGTCAATCAGCACGATTACTTCACCTGTTTGGTTGTACGGAAGTTTGAAAAAACAGATTAAAAATGTGAATTTATGGTCAGCAAACCAAATTGCACGTAATCACCTTGGTTGTCGGTGAGTTGTTTTTATGCTTAACGTGCATAGAGGACTGTCAGAGGAAGATATTGCACCCATTTTTACTAAAAACTTCCTTCATTTAATCATTCTATGCGCTTATATAAAAGTGTATTGAAAGTAATAGGGTGGCCCTTGACTTTTGACGAGTAGTATATGTTGGATAAGTGCAAAATTTGTAGAGAGAAGTTTCAAGAATTTTTTTGTCATTCAAAATTAGTTTTTAAGGAAAAATTTAATAGTTTCGACAGTGAGAATAACCAGAAGGTTTATGTGGAGGCTAACGACAGGAATTTGAATTTAGAATCAAAGATTTATTATTATTATTTTTGTTGTTGTTAGTGACTTTTCGATAGGGAACGAAATATATAGCGTGTATTTTTTTATGTTTATCGGAAGGAGTACACATGGGCCGAAACACTTGTTTGACGGCGGGACCCCTTCTGATGATCAGATTGCCTCCTGTTGTATCGCTCTGTATAGAGTTTCCTATCATTGTTGCACACTGGTAAATTATTGTATTCTATTGTACGGTATGATATTTTATTGTGGTGGATGAGAGTAGAGTCTGTAGAGTGGTGCACAGTTTATATTGGTTTCGCCGTTATTCTGTTACATTGTTTTAGGCTGCTTTATATGCTCTTGTTCTGTAGTCTAGTGCAGGGATTCTCAACCTTCTTGTGAGCCTGATTTATCTCTGTGACCCCCCTCATAGTCCTGTTAGCTGGAAATAGGTACTTTACCATCTTACTGTGGTCCCCTAGAAATATGGCATGCCCCCCCTGGGGGACATATGTCCTACGTTGAGAACCACTGGTCTAGTGTATTAGTATCGTTTTGCATTGCATTTTCTCCACTCATCCGTGCTATTGCTCTGCGTCACATTGTTTGGTGTACAGTGGCGGATCTACATTTTGGGGGATCTGAAGCTTGAACTCTTGGAGGGCCCCCTTTTATTTAAAAAAAAAAGTGTTGAGGAATGGGAATGAAACGTATTTTTAGACATAACTGGTCTTATGGGCCCTGAAGTTGAACCTTCATTACCTTCATAGTAGATCCGCTTCTGGTATTGTATGTTATTATTATCATCATTACTATTCAGCTCTGTTAGGGGCATACGAAATTGAAGACAAGCCACACTATTCTGTGCCATTCGTTCAAGCCACACTATTCTGTGCCATTCGTTCAAGCTCTTTTTATATTTTCTTTGACCCTTTCATGTCTGTCTCTAGTGCTCGTCTCCATGTGATTATTCTGTCTCCTTGGGTCGGATTCAAGAACAAAGATTGCCTTGAAATGCTAACAAAAGGTTTCGTCAGTGTGTGTCCAATCCACCATACGCGTTATATTGTTTGTTATGTGTGAACTGTATTGCATTCCGGCAAGTTAAACCGTTTAAAACTTATTTATGAACGATTTAATAGAATATTTTCAGGGTAGATAATTCTACTGAATCTAGAACTTTATTTCTTGCAATTTCTAGTTATTAGAGGTTCTAAAACGGGCCTAGTGTATGGATCTCGAAGAATGATATGCTTTCCAACATGGTTGAATGTAGGTTGAACTATCCGAACAGTAAAAAAAAAGAGAAAATTGGTCTGTGTTTATAAAGACGCGCTCTAACAATACCATGGAAATAATCTTTTATTGAATTGGGTTTTTTTCCAATTCTTCCATGGTGCAAACTATCAGACATTTATTATGACGTGTCATAATGTCTACAATTTATATGATTTACCCCAGTCCATGTGTTTAATATATCTCTCTTTACACTTCTTGGACGGAAAAAGCAAGAACCAAATAGATTACATCTTAATACAACAAAGGTGGCGATCTTGTATCTCATCCATCAAGACGCTCTCAGGAGCAGACTGTGACTCCGACCATGAACTTCTTGCTGCAAACTTCAAGATCAAATTGAAAAAAGTCGTTACAAATGACAAAGTAATACGTTATGACACAAGCGCCATACCAGAAGAGTACAGTGTCGACATTCAGAACAAATTTGACATTCTTATGGCAGTACAGGAGGAAATGACACCAGATGAACTTGCCAATAACATCAGAGATGTTTATATTACAAATGCACAGAGGTTAATTCCTAAAAGAAGTATAAAGAGAAGAGAATACATCTCAGACGAAACACTGAAGTTGGTGGTAGAGAGAAGAAAAATGAAGTCCAAAAAAGATACAGAAAATCAGGAGTTGTACAAGGAATACACAAAGCAGATTAAAAAGCGAGTCAGACAAGACAAACAACAATACATAAACGACACCTGCAGGAAAATAGAGGAAATGCGCGAACAGGGATTGAGTAAGAATATGTTTTCTGAAGTAAGAACATTGAAGAACAGCAACTTTAAATCATCACCTCGAGCAATAAACGACAAGAAAGGCGACACTCTAACAGAACGTAAAGATATTCTGAACAGATGGAAGGAGTACTGTCAAGAAATGTATACGGAAATAAACAAAGCGGCAGATAACAACGTCATGAATGAAGTGGAACGTGAACCAGAACCTACCATAGAGGAAGTCCGGAACGCAATCAAACACTTAAAAAGTGGAAAATCTCCGGGTTGTGATGAAATAACAGCTGAAATGATACAGGCAGGAGGAGAAGGCAGCGCTCGTATATACCATGCATTATGCTGCAAGATCTGGCAAAGCGGAATTTGGCCCAAGGAATGGAAAAGATCAATTTACATACCCTTGCCAAAAAAGGGCAACCTGAAACTGTGCACAAACTACAGAACTATAGCTCTTATAAGCCATGCCAGCATAATACTATTACAAATCATAATGAAAAGGATGCAACACAAGCTAGAAACAGAAATAAACGAAGTACAGGCGGGTTTTCGACCAGGTAGAGGCACTAGAGATCATATATTCAACATGAGGATCATCATAGAAAAGTGTAGAGAATTCAACGTTGACCTACATACTTGTTTCATTGATTACATCAAGGCTTTCGATTGTGTACAACATCAGCAATTATGGGCTATTATGGAAAATATGGAATTTCCAAACCACCTTATACAACTCATCGCACTGCTGTACCAAGAACAACAAGCAGCCGTAAGAATAGAGGGGGAAACATCAGAATGGTTTGAAGTACAGAAAGGAGTAAGACAAGGCTGTACCCTTTCCCCTTACCTGTTTAACATTTATGCCGAGAATATCATGAGAAACGTAAGAGATGACCAAGAACACACAGAGTTTGACTCATTTAACATCGGCGGGTACCAGATCCCGGAAATCAGATATGCTGACGACACAGTCCTCCTATCGACCAACCCAGAAGGACTTGAACAATTAATTTCTGTCCACCAAAAAACACAGCGAGGCCCAGAATCTATACCTAAACACCAAGAAGACCAAAGTATTGACAACAGACAAAGTAAAGACCAAACCAGAAATTGAAATTGATAACGAAGATCTGGAAAGTGTTAATGAATTCGAATACTTAGGATCAATCATCAACAGCTCTGGCGACTGTGCAGTAGAAATTAAAAGAAGACTTGCAATTGCTTCACATAAACTAATACAGATGAAAAACCTATGGCAAGGCACAAGCAAAGAAACAAAGTTACAACTGATCAGAGCATGTATATTCCCAGTAGCAACATACGGCTGCGAGACTTGGACACTCAATAAAACAGTTGCAAAAAAAGATTACATCATTCGAAATGAAATGCTACAGAAGGATGTTGAGAATACCCTGGACAGAAAAAAAGACCAACAGAGAAGTACTACACTCACTAAACGTACAGGAACATTGGCTCCTAAATACCATCGCAATAAGGAAGCTGAAATTTTTTGGTCATATAAAAAGACATAATAGTCTGGAAAAAACAGTGATGGAAGGCATGGTCCCTGGAAAAAGGGGAAGTGGTCGACCTAGACGACGGTGGACCCAGGACATCACAGAGAGTCTGAACTTGTCTTTGGCTGATGCAGGTCGACTTGCCCAGAATCGTGATGCGTTCAGAGCAGCTGTAATGGAGACAACGTTCTGGAAAGAATACGTCACATGATGATTACACTTCTTGGGTTTTACAAAAATCATCATGAATGTGTCTGGATAAGCATTTCCCCATTATTTATTGCTTACATGGTATCCACAAATTCATTGCCAGAAGCAGAGTGAACATACTAGACCTCAGAAATCAACAAATAAAAACATAACATATTTATAATAATTTTAACTACAATAAATGAAACTCCATGTAATTCCCGGGGGTCAGGGGGGTCTCTGATGAGACAAAGACAGAATAGGACTACAGCACCCTCAGGCAATCGCACGAGGCAACTATTAGGAGGTTATACATGTGGCCACCAACCTCATCTTGCAACACTAGTTGCTATAGACACCACTGCTGTATGAGCATGTGAATGCTGTATGCAGGCTTCTTGCATTAGAATGGCTCCATGCTGCACGGAGAACGACAAGAAAATGATTATGATGATGAAATGAAAAATGACAAAGGTACCAAAAAAAAAAAAAAAACCAAACTAATTAATGTCTTAAGTCTCCTGAACACTGAAGTGTAAATAGAGATATATTAATCTCATGGAACAGGGTAAAGAGTTTACATTGTAGACATTAGGACACGTCATAACAAACGTCTGACAGTTTGCAATTTGAAGGAATTAAAAAAAAAAAGAATAACAACAAACTGGATATACCGGAGAGAGTAAAGAACACTATACACACTATACCTTAGAAGGATCAAAAACAGAAAAACAACAAACGTAATATACTGTACAGAGTAAAGAACACTTTACAAACTAATTATAACCACATGGGGTTGAAATGGGCATTCCATGCGCAGGATAAACATCACATGTCTTGAACCTGGGCCAACAAATCAATCAATCACTTTGTTGCCTACGTTAAGCATTTGTTTATGAGAAAGAAGCACATAACTGGAAACCCATGAAAAAATCGACATTTCTTAAAGGAAGTGGACACTTCTGAAGGAAGAGAAAGTAGGCATATTGAAAAGGAAGAGAAAGTGGACACTTCGAGAAATAAAAGAGAAAGTGGACGCTTCTTAAAGAAGAGAAAGTGGATGCTTATAAAAGAAAGAGCTAGTGTATGCTTATAAAAAGAAGAGCTAGTGGATGCTTATAAAAGAAAGAGCTAGTGGATGCTTATAAAAGGAAGAGCTAGTGGATGCTTTCGAAAGGAAGAGAAAGTGAACGCTTAAAAGGGAAAAGAAAGTGGACGCTTGAAGAAATAAAGGAAAGTGGACTACTAAAAAAAAATGGCAATTAAAAGGGAAAGAAAACGGAATCTTAGAAAAAAGAAAGGAAAGTAGACGTTTAGAAAAAGAAAGTAAAAGTGATCGCTTAAAAAAGAAAAGAAAGTGGACACTTAGTTATATGCAAGGAAATTGGATGCTAAAAAAAGGAAAAGAAAGTAGACGTTTAGAAAGAAATAAGAGAAGAGGACGTTTAAACACGGAACAAAAGTGAACGCTTAGAAAAAAGAAAGGAATATGGATATAAAGAAAAGGAATAGAAAGTGGCTGCATAAAAGGGAAGAGAAAGTGGATATTTAGAAAAATAAAAAGAAAGTGGATCCTTAGAAAATGAAGGAAACGGAGCACACAAGCAATCTTGTGCTAAATAAGAATACTTTAATAAGAGCATAAATAAGACATATTGGACAAATAAAACTGCGAATATTAACCTTTCTGAAATACTGAAACGCAAATCAGAACATACAACGTAAAGTATGTCTGGAGGACAGACGCAAGCAATATGTACAATATAACGAGACAGGCAGGAAATACGTTCCTTCCATTTTTACAACAGGATGTGATAGAAATGAAGATAAGAAGGCAAATAATAAGACAAAGTGAAAGAACGAAACAGGAACACATCCAAAGTGGAAATGAGCAACACGGAAGAATTCCTATTTGCAAAGAGAAATATGACTGACAACCTTCAGAATAGAACGCGATACCTCAAGATAAGACACAGTACTTGTTCCGCAAGTTTAGACTGGCTTTAAGGTCCGAACAGGTTTTCATGCTGAATATGTTCTGCATCTTCTTGCACTGTCGCGAGGTGGTTGAAGAATATGTCTGATGTAATTACATTCTGAGTGTGATGCGTGATAGTAGATAGAAATAGTCATGAATGTGAATATTCTCGTTAGAGCTTTACTATGTTGGTAAAATACTCTGTGGCGGTACCGGTAGAACCCAGGAGATAATTTGGTAGATATCTTGGTGGTGATGGGGAAAAGAATTTTGCCTACGTAAATTGTAGACTAGCCTTTTCTTCCGACATTTAAAAGTACGGTGTTCCCATGTTTAAAGGTACTTTCACACCATTTCCAGTGAAAACCCACAAACTAACTGACTAAAATTCACATTATTTGTGAACTGTATAAGGTAGGAAGTGATCTTTTGTTTGAAGTGAAGTTAATATTTGTTAAATTTCACTTAGTTTGAATTTGTCACCGCTCTGTCCATGGCATTACAGGAAGCAGAACGTCCAGCAGAGGTAAAAGTTACGATAAGGCAGCACTTATTCCAAATTCTAAATACTCTGAAACCTGAAAACAGACATGATTTTATCAAGGTAGATCTGCAGAGAGTTTAGTGGTTCTAAAGTAGATCCCCACATCTCCTAGGTTGCCGACAGCTGCTGTGTGGCAAGTGTTCCCAAACGTTTTCTGACCCTTTACTCCTTGGATTTATGGCACACATTCCAGTGTGGTGGGTTTTGATGTTATTAAGTGTTGTTGCTATGTTTACTTAGTGTACTGAATGAGGTCAGCTGTGAAGGTCCCTGAGGATAACAGTTTATGTGAATTTACAGAGTACCTTGCTGCTACCACCCTACGACCTCAATCAGACTTATTCTTGACTAGTATGTCTGATAGCTACGTCTACTGTCTAGGGTAATGAAAATGTGGTGTGCTGGTAATTAAGTACACAAACACACACACAAACACTAATACTAATCTCTATGATTAAGTCACCTGACACCGTGGTTAAAATTTAGTAATTTACAATTTTTTCCAAATTTATTTTGTCCTGAACCTAGTTTTCTTCTGGTCAGGACTTTCAACTCAATATGAATTAATTTCAATAGAATTACATATAATCAAGTAAACACATGAAAGACCTGTACATATACATAATTTAAATTTGCTAATATTGGTACTAAAACTAAAGTCTTTATTAACTAGTGCTTGATGTCGGGTCGGGGTATTTTCATCATACCCAGTCCTTTATTTAACAGTGTTCATTTGCTCTTTAACAGGATTGATGGTGGATAAGTTTATTAGTTACACAATGGAGTTTAAATTATTTAGTACTCGTTGATGAATCTCAGCAGGCCAGGTCTTTAACACTTATCTGGCCTGTGACGATTGAAGAAAGTTGTTCCTTAGGCCCACTCCTCACATGCGCTGAGGTAGTATGGTAGGCATCTCGTTTCATACAGTGTTGTACTCTTCAGAATATCTGGCACTAGCACAGTGCCAGACAAAGAAACTCTGAAACCACAAAATTAGGCTAGGTCTTAACATAATACCTAATCCACCATGTTTACAAGCATTAATACATTGAAATAAAAGACAGGGTCAGATCTCTCTGACCGACACAGCACATCTACATTAATGCTGTTATCAAGTAGCACTAGTTTCCCATTCCTCTCCTCTAAGGCCTGCACTGCATCTGAAATATTATCATTAATCTCTTCTTTCCATATAATAAGGTGAGTGATATGTTTCCACCTGACCACCTGAAAAGAAACATCTGTATTCTACATTTCTGATAGTTTATCATATTATAATTCAACCTCTAGGCCCTGTAACAGTTGGCTGGGGACCTAGAATAAGTACTCACTTGTCGTAATCATTTTTCATTATATGGCAGTGTCACTCACTCAGAATTGTTAAATAAAAAGGTTAATAATTTCTGTCTTACCACAATTCAAAAGAAATTACACAGGTACGTTGAAATAGCACAAACTCAGTTGAGCTGCTGGCTGGACTATGGCGTCCGTATTCCTTATATATATATATATATATATATATATATATATATATATATATATATATATATATATATATATATATATATATATATATATATATATATATATATATATATATATATATATTTAGTGGACGTCACACTTCACAGCATCAACGATCTGCTTCTATGGACAATCTTAAACAAAATGGCAACGAGCCGTCCAATTTTCTAATAATCTTAACTGTGTTGACCAATCAAATAGGAAAGCCAAGCTTTTTAAATTTAAAATTTTACACTAAGGTCCAAATTTGGTGCAATGTGTAGTGTATTTCTGTCGGTCGGTCTGTCCGAACTTGGCATTTCCCAAAAATGGACTTGGTTTTGGCCCAACACAAAAAAAAACACAATATTCAGTTTGAGCTATCCCATAATTTCTACCCCGTGTCTACCCCTTTTCCTACAGAACACATGACCCTTTTCCTGCTTTTACTCAAGGACGCGTCAAAATGTAACCGCTAGTGACTGCAAAACGAAAATCTGTCTGCTAGTCTGCACCGAACAAATCAGTCTTTTGTCAATAACTTCCGAGTTATCTGTCCGTCCTTTTATTTGAAAGCATATTATTTATCAGGAAAAGATAAGCTCTTAAACTAGCTAACTTTTGTGGTTCTAAACCTATTAATAAGGAATTCCATATTTTTTCCATGTTAGTCTTGAAATCTATAAACTACCACTCGTTCCCTTCTTGTTACCGCTATTTTCAAACTAATTACGAGAATCGTCCGTATTACGTTGGGAATTACGTCATTCTCAATAAGAGCTAAGCCTGTTTTCGTGACCCAAATTACGAACATTTTTTAACTTTCGTCGTATTTCAAACAACTAACTACAAGTTCGCGCGTATGCTAGGCTTAGATTCAAACCCCGTTTGCAGACGGCTTCATTTTTCTCTTCTCTCCTTTTCTTACCCCGTCTGAACGAATAGGCCTTTCGTGTCCCCATGTTATAAATAGTATTTTTCAATGACACTAGAAAACGACGTTACGGTCTACCAAAATCAACGCGCTTGTGGCGTGGGCGAAGAAGCAGCATCGTATCATAACTATATTTTATCCCTACATTTTATTTTAACTTTTATATTTATAATGGATGATTTTATCGCTGTATCAATGTATTCCATCACATCCAGGACCACTAATTCATTAAGTAAGAAAACAAATGTGAAAAGTTTAGTATGCACATGCACATAAGAAAATAAATAAACAGTTTTTTAAGTTTTCAAAAAGATAACTCTTTGTCGGTACTTAACAATATATTTTAGCATCATAATGGGTTGCTAAGTGGTTAAATCGTTTGGCTAAATGGTTAAATCAGGCCACGATGAAATAAGTTAGTGAGAGCTTTGATTCTGTTTCTTGTCCGCCAACATTTTTATTCTGCGTACGGTTTTTGAAAGTCGCGCGAGCATACTCAGCTTCCAATTTGTTTTTTTTTTTTTAAATTTGATTGAGAACAGGACTGATAATCTGGATTCAGATAGATAAGTTGTTATGAATAGAATTAAAGACTTGTAGACACGTTTAGTAAGAATTGGAAATGCCCTTCCAAGTGTACACCAAAAATGTTATAACTTCTTGTTATATTAGAGATCAATTAACCCATTTTCGTTCTCTAGTCCACAACCTTTTTTTCAATAACATAACTACTTTTAAGAGATTTCAGTAGAAGATTATAGTTATTCAACGAATATTCACCGCCGGTTATTGACACGTACCCTTTGCTACCCTGGGTGGGAAACCCAATAATAATCGTTCATGAAATCTTTGTCTTTATTTCCTGGATTGTTTGCTATCAACAATCTATTTTCCTTTTTCTTTCCCTCACATTAAAATTGTATTGCCGTCATATTTGACAGCATCGGGTTTCCTTACACAGAAGGGTTGAAGATCGAAACCACCAAAATCTACATGTTCGCTATCTTCTAGCATGGCTAATTGTTGTCATAACTACCAGAACCATTTATTCATGATGAAGATACTTTCTCATCACAATAAATGAGCTCAAACCGGTCCATATCTAAGTGCATTTATTACACATAAGGAAGGGAAACCCGAGGCCTGTAAACAGTAAATAAATATTAGATATACATCAAGGTATGCTTTCAGGCACTCGTAAGAAATAAAGAAGTAGAAAACTAGACAACAGAAAAACAACAGACGTGAGTGGGTTACCCAGGACTCGAACCCAGGACCTTCCGTGCGACAACCCCGCCTAGCTATGCAAGCGAATCACACTATTCTCCCTGCCATCTAGGCATCACCAAAAAAAATGATGCTTCGATGACGGGTCATTAGTGCGACACATAACTCCGGAAATTTACCATGGGCAGTCCAGCCTATTAATGACGCATGTGACGTATAATGGAAATATAGCCTACAGTAACTGACAGTCTTTCGTGATCCCGTTAGCGTCTATGATTTGCTAGCAAAGCCGTGCAACTTACAGCCTGCGTTTACTCACTTTTAATCCACGCCTCTTTTCTTGAGACGTAAACAAACAAACAAACGGAAAGTTTACCAACTTCCGCGACCTGCCAGTCATAACAGGGAGCGAAGCCGGTTTGTTTACCTGAGTTTCTCACGCGAGCTGATCTGTCAATCATCGGATATCAGACAGACGCACGTGGAAATTTCCCGAGGACCCTTTGATGTTCGTACACTCAGGGGGAAACAAATCTTTGATTTCCAAAAACGGGGAAAATCTCGGAACGAAACCCGTTACACGGTTCCAAGTCTTTGTTGTCGATTAGCAGCGCCGACAGAAGCGACAATGTAAACCTTTTATCTAGGGAACTCTATTCTGATTTTCTCTACTGTGAACGGTGGTGTGAAAATTAGCATCCTCTAGAGAGCAGATAACAATAATGTATATAAACTGTGATTCCTCAAATCAGTTATCAGTGTCGCTCAGAATTTTTCGGAAATTCTAAACACGTAGTATAGAACCATTGTGGAAAGTGTGTTAATAGCCTCGTGGGGATTTCATTCGGATTTTCTGGTAATAGAAATTTGTGCTTAAGTGTTAAAATGTTTTAAGTTTTACCATTATAAGTCACTGTGATTTCCTAGCGTTAAAACTAGTGAAATAAAATAACGCGTAGATATTCTTGCCAGTTGTTCAGTTTAATGTAATTTTACCACCCGCTTTATCACATAAGAAGAGACGTTTAGTTGACTAATGAATACACTAGGCGCGACTGATAGTGGACCATAGAATTTACATTATATTTCATTTGTGTAATTGTATAAGTGACTAGTGTTAAATATAATACGACTTAACAAACAGACGCCGACAATCAAATAGCTATTAATGACAGGCGATATTTGTTAAGTGCGCGTAGGGATAATTAAATAATAATTGACATTGTGCGTTGATCGTTGACAGGACAGGAGGGGGAAAGGCTGCATGCCTCAACCAAACCTGCACCCGCTAAGCGACGCGCGATAGGATAGGCTAGGGACACTGTGTGCCTTTTAACTTTAATCAGGACTAACGGAGAGGATAAGAGATCGTCTCCTCACCTTCCGTGTATATACATATGTAGAGATATAATAATAGGATTTTTTAAAAATAATGTTTCTCTATTTCTAGCAGACCTGATCAAACGGCGACCAGCGGTCTATTTTGGTCCTTTTTTCTTCATTTACTTAGTGATTAATGTGGTCTTCTTCTTGGCTTACACGTCCTCAAGTTCATTTGAGAACAGGATTGGCCATTAAACATTTTTAAATAGTAAATTTAACTGGACTTATAAATACCCAGATAATTTTTTTTCAATTTTATCAGCCCACTGGGTTGTGAAAGATATAACAGGTACCTGACTTTTGACAGTCGTATCAGCGGATTTATTCAGCAAGTTACGTTGTCTCAAAATCGGCATTCACCACAGCCAGCCGATAGGATTTACCATCATCATCAATTAACAATAATTAACAGTTTTAGCAACCAGATGTTTTCCTTATTACTGTGAACACCAGATCTCGGGTTTTCTACATTAACTATTTCGAGGTGACATTCGTCTATCCAGGAACCGACCACAAAATTAAGCGTCCCCCTTATACAAATTTAATTATTAGAAGGAGGGATTGAGGCCCAATTTGGAAGATAAAAACGCTGGAATAGATATATACTCAGACTTTGTATGTCCAAGAGATTTCTTCACCAAAAATAGGGTAAGCGTGAGTGAGTGGCCACGTATGTCAGTGAGTGAGAGAGAGAGAGAGAGAGAGAGAGAGAGAGTATTTTCTTTGTTACAGGAAAATTGTACCACGTCTGTATTTTGCTGAAATCTTGTTTAATTTTACTGGATAGCATTTAGTGCGAACTTTGTTCTTTTCTTTACTGTCTGTTCTGTAACATAGTGCTAACCTTTAACCTTTGGGGTTATTAACTTGTTGGGTTCTTTTTTTCTCTCAATGAAGGGGAGGGCACATGTATTCTGATATTTTTCTATGTTTGAATTCTGATTTTATTCGATCGTTTCTTAGATATTCGGTGTTTTAAAGTTTAAATGATAATAAACAATAAAAGAACTTACCTTTGTGTGTTGGTCAGACCCATACCCAATTTACCATAGTTTTTTCACGTTTGTGTGTCTTGTTGTCACATAATTGTGTGTGTGTGTGTGTGTGTGTGTTTAGTAAAACTTATAGTTACAGATATAGGGAGGTGCAAGATCGTCTTATATAAAAAATAGTCGTATAGATAGGCTGGACTAGAGAAACTTCTCATTCCAGAGACAGATCTTCTCCTTAAACTATTCACTCGTGAAATCTATTCTCACACCTTTACTCATCACGTACTATCACCATCCACTCTACTCAGGCGGGACCATAAATATCTTCAAACCTATCTAAATTCACGACAACGCAATCACTTCTGTTGTTCCCCTATTATACAGTATAGGTCAGATTTACACCAGACATTGCGTCATTAGTAGTATAATAATATTGTCAAGATTGATGCAACCTACCTAGTACAGGTGATTGCCAATTCGCTTGTCTGAATTTAAATTTATTTTCCATGGGTCTGTTATCTATCCTTACATTATCATAATATCTATCTTCATCATTATTTAACATTGTACTCACGCTCTTCCCTGTCAAACATTTTCTGATGATGATTATTATTAAAGGGAGCAAACATCCCGTCAAAATATGACGAGAAATAATTATGTTGTGTTCTTTCTACTGCATGTCCTGATACAATAACTGCCTTTGTTGATGACGTTTCAGACAACCACCTTAAAGCCGCAGTAGCTGCTCTACTTCCATTCTCATGCTGGAGGTGGTTGTCATGTACGTCCCGTTATGTTCAGCGACGATCATAACTCTAGCCGAGAAGTCCCATCCTGAGTTACCATGGAAATAATCTTTTATTGAATTCATCTCAGCTTTTGGTTTGTGTAAGAATCACCATGAATGACGTCATTATCAGCATGAATGACGTCAGGATTAGCATTTCAGTCTGAGGAAGGATCCCGTTACACGGCTATTAGGGCATTTTGGGAATATGATGAAAGCTTTAATTTTCATTTGAGTATATCGCTCCTTTCCATACTATTTCATCTTCATTGGATCACTGTAGTGAAATTTATCATGACTTATATTTAATGGTGGTTATGGCTTGGGAGAAAGAAATGAGAGAGGTGACAGACTGATAGAGTGGGCAAGAACACATGATATGATAGTAGGAAACACCTGGTTTAAGCAGCATCCTAGACGCCTTTGGACGTGGAAAAGACCAGGGAACAATGTTCATAATGAGATTGACTATATACTAATAATGCAGGAGATTTAGAAACAGTTTGAAATCTGTGAAAACTAGGCCAGAAGCAGACTGCAACAGCGATCATGTAACAGTAACAGGAAAACTTAGAATGAAACTGAAGAAAGTAAAGCGAGCTTCAAACAACATCAAATTAAACTTAGCCTTACTTAAATCAGATAAGGAAATGAGTGAAAGATACAACATTACAGTACAGAATAGGTATAATGCAATAGAAAAAATACAGAGTATAGATGAACAGTGGGAAATGCTACAGGAATCAATATATCAAACATCAAAACAAATCGTACCAGAAGTAAAGAGGACTGTAAAGAAGAAGTTGATGACAGATGAAATTTTACAACTAATGGATGCAAGAAGGAAGAAGAAGCAAGACAACGAAGAATATGACAGACTAAATAAGGAAATAGTAAACAAATGTAAAACCGCAAAAGAAGCATGGCTAAACCAGAAATGCAGAGAGCTTGAAGTGCAGAACCTAAAAGACACAAAATATATGTACAAGCAAATAAATGAGTTAACAGGCAGAAGGACACAAACAGTCACTGGCTGTTTAATATCAAAAGAAGGAACATTGTTAATGGGTCATGAGAACAAGATAGAAAGGTGGACAGAATACATCAAGGAGCTGTATGATGATGAAAGACCAGATTTGAACAACCAGGACAGTTGTGAAGGACCTCCAATACTTGTGGCAGAAGTAGAGGATGCCATGCGCCACATGGAGAAAGACAAAGCGCCTAGACCAGATAATGTAACAGTAGAGGAAATGGAAGCTTTGCGAGAATTTGGAGTAGAAGTGATAACAAAACTCTTAAATGACATCTACAACAGTGGTCAAATAACGCGCAAAGGAAACTTATTTCACAAGTTAAAAAGAAGCAATCCACTTTTTTGGGCATTTTATGAGAAGAGGAAAGCTGGAATATATCGTAACAGCAGGTAAGATTGAAGGAAAAAGAGATAGGGAAAGACAAAGAGAGCAAATATTGGACAGTTTGACATCGTGGCATGGAAAGAAGGCAACACAGAATTGATAAATTGTACTGGAGACAGGAAGCTGTGGAGAGACATGATCTCCTACGCCACTAGGCACGGTACTTGAAGAAAAAGATAGTTAAGGGTCAATACACCACGAACAAAATGTCAGTTTCGTTTACACCGTATGTTACCGAAATGACGGTTGGGTTTTTTATTTCTTTGTTCGTTGGCCTGACTTGACTGTGATCCACTGTCACTGAGCGTTAACTCTTGGTGACCTTGATGCCATTAAGTGGCATTGCACAGTTCGTATAAGCTGTTTTGGGCTGATGTGAAGTGATTTGTCTATGGGTGGGTTGTGTGGTAAGAAGAGTTGTTTCATTCCCTGGAAGGCAAGGCACAGTAGTAGATGGTGCTCTACTGTATCTAACGGGTTTGGGCAGTGTCTACATTTTGCTATAGTTTATGAGCTATATTCTTTTTCTGTGGCCATTTAGTGTCTTCTTCTTTGATCCGTAGTCGCCGACCGTCAAAGCAGTCAGTTGCCATTACGCCTGGTGGCGTCTTGTAGGGCAACAACAAATTGATTCCACTTTGCTCGGTCGGCGGCCATCCTTCGTACAGTGCCCCAACTCTGGTTCATTCTTTGCATCTCAGCCTCCACAGTCCTCCGCCAAGTTGTTTTTGGTCGGCCTCTCTTTCGTTTTCCTTCAGGGGTCCATAGCATAGCTGTTCTTGTGATGTCATCGGGGTCTCTTCTGAGGACATGGCCAACCCAGCTCCAGCGTCTGCCAGCTATGATGGTGTGCATGTCCTCTTGCTTGCTCCGAGTAAGCAGATCTTGGTTGGTGATGATATTCGGCCAAAAGATTCGGAGATTTTTTCTTAGGCATGTTGTGTGAAAAGAGGACAATTTCGACATTTACGTCTCTGTAACTCTCCAGCTCTCCGCGCCATAGAGAAGCACAGAAAGCACACAGCTCTGATATAATCCTAATTTTGTGCTTGTGCTGTACTGAGAGGACTTCCAGATGTTGTTTAGACTAAAAGAGGCTGTTCTTGCTTTGTTCATTCTGTTGTTGATGTCTGTAGTGTAGAGTGACCTATTCTGAATCTGAAGATTTTTGTGGGATCTTTTCTTTGTTCGTCACAGGACGTTCCACTTGGACCGTTTGATATATGGAGATAAACTGAGATGGCATGGGCTTGTCGCACGATAGAAGGATAGCAGGCAGATGCACTATTCTAAGAGATTGTCTAATAATAAGATAAAAGGGAAGTAAAGGGTCCCGTTACAGGCCCATTGAGTCATATTGGGAATTTGGTGTTAGGCCCATATTTTCTTGACTAACAGCACACTAGGGATGATGTGGTCAGCATCACGCCGGCGCCTTAACCTTCCCAGACTTGCTCTGGTACCCAATTCATGTGGCTGGGTCGACACTGGAGCCGTTTGCGGTCTAAAAATCCCACCTCAACTGGGGATCGAACCAAGGACCGCCGAGCTAGGAAGCCAGTGCACTAACCACTGCTCTACCGCGGCTCCCAATAAGATAATAGCTCAAATTAAAATGGACATGAAAGAGCTGGGGATTGTAAATCTGAAAGAGATTGTCAAGAATAGAAAACAACATCCGGTCTATCGTTTCATCAGGCAGAGGTTTAAATAGGACTGGTGATCTCATTATGTAAGAACATTACTGCAGAAACCAACGCCACAAGAGAACATACATGGTTTAATGTATTCTTTCTACTGCACTCAGTGCTGGATTAACCGTTAAGCAACATAAGCACATGCTTAGGGCATCAACGGAAAGGGGGGGGGGCACTACAGAATTTTCCCTCTAGCTATCATGCCCTTAACTCTCATCTCTTTCACTGCCACAGTCGTCTTTAGTCGAATATTATGTAATTGTCAATATCTGCCGTGGTCGGCTTTAATCCGAATCGTTTATGCCCCCCCCCCCCCCAAAAAAAAAAAAAAAAAAAAAAAAAAAGAAGTTTTCTTTGGTATAGTGAGTGACTGAAAGTGTCAGACATAGACCTAGAGTTCATTATGTTTTGCCTGTCTTACCAACGTTTTTCTGCATGAATTTCAGTGGAGTCTGGCCAGGAAGAAAATAGAATTTTCAGTCTCTCAGCATTTATTGAGTCTTAATGTCTTGTCAGTTAAGCAATGGAAGCGCCGGGTGAGGGGACCATTGGGGGCTGTGCTTAGGTCATCAGTTGGCCTAAATCCGGCCCTGACTGCAGTGATGGCTCCTTGCTACCCATGGAACAAACAAGAGAAATTATGATGATAATGATAATGATGATGGTATAGAGTATACATCTTTCATTAACAAAGGTGCAATTCTGACTAAGATGGTACAACAATTCTCGTACTACATCTAATGTTAAATGGGTGCTGGCGATAGATTAGAATTCGAAATGATACGACAAGATCACAAATGTGGAACGCATGACAAGAATCAAAATGTCAGAAGAACAATAGGTGAGGAGTATGCGCTGGTGTTGATAGGACACACATGGAAGAGAAATGTTAATAGTTGTGATGATGATAAATCACCGTTTACCTCTTATGAAGCATGTAACACCCATTGCAGCCCTTACAGGAAGTTTGCATCAAGGAATGCATGCGCTGTAGCAATGTTTTATTATGTTGAGATTGCCAGGCTCACGCATAACCACATATGAAGTGCCTCATACGACATGCTTGATGGCGCAGTAGTTTTATTCTTTCTAAGTCTCCCCCGCCCCCCCCCCCCTCTCCACCCCTGGTAACTACAAGAGACTCACTGGCTATGGTGCCGTCACTGCGCATGTACGTCATATTGAAGAAAAACATCTGGTATATCAGTATATTTATTTGAGAAAAGTGCATGTGCCGGTTTGTCTGTAGTGAATTATGCTTTTTGTATAAGGTCTGACTTGCAATTTTCGCCATCAGTGTAGGTTTATTTAGATATGAGGTTAAAATGTTGCAGATAAGTTGTTTATTTTAAGTTTATCCAATATTACAATGTTAAACACAAAAATTGCGAATGCTGAGAGTAATATTCGTACAACGTGATAAAAATAAAGCATTTTGTTATGTTTAGATAAGCGGCAGTGTAACTGCGTTTGTTTTGATTGCAAGTATCAAAGTTCGTTCTGACAAAAATGCCGTAATTTAACAAAAAATATGCATGCACTAATAACATTAAAGGAATATGTGACTCGGATATAAAGTATATAACAGCACGAGCATAAATATAATAAGATACAGACTTTGCTATTTAAGAAGAAATGAACACGCAAAAAGAAATGAAGACACTTTAATACTTTATAAAGGGGGAAAAAAAGCAGAAACACCTTGAACAAAATAAGCGTTATATATTTAAAAAATAAAAACATAAACCACAATTAACTATTACCAAGGAAACCAAATGCAAGAAGGGTAAAAGAACAAATCAATACGAGACACATATACTTAGTCGTTCCTCTTCTACCGTGAGGTGTAGAGGTTTGGAAGAGAGAGCGCCATACTATCCTATCGGCTGTCTTCATCCTGGCCTGGTTCCATTCTAGTCATCGGTCCTTCAGAGATTGTCTAATTGTGACAACACGTCTGAACATGTTCTTTTGTGTGATCTCTTACACCTTCAACGCTCCGGCAGTATCCTTTCTTTTTATTCATATTTCTCATCGCTTTTATTTGGCATAAATCATGCCTTTTCATTCGTTATTTTCACTATTTTGCTCTATGCTGGACATAGCATGGTGAATTCTCTAATACGCCACTCCCCTATGGCAGTATTTGCTATGGGAGTAATGCGTATCTTATTGTTTCACACTCCACTCCCAGATTGTTGTTACGATTCGCCAGGTTTATTGACCCGGCCAGCGATAATATTTTATCGCCTAATCTGTCTGACCGACTGTGGAAACGGGGCGGTCGAACATTTGACCCCATTGGAAAGCTGTTGATCATATTGACCCAAGCCGGTATTGTGATATGATGAAAGAAGACAATACGGTTTGACCAGACATCTGTCTGGCGGAGGCACGCAGATAAATGTGATAAACAGAGGTGCGTCCGGAAGTATTAGATAACGATATGACATCACTGTGTAAGAGGCCACGCATGTCCATTAAATTTAATATTTTCAAATACGCGTGGCTCACCCGTCATAAGAAGAATTATAGATTTCCAGACCAAATGTCTCACCCGTTGTTAAGGGATGAAGAAATCGCCCGAATTCGTTCGTTGTCTAGGGTCTATTTGTGTTATTGTAGAAGTGAGAATTCATTCATCTTGCTTTGGTTTATATTGTTGAATATTCTGGCAACCACCCGTCTTGTATACACCTTTCTATATCAACATCTCAAGTACTGCATAAAGTTAATAACGGTGTAAATTAACCTTGAGAGATTGAATAAACTACTGGGCTTGGACGATTTGGCAACAGTTTAATAACGAGTAAGTACACACTAACAAGGTCACAATTACGAACATGGCATGCATGCTCCCTCTCTGTGTTACAGTCTTGCTTAAATCTGATTCGACTTTCTAAACATGTCACTCGACTTCTCCCTTCCACATATCTTGATAATCTTATTTATTAATCACTATTTCCAGCGGGGTATTTAGCGTCCCGTTCAAAAGTTCATTATAATTTTTTTATCAACATTGGTGTCATGAAATATTCTAATCCACATATATAAATTATTAGGTAAATATGAAGCCTAACAAATAAAATTAATAAAGAAAAGAGCAATGGAAAAATAACAGTGCTGTCACAAAGAATATACTCGAAATCCCCCTTGTTTTCTGCTACGTCTGCAAATTGTAATGCTTTCACGTTGATATAAAAGCTTACTGTATTATTACCCGCTTTCTTCAATGAAACGTGTGCTGTATTTCTTGGAAAAGCATTGAGAGGCCCTGCGTAATGACCTAAATTAATCCTAACATTAATTATATTACGTTACCAAAACGAACGAACAGATGGACAAAAGGATAAAGAGAGAGGGGAGGGCTGAAAATCAGGAACGCATGCAACACGCGTCGCGCGATACACAAATGCTGCCATCACGCGTGTAAGTCTACATGCACTAATTTTTTTTCAGACGGACAGTGATAAAATACACTACCCTTTCCCAGAGTTAGGTTTTAAAATCATAAAAAACGCTTATTAGGAAAGATAACAATAGATGGGTTTACGTTTGAAAACATAACAGTACCCAGACAGCACATCTTCGAAACAGGAGGTAGAAGAAATTGCATATTTTGAATGCAGCCACGTAGCTCCTTTAAATTTGTATTTTTGGGTTCCTTAGGGCTTGCTGACAAATAATATGTAAAACGTTACGCAAATAGTCCAGGAATTAATAAATTATACCCAAAATAAAATATTGGGGGTGCCTGACAGCATAAAATCATTTCTGCTCATAAGATTTTTTTTTAACGTGTTTGAAAAAAATTTACGTTACAGAAATAGCCTACCATGTAAACTCCAAATTGATTGGAGCGCAACAAATGAAAGCCTAACCACGATTGGTCGGGCTATAAATACTATCTTGGTTGTTAGGGGAAACGGGGAAAGGTAACATTTTTTCAAACACTTGTCGAAACGGGGCTCATTGGTCAGACTCGCTGATATACACACTTGGGAGCGTTAGTTCGAAACCACTTGTTTAAATAAGCTTGATAAAGCATCAGTGCGTTGAAGCCAGCTTATATTTGGCTAAATAAAAGCCTGGAAGATAAGCAGATGGGAATTTGTGCCAGTTTGTGCCAGAATTCATTGCTAATCAACGTATCTGTGTTTATTCGTATGAATTGTGGTAAGCTTGAACCATTCAATATCTTTTAATGAAAATTGAATGTGAATTGTTGATTTATGCCTGTATATATATGTGTAGTTCAGTGGCAAACGTGAGGTAAAGCCTATAATGCTCCAGCCTGAACAGAGGGTGTCGGAGAGAAGTAAAACGGCATGGAATGGCCAAACAGTACACTGACACCTAGATGATTGACTAGAAAGAAATAATGCTGGAATTGCAGAGGCGTAGTAACCATTAAGAAGGGTAATACTGGAATAAAGTATTTCAAATGAAGCTGACAGTTGGCCTAATGCTCTGAACTCAATGTTTGTGCTGTGTTGTGATCAGTGTAACAAGAGAGTTTAAGTTAGTTATGAAGTAGAAGGTACATCCTTCTTGATTTCAGGGACAGTGGTCTTGATGGTACTGAGCAGCACCTAGTCAGAGCTTTGCTGAATCCAGTGTCGGACAGCATACTCCTTGGTCCTTTTAGCTATCAGTGAGGTGTCTCCAGAGCCCAGAGGAGAATTCGAGCAGAGGAGTCCTTTCCTGCCGCCATCACGCCAGATAAGCTAACTTGGCCAGCTGAGCTCAACATTATGTCCCCTCATCTTGAACTGACTTTGTAAAATTAACATTAAGAGGGGAATTTACTTGTCTTAAAATCAGGAACTGTGAACATCTCCAATACTAGTCCCTAAAGACAAACTATTGAAGTCATGATGACAAATACCAACAGAGCTTGAACAAAACAAAACCAGTATTACCTCATTTTACTACTACACAACTGACACACATAGAACATTTGTAATAATATATGTCACTACAATATTCATATTAAATACATTCTGTACATAACTTGTAATTTAAATTGATTGTGATTCCTGGTTCCCTTGTAGTTGAATCAGGACACATATTCATTCATGCCAGTAATGAATACATATTGTTATTTGAAAAGTTACGAGTGACTTCTTTAAGATATTCTCATAGAGTGTTATATGTATGTGAGTGTCACAGTGTTGTTAAGAGTAGTGGATTAAATTAAATTGTTTATCTGTCTGTTGTTGTGACTTACACTTCATCATACACATACCCTAGACACATAACGTAGCATCACACTATTCCAGAATAATTCTGACTGAGATATAGAGATATGTGGTAGCAAGTAAGGTTATCTATAATACACTACTCTTAATAGATATAGATACCTTCACAGCTGATCTCAGTCAGTACACTAAGTCCCCTATAAATATTTATAACATCCCACTTCACCACATATATTGGGGTCTCGCTCCCGGGATTTTGAATCTTTACCTATTAACAATATTGGGGGTAATTCACTTCAGGGAATATAAGAATTAAAAAGTATCCTTGGGTGGAATTAAATAAGGTTGAGCTCACGGTGCCTGTGTTGTCCATTATATATATTTAGAATTTGAATTGTTGGTTAGACATTGTAGAAATTTACATGATAGACAATGGCGGACCTGGCCAAATTTCGATCTGCTGCGGTTCAGACTGCAAAAGAGTTAGGATTAGATGGGCAAGTTATGGTTGCCTATGTCACGACGGAATGTGACAAATTTATTGAACGTGAAGAAAGAAGGTTTGAAGCCGAAAGAAAGTTAGAGGCTGACAAGGAAATTAAGAGGTTGCAGATTGAGGCTGACAAAGAGGCTAAAGCATTGGAAGCCGAGGAAAGAAGACAGGCTGCAGAAAGAGAAGAGAAGAAATTAGCTGCAGAAAGGGAAGAGAAGAAATTAGCTGCAGAAAGGGAAGAGAGGAGATTAGCTGCAGAGAGGGAAGCAGAAAAGGAAGATAAAAGATTACAAAGGGAATGTGGTGAAGTGGGATGTTATAAATACTTATAGGGAACTTAGTGTACTGACTGAGATCAGCTGTGAAGGTATCTATATCTATTAAGAGTAGTGTATTATAGATAACCTTACTTGCTACCACATATCTATATATCTCAGTCAGAACTATTCTGGAATAGTGTGATGCTACGTTATGTGTCTAGGGTATGAGTATGGTGAAGTGTAAGTCACAACAACAGACAGATAAACAATTTAATTTAATCCACTACTCTTGACAACACTGTGACACTCACATACATATAACACTCTACAAAGATATCTTAAAAGAGTCACTGATGAACTTTCAAATAACAATATGTATTCATTACTGGCATGAATGAATATGTGTCCTGATTCAACTACAAGGGAACCAGGAATCACAATCAATTTAAATTACAAGTTATGTACAGAATGTATTTAATATGAATATTGTAGTGACATATATTAGTACAAATGTTCTATGTGTGTCAGTTGTGTAGTAGTAAAATGAGGTAATACTGGTTTTGTTTTGTTCAAGCTCTGTTGGTATTTGTCATCATGACTTCAATAGTTTGTCTTTAGGGACCAGTATTGGAGATGTTCACAGTTCCTGATTTTAAGATAAGTAAATTCCCCTCTGAATGGTATTTTTATAAAGTTATTTCAAGATGAGGGGACATAATGTTGAGCTCAGCTGGCCAACTCTGCTTATCTTGAGTGATGGCGGCAGGAGAGGACTCCTCTGCTCGAATTCTCTTCTGGGCTCTGGAGACACCTCACTGATAGCTAAAAGGACCAAGGAGTATGCTGTCCGACACTGGATTCAGCAAATCTCTGACCAGATGCTGCTCAGTACCATCAAGACCACTGTCCCTGAAATCAAGAAGGATGTACCTTCTACTTCATAACTAATTTATATTCTCTTTTACACTGATCACAATACAGCACAAACATTGCGTTCAGAGCGTTAGGCCAACAGTCAGCTTCATTTGAAATACTTTATTCCAGTATTACCCTTCTTAATGGTTACTACGCCTCTGCACTTCCAGCATTATTTCTTTCTAGTCCATCATCCAGGTGTCAGTGTACTATTTGGCCATTCCATGCCGTTTTACTTCTCTCCGACACCCTCTGTTCAGGCTGGAGCATTATAGGCTTTACCTCACGTTTGCCACTGAACTACACATATATATACAGGCATAAATCAACAATTCACATTCAATTTTTCATTAAAAGATACTGAATGGTTCAAGCTTACCACAATTTCATGGAAATAAACACAGATACGTTGATTAGCAATGAATTCTGGCACAAACTGGCACAAATTCCGTTCTGCCTATGTTCCAGGCTTTTATTTTAGCAAAAATGTGAGCTGGCTTCAACGTACTGTCGCTTTATCAAGCTTATTTGAATTAGTGGTCTCGAACTAACGCTCCCAAGTGTGTATATCAGAGAGACTGGCCAATGAGCCACGTTTCGACAAGTGTTTGAAAAAATGTTATCTTTTCCCGTCTCCCCTAACAACCAAGATAGTATTTATAGCCCGACCAATCGTGGTTAGGCTTTCATTTGTTGCGCTCCAATCAATTTGGAGTTTACATGGTAGGCTATTTATGTAACGTAAGGTTTTTTTCAAACACGTTAAAAAAAAAATTTTATGAGCAGAAATGATTTTATGCTGTCAGGCACCCCCAATATTTTATTTTGGGTATAATTTATTAATTCCTGGACTATTTGCGTAACGTTTTACATATTATTTGTCAGCAAACCCTAAGGAACCCAAAAATACTAATTTAAAGGAGCTACGTGGCTGCGTTCAAAATATGCAATTTCTTCTATCTCCTGTTTAGAAGATGTGCTGTCTGGGTACTGTTATGTGTTCAAACGTAAACCCATATAATGTTGTCTTTTCTAATAAGAGTCTGTTATGATTTATAAACCTAACTCTGGGAAAGGGTAGTGTATTTTATCACTGTCCGTCTGAAAAAAAAAATTAGTGCATGTAGACTTACACGCGTGATGGTAGTAATTGTGTATCGCGCGAAGCGGGTTTAGTGTTCGGCTTTCTGCCTCTCCCTTCTCTTTTTATCCCTTTAGTCCATCTGTTCGTTCGTTTTGGTAACGCAGTATAATTAATGTTAGGGTTAATTTAGGTCATTACGCAGTACGTCTCAATGCTTTTCCAAGAAATACAGCACACGTTTCATTGAAGAAGGCGGGTAATAATACAGTAAGCTTTACTATCAACGTGAAAGCGTTACAATTTGCAGACGAAGCAGAAAACAAGGGGGATTTCGAGTACATTCTTTGTGATAGCACTGTCATTTTACCATTGCTCTTTTCTTTATTATATGTATTTATTAGGCTTTATATTTAATTGATAATTTATATATGTGGATTAGAATATTCCATGACACCTCCCCTCTTAAAACAGACATTATATGTCAGTCCTTTATTCTATATACACATAGAGAAATTTATTATTATTTCTGGGGTTTACGGTGATTCTCATCACACGGATGGCGGCTTAAAAAATCCGCTCCCAGATTGGTTTTTCCAGATATATATTCAATGCTAAAATTATATGGAGCCAGAAGCAAAGACCATCGGAGTAACCTAGAGTTCTCATGCTTAGCCTGTGCTAAAAACGATAAAGGTTTGTGGTCAGTTTGCAACTTAAATGCCTTCCCATATAGATAAATATTGAATTTCTTTATTGCCCATATTACTGCAAGACATTCTTTTTCGCTAGTTGAGTAGTTGATTTCAGCTTTATTCAACTTTCTGCTAGCATATGCCACTGGGCTTAATTCCCCATCCAATGCATCTGATTTCTGTAGTAAAGTTGCACCTAGCCCAATATTACTTGCATCCGTCCTTACTATGAATTCTTGACTTAAGTCAGGTAATTTCAAAATGGGTTTACTTGTGAGCTTTTCCTTCAATTCTTGGTAAGTCATTTCACATTGTGGTGTCCATGTAATGCGATCTGGAAGTCCTTTACGTGTCAATTCAGTTAACGGTGCACATATGGAATTAAAGTTCTTGATATACTTCTGGTAGAAACCACATAATGAGACAAAGGATCTCACGTCCTTCTTGGTTTGTGGTCTCGGGGCTTTCTGTAGTTTCTCTAAATTCTTTGGGTCAGGGGTCATGTTTCCCTGATAAACTGTGTGTCCCAAAAATTCCAATTCTTTACATCCAACGCAACATTTGGTTGGTCGGGCTGTTAAATTTGCCTCCCTAAGTCGATCAAACAGCATGTTCAGAGAGTCAATGTGTTCCTCAAATGTTTCTGTTGCTATAAGGATATCATCCATAAAATTTGTTATACAGGGATTATTCAGAGGATCCAATAATTTTCTCATCATTCTAGAGAAGACACTAGGCGCATTCTTCAATCCAAATGGCAATCTATTAAACTCATAGTGTCCTTCTGAGGTACTAAAAGCTAGGTATGGTCTAACCTCAGGCTTTACTGGAATCTGATAGTATCCTTTACTCAGATCCACTTTTGAGAAATATTTAGCTTTATTTAGTCTGGCAAACAGCTGATTTGTATCCGGCAATGGATCCACCTGTCCTTCTGTAATAGCATTCAGTCTCCTGTAATCTATACAGAGTCTATGTTCTCCAGAGGGCTTCCTTAAAAGTACAACACCGGAACTATACGAAGACTCACTGTGCGAAATAATTCCTTCCTTCAACAGATAGTCTATCTCTTCCTTCAAAGCTTTTTCCTTAGCAAACGGAATCGAATATGGTTTCATACAGACAGGTGTGGAGTCTATTAATTTCATATCATATTCCAATAGGTTTGTATGCCCTGGTCGGTCTGTTAACACCTCTGCATGATTATTTAGAACCTGTTGCACTCTCTCTTTCTGAGTTTTCGTTAAATGTGTACTGATTTTCACCTGTGCTGCTGTCTCACAGGGGTGTAATGGATATTCAAATGATGAAAGTGGTTCCTTTTTCATCTCCATGGCGATGGACAAGGTCAACAAGTGTGTCTCTTCCTGATGTTCTCTTTCCAAATATTTCTTCAGGAGATTCACATGATAGATTTTTTCTTTCCCCTTCTTATCTATCTTATAATTTGTTCTAGACACCTTCTCTAGAACTGTATATGGACCCTGCCATCCAATTTGTAACTTATTCTGACTCCCGGGCAAAAGAAGCAGTACCTTCTCTCCCACAGCCAAATTTCTGTCTTTCGCCTTCCTGTTATAATAGGCAGCATGTTTCTTCCTGGCTTGTTTCAAATTTTCATTGGCAAGTTTCCAGCCAGTTTTTAACCGAGTGGTCAGCTCATTCACATACTGGTATGAAGATGTAATGTTTTCCTCTGCCTTTTCATCAGTCCACGTTCTTAACATAGCTTCAAGTGGACCTTTTATTGGCCTTCCAAACAATAATGTTGCCGGGGCCATACCGGTTGAACTATGGGGTACCTCCCGATAAGCAAAGAGGGCGGCGTGCAGGTACTGGTCCCATGTATCTGGTTTTTTCGTGTGCCAACTTTCTCAGGATCGACATTAATGTGCCGTTAAATCTTTCCACTTGGCCGTTCCCTTGGGGATGATACACACTACAATGGAAGTGTTTGGCCTGAAAGATCCTGAAAACTTCTTCAGTTAGTTTCCCCTTGAACTGAGAGCCATTATCAGTCAAGATTTGATTGGGAAAGCCTAACCTTGTGAAAATTGTGAGCAATGCCTCTGCCACATGTTTAGAATCAATCGATGACAGGGCTACTGCCTCTCCCCACATAGAACAAGTGTCACCAGAGTCAGAATGTAGCTGTTCCTTCTCTTGGTTCGGGTGAGAGGTCCCACAAGATCCACGGCAACTCTCTCAAAGGGTGTTCCCACTATGGGCATTTCCCCCAGAGTTGCTGGTGCAGTCCAATGTTTAGGTGCTACTCGTTGGCACTCTGGACAGGATTTTACATATCGTTTGATATCTTCAGTTATTCCTGGCCAGAAATAGTGACAAGCTATTCGCTGTCCTGTTGCGCTGATTCCCATATGACCACTGAAGGGAATCGCATGTCCTAGTTCCAACACTTTAGTCCTATATGAAGTGGGAAGGACCAGCTGTCCGTGACCATTGGATTCAGATCCAGCCTTCCTATATATCAATTTGTTCTTCATATAAAACTCTCCCTTGCCTGGAGGTGTATGAGATTTGGGCAACTTCTTGAAACATGGCTTGAGTGTTTTGTCCTCAGCCTGTGCCTTCCTCATCTCATCTGGGTGAGTATTTATGGGATTATCCTCCTCCTTCTTTGTCTGTGATCTGGTCTGCACTGTTGCCAATATCACAGGTCTCTTGGGATTCCCCAAGAAGACATATCTACACCCCAATATTAGAGGGTAGATTGGCTCATTTATCACTGCTGCTTTTATGATTCCTTCCACATATCGCGTTTTCACTTTTATTCGGGCGACGGGAAGTGTCATGGTAGCTACATCCTTGGTTGCAGTTTGAATCTCCACTGTTTCTGTGGTGTATTGATCGGCCTGCACCAGGTGAGAACTCACAACGGAATCGTAATCTAAACCGGTATCATATAAACATCTTATAGTGACACCATTACAAATGACATCTTCACACACTGGGGGGTGGTATGGTTCCTGTAATTCTTCAGGTTTGCCCTTCTTTTCCTTTTTCCCCGATGTCATAGCAGCAAAATGAGGAGGTTTCCTTCTACAATGGTCAGTGTCATGATTGTTCATCTTACAATTTTTACACCACCTTTTTCCTTGGTTGAAAGATTTTCTTTCATCATATTTCCTTTCATCGAATTGTGGGAATTTATTTTTATTGTCATACCGTGGCCTATCAAATTGGTGCTTACCTTTATTTTGATCCTTAGGATCAAATTTATTAAAGTTCTGTGGTGCCCTAAAGTTGTCCACCTGTTTCTTTTTATTACCTGTTACCTCTGCTTGAGCTGCTTGATACCTTTCAGCAACATTTAGCAACTCACCCAGCCTCTCTGCACCTTGTTCCATGAGAAACTTTCTCAGGTCTGGAGCCATGGACTCTCTTAGTTGCTCTATAAGGACCATTTCCTTAAGATCTTGGGTTTTCCCCAGAGAAGTCCATTTCTCCAAGTATGTCTCTATTCGTGCAGAGAACTGGTGATAGGTTTCACCTGACAGTAGTTTAGCATTCCTAAATTTTTTCCTGTAAAACTCTGCATTCTTTTCATACCTTAACAAAAGAGCCTGCTTTAGCATGTCATAATTTTCCTGATCACCTCTGCTCATTTTTGCAAAAACTTCATAAGCTGCCCCACGAAGTCCCTGAGATAACTTTAAGCTCCACCTTTCTCTCTCCAACCCATACGTGGTAGCTAATAGTTCGTACCTATTTATATAGCTCTCAATATCATCGTCTTTCTCAACAAAATGATCTAAATGAAAATTCATAGCTGAGATTGAGGCTCCTTGAGTAACCGTAGCATCAGAGGCAAAGGGACTGGCACCATTTTCAGGAGCATGGCCTTGAAACTCAAACTCCCTTAGTCGTAATTCATGTTCCCTTTGTAATCTTTTCTCCTCCTTTTCTGCTTCCCTCTCTGCAGTCAATCTTCTTTCTTCTGCAGCTTGTCTTCTTTCCTCGGCTTCCCTTTCTGCAGCTAATTTCTTCTCTTCTGCTGCTAATCTTTTGTCTTCTCTTTCTGCTTCCAATTTCTTAGCCTCAGCCTCAATCTGCAACCTCTTAGTCTCAGCCTCAGCTTCAAATTGTAACTTCTTAATTTCCCTTTCAGCCTCTAACCTTCTTTCGGCTTCTTTTTCTAATCTTCTTTCTTCGCGTTCAATAAATTTGTCACATTCCGTTGTGACATACGCAACCATAACTTGCCCATCTAATCCTAACTCTTTTGCAGTCTGAACCGCAGCAGATCGAAATTTGGCCAGGTCCGCCATTGTCTATTATGTAAATTTATACAATGTCTAACCAACAATTCAATCTCTAATGGACAACACAGGCACCGTGAGCTCAACCTTATTTAACTCCACCCAAGGATACCTTTTAATTCTTATATTCCCTGAAGTGAATTACCCCCCAATATTTTTAATAGTTAAAGATTCAAAATCCCAAGAGCGAGACCCCAATATATGTGGTGAAGTGGGATGTTATAAATACTTATAGGGAACTTAGTGTACTGACTGAGATCAGCTGTGAAGGTATCTATATCTATTAAGAGTAGTGTATTATAGATAACCTTACTTGCTACCACATATCTATATATCTCAGTCAGAACTATTCTGGAATAGTGTGATGCTACGTTATGTGTCTAGGGTATGAGTATGGTGAAGTGTAAGTCACAACAACAGACAGATAAACAATTTAATTTAATCCACTACTCTTGACAACACTGTGACACTCACATACATATAACACTCTACAAAGATATCTTAAAAGAGTCACTGATGAACTTTCAAATAACAATATGTATTCATTACTGGCATGAATGAATATGTGTCCTGATTCAACTACAAGGGAACCAGGAATCACAATCAATTTAAATTACAAGTTATGTACAGAATGTATTTAATATGAATATTGTAGTGACATATATTAGTACAAATGTTCTATGTGTGTCAGTTGTGTAGTAGTAAAATGAGGTAATACTGGTTTTGTTTTGTTCAAGCTCTGTTGGTATTTGTCATCATGACTTCAATAGTTTGTCTTTAGGGACCAGTATTGGAGATGTTCACAGTTCCTGATTTTAAGATAAGTAAATTCCCCTCTGAATGGTATTTTTATAAAGTTATTTCAAGATGAGGGGACATAATGTTGAGCTCAGCTGGCCAACTCTGCTTATCTTGAGTGATGGCGGCAGGAGAGGACTCCTCTGCTCGAATTCTCTTCTGGGCTCTGGAGACACCTCACTGATAGCTAAAAGGACCAAGGAGTATGCTGTCCGACACTGGATTCAGCAAATCTCTGACCAGATGCTGCTCAGTACCATCAAGACCACTGTCCCTGAAATCAAGAAGGATGTACCTTCTACTTCATAACTAATTTATATTCTCTTTTACACTGATCACAATACAGCACAAACATTGCGTTCAGAGCGTTAGGCCAACAGTCAGCTTCATTTGAAATACTTTATTCCAGTATTACCCTTCTTAATGGTTACTACGCCTCTGCACTTCCAGCATTATTTCTTTCTAGTCCATCATCCAGGTGTCAGTGTACTATTTGGCCATTCCATGCCGTTTTACTTCTCTCCGACACCCTCTGTTCAGGCTGGAGCATTATAGGCTTTACCTCACGTTTGCCACTGAACTACACATATATATACAGGCATAAATCAACAATTCACATTCAATTTTTCATTAAAAGATACTGAATGGTTCAAGCTTACCACAATTTCATGGAAATAAACACAGATACGTTGATTAGCAATGAATTCTGGCACAAACTGGCACAAATTCCGTTCTGCCTATGTTCCAGGCTTTTATTTTAGCAAAAATGTGAGCTGGCTTCAACGTACTGTCGCTTTATCAAGCTTATTTGAATTAGTGGTCTCGAACTAACGCTCCCAAGTGTGTATATCAGAGAGACTGGCCAATGAGCCACGTTTCGACAAGTGTTTGAAAAAATGTTATCTTTTCCCGTCTCCCCTAACAACCAAGATAGTATTTATAGCCCGACCAATCGTGGTTAGGCTTTCATTTGTTGCGCTCCAATCAATTTGGAGTTTACATGGTAGGCTATTTATGTAACGTAAGGTTTTTTCAAACACGTTAAAAAAAAAAATTTTATGAGCAGAAATGATTTTATGCTGTCAGGCACCCCCAATATTTTATTTTGGGTATAATTTATTAATTCCTGGACTATTTGCGTAACGTTTTACATATTATTTGTCAGCAAACCCTAAGGAACCCAAAAATACTAATTTAAAGGAGCTACGTGGCTGCGTTCAAAATATGCAATTTCTTCTATCTCCTGTTTAGAAGATGTGCTGTCTGGGTACTGTTATGTGTTCAAACGTAAACCCATATAATGTTGTCTTTTCTAATAAGAGTCTGTTATGATTTATAAACCTAACTCTGGGAAAGGGTAGTGTATTTTATCACTGTCCGTCTGAAAAAAAATTAGTGCATGTAGACTTACACGCGTGATGGTAGTAATTGTGTATCGCGCGAAGCGGGTTTAGTGTTCGGCTTTCTGCCTCTCCCTTCTCTTTTTATCCCTTTAGTCCATCTGTTCGTTCGTTTTGGTAACGCAGTATAATTAATGTTAGGGTTAATTTAGGTCATTACGCAGTACGTCTCAATGCTTTTCCAAGAAATACAGCACACGTTTCATTGAAGAAGGCGGGTAATAATACAGTAAGCTTTACTATCAACGTGAAAGCGTTACAATTTGCAGACGAAGCAGAAAACAAGGGGGATTTCGAGTACATTCTTTGTGATAGCACTGTCATTTTACCATTGCTCTTTTCTTTATTATATGTATTTATTAGGCTTTATATTTAATTGATAATTTATATATGTGGATTAGAATATTCCATGACAGGGAACATGAGTTACGACTAAGGGAGTTTGAGTTTCAAGGCCATGCTCCTGAAAATGGTGCCAGTCCCTTTGCCTCTGATGCTACGGTTACTCAAGGAGCCTCAACCTCAGCTATGAATTTTCATTTAGATCATTTTGTTGAGAAAGACGATGATATAGAGAGCTACCTAAATAGGTATGAACTATTAGCTACCACGTATGGGTTAGAGAGAGAAAGGTGGAGCTTAAAGTTATCAGGGACTTCGTGGGGCAGCTTATGAAGTTTTTGCAAAAATGAGCAGAGGTGATCAGGAAAATTATGACATGCTAAAGCAGGCTCTTTTGTTAAGGTATGAAAAGAATGCAGAATTCTATAGAAAAAAATTTAGGAATGCTAAACTACTGTCAGGTGAAACCTATCACCAGTTCTCTGCACGAATAGAGACATACTTGGAGAAATGGACTTCTCTGGGGAAAACCCAAGATCTTAAGGAAATGGTCCTTATAGAGCAATTAAGAGAGTCCATGGCTCCAGACCTGAGAAAGTTTCTCATGGAACAAGGTGCAGAGAGGCTGGATGAGTTGCTAAATGTTGCTGAAAGGTATCAAGCAGCTCAAGCAGAGGTAACAGGTAATAAAAAGAAACAGGTGGACAACTTTAGGGCACCACAGAACTTTAATAAATTTGATCCTAAGGATCAAAATAAAGGTATGCACCAATTTGATAGGCCACGGTATGAAAATAAAAATAAATTCCCACAATTCGATGAAAGGAAATATGATGAAAGAAAATCTTTCAACCAAGGAAAAAGGTGGTGTAAAAATTGTAAGATGGACAATCATGACACTGACCGGTGCAGAAGGAAACCTGTGTATATGGCAACCCTTCAGGTCAGGTCGACCTCAAGACAGGAGGAGGATATTATGTTAGATACCACTCCAGAAGAGATGAGGAAGGCACAGGCTGGGGATAAAACACTCAAGCCTTGTTTCAGAAAATTGTCAACTTGTCATACAACTCCAGGCAAGGGAGATTTTTACATGAAAAACAAGTTGATGTATAGGAAGGCCGGAACTAGATCCCATGGTCACGGACAGCTGGTTCTTCCAAAGAGATATAGGACAGAATTAATAAGGAGCCTACATGTGAAACCAGATGGGGACCATGAGAAGATAGGTACCATCATTCAAAAGGTGGCTCACAATTATTATTGGCCCAAAGCAAGATGGGACATTGAAAATTTTGTAGAAAGGTGTAGCATAGCACATGAGGGAACACCCACAAGTGGGAACATGGATCAGGACCTGGACACGCCACGGGGCAAAATTAGGCCTGATAATAAAAAGAGAAATAGATTTGATAAAGTGGACCAAATGGAATGGGAAGCCCCTTTTCACGGACAAGCTTCACTTAACTGTTTTACAATGGCCACTATGCGGAGAGTGCAAAAAGATGTCTTACCCCAGGATAAGCCGAAAATCCCTCAATCGGACTTAAACAAACTGGAGGAAGAGGATGTAGGGAGGAAATCTCTCATCAAGAATTTTAAGAGGGGAGAAAGCCCCAAAAGAATTGGTAGCGGTCGTTTTGTGAATGATAATTCTGGGAGGAAAAATCATCACTATAAAGCTTCGAGTGGAAGAGACCATACCGGTGCATGGACAAATAGGTCCACACAATTAAAGGTCCATATGTAGCTTTGTTAAGAACGTGGACTGATGAAAAGGCAGAGGAAAACATTACATCTTCATACCAATATGTGAATGAGCTGACCACTCGGTTGAAAACTGGCTGGAAACTTGCCAATGAAAATTTGAAACAAGCCAGGAAGAAACATGCTGCCTATTATAACAGGAAGGCGAAAGACAGAAATTTGGCTGTGGGAGAGAAAGTACTGCTTCTTTTGCCTGGGAGTCAGAATAAGTTACAAATTGGATGACAGGGTCCATATACAGTTTTAGAGAAGGTGTCTAGAACAAATTATAAGATAGATAAGAAGGGGAAAGAAAAAATCTATCATGTGAATCTCCTGAAGAAATATTGGAAAGAGAACATCAGGAAGAGACACACTTGTTGACCTTGTCCATCGCCATGGAGATGAAAAAGGAACCACTTTCATCATTTGAATATCCATTACACCCCTGTGAGACAGCAGCACAGGTGAAAATCAGTACACATTTAACGAAAACTCAGAAAGAGAGAGTGCAACAGGTTCTAAATAATCATGCAGAGGTGTTAACAGACCGACCAGGGCATACAAACCTATTGGAATATGATATGAAACTGATAGACCCCACACCTGTCTGTATGAAACCATATTCGATTCCGTTTGCTAAGGAGAAAGCTTTGAAGGAAGAGATAGACTATCTGTTGAAGGAAGGAATTATTTCGCACAGTGAGTCTTCGTATAGTTCCGGTGTTGTACTTTTAAGGAAGCCCTCTGGAGAACATAGACTCTGTATAGATTACAGGAGACTGAATGCTATTACAGAAGGACAGGTGGATCCATTGCCGGATACAAATCAGCTGTTTGCCAGGCTAAATAAAGCTAAATATTTCTCAAAAGTGGATCTGAGTAAAGGATACTATCAGATTCCAGTAAAGCCTGAGGTTAGACCATACCTAGCTTTTAGTACCTCAGAAGGACACTATGAGTTTAATAGATTGCCATTTGGATTGAAGAATGCGCCTAGTGTCTTCTCTAGAATGATGAGAAAATTATTGGATCCTCTGAATAATCCCTGTATCACAAATTTTATGGATGATATCCTTATAGCAACAGAAACATTTGAGGAACACATTGACTCTCTGAACATGCTGTTTGATCGACTTAGGGAGGCAAATTTAACAGCCCGTCCAACCAAATGTTGCGTTGGATGTAAAGAATTGGAATTTTTGGGACACACAGTTTATCAGGGAAACATGACCCCTGACCCAAAGAATTTAGAGAAACTACAGAAAGCCCCGAGACCACAAACCAAGAAGGACGTGAGATCCTTTGTCTCATTATGTGGTTTCTACCAGAAGTATATCAAAAACTTTAATTCCATATGTGCACCTTTAACGGAATTGACACGTAAAGGACATCCAGATCGCATTACATGGACACCACAATGTGAAATGACTTACCAAGAATTGAAGGAAAAGCTCACAAGTAAACCCATTTTGAAATTACCTGACTTAAGTCAAGAATTCATAGTAAGGACGGATGCAAGTAATATTGGGTTAGGTGCAACTTTACTACAGAAATCAGATGCATTGGATGGGGAATTAAGCCCAGTGGCATATGCTAGCAGAAAGTTGAATAAAGCTGAAATCAACTACTCAACTAGCGAAAAAGAATGTCTTGCAGTAATATGGGCAATAAAGAAATTCAATATTTATCTATATGGGAAGGCATTTAAGTTGCAAACAGATCACAAACCTTTATCGTTTCTAGCACAGGCTAAGCATGAGAACTCTAGGTTACTCCGATGGTCTTTGCTTCTGGCTCCATATAATTTTAGCATTGAGTATATATCTGGAAAAACCAATTTGGGAGCGGATTTTTTAAGCCGCCATCCGTGTGATGAGAATCACCTTAAACCCCAGAAATAATAATAAATTTCTCTATGTGTATATAGAATAAAGGACTGACATATAATGTCTGTTTTAAGAGGGGAGGTGTCATGAAATATTCTAATCCACATATATAAATTATTAGGTAAATATGAAGCCTAACAAATAAAATTAATAAAGAAAAGAGCAATGGAAAAATAACAGTGCTGTCACAAAGAATATACTCGAAATCCCCCTTGTTTTCTGCTACGTCTGCAAATTGTAATGCTTTCACGTTGATATAAAAGCTTACTGTATTATTACCCGCTTTCTTCAATGAAACGTGTGCTGTATTTCTTGGAAAAGCATTGAGAGGCCCTGCGTAATGACCTAAATTAATCCTAACATTAATTATATTACGTTACCAAAACGAACGAACAGATGGACAAAAGGATAAAGAGAGAGGGGAGGGCTGAAAATCAGGAACGCATGCAACACGCGTCGCGCGATACACAAATGCTGCCATCACGCGTGTAAGTCTACATGCACTAATTTTTTTTTCAGACGGACAGTGATAAAATACACTACCCTTTCCCAGAGTTAGGTTTTAAAATCATAAAAAAACGCTTATTAGGAAAGATAACAATAGATGGGTTTACGTTTGAAAACATAACAGTACCCAGACAGCACATCTTCGAAACAGGAGGTAGAAGAAATTGCATATTTTGAATGCAGCCACGTAGCTCCTTTAAATTTGTATTTTTGGGTTCCTTAGGGCTTGCTGACAAATAATATGTAAAACGTTACGCAAATAGTCCAGGAATTAATAAATTATACCCAAAATAAAAATATTGGGGGTGCCTGACAGCATAAAATCATTTCTGCTCATAAGATTTTTTTTTAACGTGTTTGAAAAAAATTTACGTTACAGAAATAGCCTACCATGTAAACTCCAAATTGATTGGAGCGCAACAAATGAAAGCCTAACCACGATTGGTCGGGCTATAAATACTATCTTGGTTGTTAGGGGAAACGGGGAAAGGTAACATTTTTTCAAACACTTGTCGAAACGGGGCTCATTGGTCAGACTCGCTGATATACACACTTGGGAGCGTTAGTTCGAAACCACTTGTTTAAATAAGCTTGATAAAGCATCAGTGCGTTGAAGCCAGCTTATATTTGGCTAAATAAAAGCCTGGAAGATAAGCAGATGGGAATTTGTGCCAGTTTGTGCCAGAATTCATTGCTAATCAACGTATCTGTGTTTATTCGTATGAATTGTGGTAAACTTGAACCATTCAATATCTTTTAATGAAAATTGAATGTGAATTGTTGATTTATGCCTGTATATATATGTGTAGTTCAGTGGCAAACGTGAGGTAAAGCCTATAATGCTCCAGCCTGAACAGAGGGTGTCGGAGAGAAGTAAAACGGCATGGAATGGCCAAACAGTACACTGACACCTAGATGATTGACTAGAAAGAAATAATGCTGGAATTGCAGAGGCGTAGTAACCATTAAGAAGGGTAATACTGGAATAAAGTATTTCAAATGAAGCTGACAGTTGGCCTAATGCTCTGAACTCAATGTTTGTGCTGTGTTGTGATCAGTGTAACAAGAGAGTTTAAGTTAGTTATGAAGTAGAAGGTACATCCTTCTTGATTTCAGGGACAGTGGTCTTGATGGTACTGAGCAGCACCTAGTCAGAGCTTTGCTGAATCCAGTGTCGGACAGCATACTCCTTGGTCCTTTTAGCTATCAGTGAGGTGTCTCCAGAGCCCAGAGGAGAATTCGAGCAGAGGAGTCCTTTCCTGCCGCCATCACGCCAGATAAGCTAACTTGGCCAGCTGAGCTCAACATTATGTCCCCTCATCTTGAACTGACTTTGTAAAATTAACATTAAGAGGGGAATTTACTTGTCTTAAAATCAGGAACTGTGAACATCTCCAATACTAGTCCCTAAAGACAAACTATTGAAGTCATGATGACAAATACCAACAGAGCTTGAACAAAACAAAACCAGTATTACCTCATTTTACTACTACACAACTGACACACATAGAACATTTGTAATAATATATGTCACTACAATATTCATATTAAATACATTCTGTACATAACTTGTAATTTAAATTGATTGTGATTCCTGGTTCCCTTGTAGTTGAATCAGGACACATATTCATTCATGCCAGTAATGAATACATATTGTTATTTGAAAAGTTACGAGTGACTTCTTTAAGATATTCTCATAGAGTGTTATATGTATGTGAGTGTCACAGTGTTGTTAAGAGTAGTGGATTAAATTAAATTGTTTATCTGTCTGTTGTTGTGACTTACACTTCATCATACACATACCCTAGACACATAACGTAGCATCACACTATTCCAGAATAATTCTGACTGAGATATAGAGATATGTGGTAGCAAGTAAGGTTATCTATAATACACTACTCTTAATAGATATAGATACCTTCACAGCTGATCTCAGTCAGTACACTAAGTCCCCTATAAATATTTATAACATCCCACTTCACCACAATTGGGGGAATTTAAGCGTCCCAGTATCTCAATTATCCACAAATCAAATCCACATCAATCCATAAGCTTCGGGGTATGTCGCTTCCCGGTATAACAATTCTACTAATTTTATTCCTATATCTTCGGGGAATGATACCTCCCGGAATAACAACTGTTCAATTATATTTGTTCATATAATTTTAGTTTAACATCCTTCTATGTCTTGGGAGTTATAGTCCCGTATCGCATTTACTTATAATCCTGGCATTTTCTCATGCCTTTCATTTAAGCATATAGCTTACCCCTTTTATCCTCAGAAATATTTATTGAATGCACAAATATACTGGCTGATACACAAGCCATTTTAGACACACATCTTGACGCTATGACGTCAAATACCAATCTGTCCACATCATACCTCGATACTCATCTCACAGCGACCGCTTTCATGTATTTCTTGCGTTCAGTTGAGGTACGACATGGTGTGACAAAACCCTGGCACTAATAATAAGTTGCCCTGATAAAATCGCACCATGAAGCAGCCTCAACATTACCATTCACGCTCCCGAGCGTTTACTTTAGGAAACGCGCAAGATCCTGCAGGGTATAACATTAAGCAATCTTACGTACGATGCACCTTACAGACGAGCAATCTAATGAGAAGTATCAGGAATTTCGACAGATATACACAAAACTGTGAAGAGCAATTATTAAATAAACAAAATTGCAATAAAATTTGAGTCCATATATCCGGACAAAATAGCAAGTCAGAAGACACAATATGATGTCCAAACAAACTGGAACCATAAACCTGGATCCAAAGTTCCATGTGAAATATATCAGTCCTGGTGAGTTGCAAATCGCGACAAGTCAGCTAACCAATTTTCCTCACCGCGTATATGCTTGAATTCAAAAGAAAACTGTTGCAGTAGCAGAAACCATCTGTAGATTCTTGCGTTCTTAAACGCTTTCGGTTTCATCGACGTCAAAGGATGATGATCGACTTCAACGTAACATTTTCGTCCGAGCAAGTAGCGAGAAAGTTTTGATATAGTCCAGACAAGAGCAAGGAGCTCTCTTTCTCCCGCCGAATATTTCTTTTCTGCTGCAGACAACTTCCGGCTCACAAAGAAGCAAGGATGGAGTACGTCGTTGACAAGTTGCATCAAACTGCCACCGATTCGCATCTGAGAAGCGTCTGTGCGAATATAGAATGGTTCATGGATATCTGGTAGAATCAAAATAGGATGATTCGAGAATAGAATTTTAATCTTATCCAATGCTAACTGACAAGTCCTTGACCACATTACTTTAAGAGGAGCACCTTTGCGCGTCAACTCCGAAAGAGGACCAGAGATAGACGAAAAGTCCGGAATAAATTTATGATAATCGTTAATGAGCCCTAACAGACTACGGACCTCTTTCTTATTTTTCGGTATCTGAATGTTCAGGATTTTATTCACCAGACTATCCGAAGGATAAAGCCGATGATTACCAATTTTATGACCTAGGAAAGATATTTCCTGAAAACCTATCTGTACTTTCGAAGGTCTAACTGTCAAATGATGCTTTCTAAGCTGTTCTAGCAAAGAAATGAAACCTACAATATGTTCTTCCCATGTGTTATGGAATAAACAAATGTCATCTATATATGTGATGACATCGGGTCTATCGCCAACTAAACGGTGCATCATGCGAACAAATGTCGCAGGTGCATTCACCAACCCGAAACACATATAATTCCATTCAAATAAACCTCTAGGTGTGGAAAATGCTGTTAAATGTCTAGAATTTTCGGACAACGGAATTTGCCAGTATCCTTTTGCCAAATCTAGTTTAGTAAAGAATGTAGCGTTAGCCAGCCGTGGAAGAAGATCTTCCAAAATTGGAATTGGCTCAGCATCTGTGACTGTAACTTGATTTAGTTTCCGAAAATCAATACAGATGCGTAAAGATCCATCTGGTTTCTTCACCAATACCATTGGAGAAGAATACGAAGATGAAGAGTGTGTGATAAATTTAAGGGATAGCGTAGTGGTTACCATTTTAAGCATATCTGAGATTTCTTTAGGACTACCCTATCTCTGAGCCGACCCAACTGCAATGTAGTGAAGACCTGTCTCTGGAAATAAAGGATATCACGTCTGATAAATAATAACCTGAGATTTTCGAATCGGAAAAAAAAAAAAAAAGTAGAATCAGTGATCACAATCTCGTGATAGATATTAAGAATCAGTATGAGTCAGTATGACCTGGATGTTCTGAAAATACGTCAGAGAAAGAACGTAAAACATCACGGATCTGAGTTTGTTCAGAATGCGAAAGTGATGAAGAAATAGAAACAACCTGCCACGTTTCATGAGCAGAAATAGAAGGTAAAGTAAATTCCAAGGGAATATCAGATGTAGCATCTTCAGACTGAACAACAGCGCACGAGGATCGATGAACCTCATCCAAGACATCTACCAATTCAGATGGTCTTGGTGTGTGTAATTTCAACATATTTAGATGATACGTTTTAATTTTCCCTTTAATCTCAATTGAGTAATCAACATCTGTGATCTTTTTCACCACTTTGTATGGCCCCTGCCATGAAATTAACAACTTATTTTCCTTAATAGGTAAGAGCAGTAAGACTTCATCCCCTGGGATAAAAGATCTTAGGGTACGAGATTGGTTATGTAGCAACCTCGATCTTTGAGTTGCCGTTTGAATACTCTGTGATGCGATCTGATATGCATCCACCAACCTTTGTCGTAAATCAACAACGAACTCATAACTACTGCGAGTTGCGTCATCCTGAGAAGTACCAAGGATTAGATTCTTCAATAGATACAACGGGCCTCTCGGATTCGCGCCATACACGAGTTCAAAGGGAGAGAACCCAGTACTCTCCTGAGGGATCTCTCTGTAAGCAAAGAGAATCGATGGGAGAATCTTATCTCAATCCCGAGGGTGTACATCAGTAACCTTCCCAAGCATTAACTTAAGAGAGCCGTTAAATCTTTCACAAACCCCATTTGCACTTGGTCTATAAGGACTTGTGAATGAATGTTTTATGGAATATAAGCTTTCTATCGCGCTCATAAGTTCCGACTTAAATTGTGTCCCTCTATCCGACAGTATTTCCTCAGGAAAACCTATCCTTGTAAAAATCAAGTTCAAAGCTTCCGCAACTGATATGGTATTAATGTTTTCAACGGTATGGCCTCAGGCCATCTAGTGCACAAATCGATGCACGTTAAAATATATTGAAAACCTCGATCCGACATTACAGACAATGGACCGATGATGTCTATAGCTAGTTTCTTAAATGCGCGCACAGGCACATCTGTGACTTGCAAGGGTGCTGTCTGATTCTTACCCCTGCGTGCGACGTTTTGACACGTATGACAAGATCTGCAATATCTTTTTACATCTGTGTTGATACCAGGCCAATAAAAATTTGTAGTAATTCGAAACAAAGTCCGATTACGACCTAAGTGTCCTGCCATAGGTACGTCATGACCTGTATTTGAAACTAAAGGTCTAAAACTTTTTGGTACCACAATCTGTTTCTTTACATGATCATCTCCCTTTTTAAAACATCTGATCAAAACCTTGTTGCGAAACTCAAACCAATAGGATGAGCTTTTAGTAATTTTAATTTGTTTTGTTTCAGCCAAAGTGAATAATTTCTTTAAAGATTCATCCTCATATTGTTTTTGTGTAAAGATAGTCGGAGAAATGTTTTGAGCATTTCTCAGTGGCGTCTCCTCCATGACAGATGGAGATGCATTGGTCAAAGTGCTTGCTTCATGCTGAGCTCTTGTAGTGACCGCATTCGCCATCAATGGGTGCTTGCTGACCCACTCTGCAATTTCCTCTAGGTGAACAGTCTTTTACACTTAGAATGTTACCTAGTGTCACGTCACTTACAGGGTTCTCCAAGCCACACACGAGTACAGTCCCTGAATAAAAAGGTGTGTCGATCTCCGCCTTTGCCATGGGAAACCATTCAATGCTACCTCCAAAAGTAAAGCATTTCAGTGACTTTCCAGTAAATGATGATTTATCTAGCAACGATTTCCGTATCCCGACAATCGTACATCCCGTGTCACGAAGAATGGTGGCGGGTCTGTTACCTATAAAACCTTTGTGTAATGTAAGACGACCAATAAAATTGCAGACAGACATCGCTGGTAAAATATGGCCACATAAAAGTCAAGTTTTAGCACCTGGCTCATAAAGTGTATTACACTCAGTGCAATTGTTATCTTTGCTTGAGCGTACAATGCATGCATTAGCCTGTTCCACATGACTATCGTGACCACAAAGTGGGGTACAGACGTTAGCATGGTCTGCTTTCCCTTTTGCCAGTTTACAATCATTTTTGTGATTAGGTTTGTGATTGCATTGTTTGCCGTGCTTATTGTTTACTTCATTTAAATGACACCTACCATTTCCATTGGAGCGTTCACCTGAATTTCTTCTATAGTCTCTGTGATGTCTATCATCACTGCTATTACCGTAGTGTTGTCCACGACCTCGGTTAGAGTAATTAGCATATCTATACCCACCGAAGTGAGATGGTGACTGACGACGAGGAAAATTGTACCGTCCTCGAAAGGAAGATCGATAATCACTCCTATATCTGCCCTCTGTACTCCTTGGGCGAGAACGGTGGTCACCTACTCCTCCGTCGTGGTACGAAACACATACAGGTAATGCATTATCAAAGGAAACCTTACGAATTTCCTTGTTTGGATGTGCAGACATGTAGTTTCTTCCCAATTCTTGACATTCAGTGATAGATTTTGGCTTTCTCTCCTGCAAAAAAACTAACAAAATCTGCGCCACAGGTAGATAAAACTTTATCCCTGAGCATTAGGTCAAATAATTCATCAAAAGATTTATTGATACCAGATAAATCTATCCAGCGACCCAAGTACAATTTTATAGAAGAGATGAACTCTCCAAAATCAGAATTCTTTGACGGAACCGCAGAGTGAAATCTGGATCGAAAACCCTCCTCAGTGAGCTGAAATTTTGCCATCAATGTATTGGCAACAATATCAAAATCAGATCTACTTGTTTCATCAATTGACATGAAACAACGCATTGCTTCCCCTGTGAGGTAGTCTGAAAAGATAATAGGCCACCTATCTTTTGGGATTTTCAAATCTATAGCCCTCATTTTAAATCTCATAATAAACGAGTTCATGCAGTCCCGTTTATCATCAAAATTTGGTAATTTAATTTTTGGATAATTAAAACTATTACCCCGAGAACCTTGTGGATTAGCACCAGTATGTTGGGCATTAATCTTTGCAATCTCAATCTCTTTTTCTTTATCAGCCTGTAATTTCAATGACTGAAGTTCTATAGCATTTCTGTGTGCTTGATCCAACTGAAGAAGTTCCAACTTACGTAGTTCCATTTTCTGCCGTTCTAGTTCTGTAGATGCTTCTTGTTGAACTAATTTCTTCTCTTCAAGTTCCCTTTCGTGAACCAATTTCTTCTCTTCAAATTCCTTTAATTCTTTTGCTTGAGCAAGTCTTTTCTCTTCCAATTCCCTTGCTTGATCAAGCTCCTGCTTCTTTAAATCTCGTTGCTCCTTACGTTCCATCCGTTCCAAATAGTCATGATAGTTTTTGTCAGCATATGATTCCAACTCAACTCCAGATTTGCCTAAACGCAAACCCATCTCAATAAATTCTGATAATGACGACATCTTGTGTTCTAATTCGAATCACCAAGTGTCAAAACTCCTCTTAATCTCAATTAATTAATTACAATAAATTATGTTGTTGACTGAATTTATACCTTATGAAGGAATGAACATACCAAGAATGAGAGACGAGCACAGTGAAAAAGAATGGCACAGGTCAATGATGATGATAATAAAGTGACATGTTGAATTACAGCACGTTACTCGACAAATATAACGGGAATAAAAGAAACAAATACATGTTGACAAGCAACTACAACTTAGAATAATTACTTGTAAAATAAACAAGACAGAAGAACGCACAAAAACAGCAAATCGTCAAATTTCACAATGAGGCAAGAGTGATAGTAAAACAGCTGTACAGATACGTGACCCACTTACGTAAATTAGTGAATGAAAAAAATATATAACGTAGACTTGACGGAACAATCTATACAAATAATGATGTCTGTTATGCAGTCAAAGACTAAAATTCCACTGCTATTTTCTTTGACTGAACAACCAACAATACCCTAATAGGACATCATCATTTGCAAAATTTCCGATGAAAATTTACAAATAGCGAGCATTTACTTTATACATATAAACATGCAGATGAAATAACAAGTAGGACTGGATGTTGACTGGCAAAAGTCTCTGAAATGGTCAAATACTGTCACGCATTTTTTTTTCTTAACCAGCAGCACTTGGGCTTTCAGCCCTTCGGCCCAATGACATGTCATTGCGAGGCTGGGGTACCTGAGGACTTTCCTTCCAACCCGGTCAGGAGCTTCGCTCCTTCCCATCCACAGAGGGTTTATCACAAGAGCCGTTCAGGTTATTCAGTCAAATCTCCGGTCGTAAACATTCCTTCAAACGCCGACGCCCGGGTTTGAACCATGAACACCTGGTCGCCAGTACAACGCCGAAGCCATTACACCAGCGCGGCTCCCACTGTCACGCATTAGACAATTCATAACTCTACTTATCTTTCTTATATCTCAGAACCTCTCCAGATACGGAATCAGTGTGTTTGTGCCACACCTCGACTTCAGGAATTCATAAATGGACGAAACCATCTCTTGACTCCCATTTCAGCGAACGGTCGTTTGCAAGTTTTCCGGCTTTGATGACGTCATCGAGTAAAATTTGCCAGATTGTCCTTTATCGTTCAACATCGAAAATTGCGTGCTTTGCCAGTATTTAAAATCTTGAATGTAGAGATGTAAAGTTCGAACCGAATCAATTTGATAACGCAGTGTTGAATCTTGACAGTCCTCAAGGTCAGGTCAACGATCTTTGATGCATCTACAAGGAGCAGCTGTTACATGTCATCCTCCCTTGTGAAATTCAGTGAATGTACAGTTTTTATCGACACTTTATACTCGTATAGTTTTTCAAATGATAAAAGTCCTGCGTAAAAGTTCAGCGCAGTAGTCCAGCTTCAGTTGATTTCAGATTCGTAATATAAAGAAAAATTCGTTTCTTGATGTTCCAAGTAAACCAACCTGCCAGTTATCGGACGGCTTCCAATTATTTGACAGGACGTAACCAGTTATTTCAGTTATAGGACGACAGCTCCCAGTTATTTGACAGGACTGAGCCCCCAGTTATTCCTCACCTGTTAAGGATGGAGAAATTGCCCGAATTCGTTCGTTGTCTAGGGTCTATTTGTGTTATTGTAGAAGTGAGAATTCATTCATCTTGCTTTGGTTTATATTGTTGAATATTCTGGCAACCACCCGTCTTGTATACTTTTACTTACTTACTTAGTCGTTCCACTTCTTCCGTGGGGTGTATCAACATCTCAAGTACTGCATAAAGTTAATAACGGTGTAAATTAACCTTGAGAGATTGAATAAATTACTGGGCTTGGACGATTTGGCAACAGTTTAATAACGAGTAAGTACACACTAACAAGGCTGTGTTATGGTCTTGCTTAAATCTGATTCGACTTTCTAAGCATGTCACTCGACTTCTCCCTTCCACATATCATGAATAATCTTATTTATTAATCACTATTTCCAGCGGGGTATTTAGCGTCCCGTTTCAAAAAGTTCATTATAATTTTCCCATCAACATTGGGGGAATTTAAGCGTCCCAGTATCTCAATTATCCACAAATCAAATCCACATCAATCCATAAGCTTCGGGGGTATGTTGCTTCCCGGTATAACAATTCTACTAATTTTATTCCTATAATCTTCGGGGAATGATACCTCCCGGAATAACAACTGTTCAATTATATTTGTTCATATAATTTTAGTTTAACATCCTTCTATGTCTTGGGAGTTATAGTCCCGAATCGCATTTACTTATACAAGGTAATCCTGGCATTTTCTCATGACTTTAATTTAAGCATATAGCTTACCCTTTTATCCTCAGGAAATATTTTATTGAATACACAAATATACTAGCTGATACACAAGCCATTTTAGACACACATCTTGACGCTATGACGTCACATACCAATCTGTACACATCATACCTCTATACTCATCTCACAGCGATCGCTTTCATGTATTTCTTGCGTTCAGTTTGAGGTAACGACATGATGTGACAAAACCCTGGCACTAATAATAAGTTGCCTGATAAAAATCGCACCCATGAAGCAGCCTTAAACACCCGTCATAGGAGGAATTATAGATTTCCAGACCAAGTGTTTTCACCCGTCATAAACAGGAACTTCTCAGACTTAAGTGATTCAAAACAGCATCTAAATACAGGACTGTGGGTCCATTCTAATCTGCGCCAGGAGAAGTGTGTATTCCCAAAATTTTTTGGGGTAAGTGTAAAACAATTTATTTACTTAATTGTAAATTTTTCAGGTTTCGTGCTAAGTGGTTATATTCATTATATATATATATATTATATATATATATATACTATATTATATATATATATATATATATATATATATATATTATATTATTTATATAATATATATATATGTATATATTATATATATATATATATATGAGGCTGGCAACCTCAACACATATGAAAAAATAGTATATGCATGAACTACTTACTTGCAAGAGCTGGGTGATTGTTTTCTGACTAGTTCGTGCGGGAAATCCGACTGTCCAGATGGATGACGACCCAGAAACCGACTTGAGAGTAGCGACGAGTAATGAGTGATGATACATCACTGTGTGTGACTTAAAGTGTAAAGGGGAATCATGTTGGAGATTTATATACCTGTTTTTCTTTTTTTTAATTGTTAATTTAAGGACATATGTCATTATTCCATAGCACTCTCCAGAGCCGCAATTTCCTTGTTGGACATCCCAGAAGGAGATTGGTGGCTTTTTGTGTGTTTTAGGTGATGTGTTTCATCAAAAATTCCCTGAGTTACATTGTGTTGGTGCTCGGGATTTTAATCTCTTCTGAGAGGTTTAACATTTCGTGGGTGTGAGCGCATGGAAAATGGGGACTGTTTAGTTTGCAGAGAACAAAATGTAATGAGGGCATTTGTTTCTTTTATTTTGTCACAGTTTGTGGTTCCAAGGGGACATCAGACTTAAGTACTGAAGAAACAAATGGGCCTACGGCCACTAGTTGTGAGGGAAGGTGTATTCACAGACCAAACGCCTAACAGTGGAAGAGTTACGTGCCCCCGATCTGTACTTCCCCCTCAATCAACCCAAATGGTAGTGACGGAGAAACCACCAGCTGCAGATTACGAATACTGGAACTCTAAGTTTTTATATAAAACAGGCTACCAGCAAAAAATACGTACATTATTATTAAACGCCCTAACTAAAAACTTCAGAGTGAAGAATGACCTTTTGATAGTGAACTTTTACACACCAATGTTTTTCCAATATATATTTTCCCAACTGTTAAAGGACTAATGGGACTGCTTTAAGTTTGTTGCATTGTTTATTCTAAAAATAAAACTAAAACAATAATAGTTGGATTCAGTTTATATGTAACGAAGCAATCGTGATGAGCCTGTTTGTCTGTGATAAACTAATATCGTATATGATGTATTTTATAATATAGAGACAATGACTTATAAGAGTGCATCATTGTATTACTAAACTGGGGGCTTGACGGGCCAGGAATCATATGCATAACCCCTTCACAAAGGCAACGGACCGGATAATAATGTTACATTTGATCAGCCTCA